>CM076091.1:58435217-58812168 GCA_038088585.1 Chrysina gloriosa | reverse complement strand
GTTGACTGCTTGAAAAAAAGGCCAGAATATCGAAGAGGTAACACAAGGTGTTTTTTTTTATGACAATGGTTCATCATAAACCGCAAAACTGGTTTGCCATACGTTGGAAGCACTCAGCCAGGAAGTTGTACGCCATGCGGCTTACTTACCAGACTTGGCTCCTTCCGTTAACCACTTGTTTGCATGGATGGATCACGCACTTGTTGGGCAGCGCTTTGGTTCGTACGAAGATGTGAATAAATGGCGCGATGAATGGTTCACAGTAAAAGGGAAATTTTTACTGGCGTGGTATTCAGAAATTACCCAAGAGATCGTAAAAATGTATAACAAGCGATGGAGCCTACTTTGAATAAAGTATGGAGCATACTTTGAATAAAGCACTTTTTATCATTCTTCCGAATTTAACATATTAAAAAAACCGCATTTCATACTTATGCACCTGTAAATTTAGGGCTAGATAATTTATCCCCTAAAAGTTGAATATTATTATAGAAATGCGACGTGACGTGGTGTGTAGTTAAAAGAGCAGTGCGACTGCCCATACTTCCTAACAGGCGTTAAATGTTCAGTTAATGTCTATTTCTAAACTAAAAACTGGTAGCGTCATAATTTTCCTTACATTGTCCTCATTTCCATAGCCATGAATTACGAACGAAAATTACAGATAATAACACAGATACAAAGCCATATTTTTCAATTCCTTCTCTAATCAATATGTAAATTACTGAAATTAGTAGACACATCGATCATATAAATATGTTTCAAACGTACTTAACATTAAGCAAAGACCACCATGTGCGGATAATTAACTCAATTGCGTTCGCGATGCTTGAAACCAATTACAAACGCTACAAATAAAAATTTCAATAATCACTAATGGCGTATTCATCATTTTCTGTTATAAACAAAAAGGTAATTGCACAAGTTGTCGATATTGCCATGCACGCATACATCACCTTAAAAGCAATCGCTCGAAATTTTTTGAGTAAGAAACTTTTATGTTGTAAATAGAGGGGACAACAGTTTCCACCCCTTTCACCTTTATTTTATTGTCTGTCCTAAAAGTATTCACTAATCTTTCTGAATTTCGTTTATTGTTTCACATTTAATTTTTATATCCGTGGTAAGCAAATTCAGCTACCTCCAATATGCTGTGAAAAGAAAGGAAATGCCACTACGCGGGCCAGAAGCGGTACGGTATACGTGTGTATACCGCTCGGTGGCCTCAGTACCCTTACACTGAAAGGTAGAAAGGGGAAGATAAAGAAGAACAAGAAGAAGAAAAAGTAAGCAAATTCAATTGAAGGCCACGTAATCAAAAAATTTAAGTTGGAGACCCTGATATATTGGCCTTAGTGGTTACTAGTTTTACAAACATAACCATAACTTATCAGGAACGCAATAGAAAACTGAAACAATGACTCTGTGGTACGTAGACTTTGGTAGACACCGGCCAGTTGTCAGCCTTGAAGTTGGCAACGCGAGGAAAAACTAAAAATATAGCGCCAACGATATATTAGTCGGGACACATGTAATATACATATACGAAATAAACGTTTTGGTTGTCGTCAAACGAGTATCATCAAGAAATAATTGTTGGCAACCCTGAAAAACAGGATCCACGATAGAGGGATAACGGGAAGATGGCAGTAGATAGAGAGAGGGATAGGGAGTGTAATTCATGTGTAGATACTGGTATTCTTCGTAAAGGAAATTAATATATAATATATCTCACACTAAGTGTGCGTTGAGCGTTTATTATTATTATCGTTTAATATAATCTTCCTAATAGCAACAATTAGGGGAAGAATAGGAAGCACAACAGCAACAATCCATAACAATTCGATAGGCGGCAGATGTAAACAAAACTAAAATGTCGCCAACTGAAGAATGTGAAAGTTATTTTAACTACAAATATTTTAACACTAATCAATAGTCTGAGCAAACAGCGGTAATAGCGTACAATTACGAAGTAAATTACGGCAACGTCGCCGACTCGCCTACTCTAGTTAGTGCGCTGTATGCGAGTAGTTCTGTGCATATGTAGGCTGTCCTAACTTATTTCGTAATTACCGCTGTTTAGCCAGACTAACTTAGAGTATAGCAATAGTTTCATTGTTAGGGTCAATTTTTTCCTTGATTTATGACAATTCTTTTTCTTATTCACCTTTGATTCTTATAAGGTTAAAGGGAAGATTACGGGGCTACTAATTTGTATAACCTAGAAGCAAAGCAAAACGTATCTTATAGTAGTCGGAAGTAGCCTCTTCCATAATTTGTAATGTTAACTTATTAACCAGAATGCGTACTAATTTCAATTTTAAATGTTTTTTATATTCATATCTTTTCCAAATTCGAACCGGTCAACTGCTTAGAACCACATTTTAATAATTGCCGCAAATTAGTGCACGGGTATGTATTCATTTCGCTTTGTTTTTAATGGAACAAACGCACGGTCATTCTCTGCAGACGGAAAATAACGGATGCAACAATAACAAGAAGATCGACAAAAACCACGGTCATTCTCTGCATGTTGAGCGACGAAAATGCCGCGACACTTAAATATCAAGATAAAAATTCCACATTAACAACGTAACGGAAACGTAAATGAGCGTAATATTCCATCCACGATTGAATAGATTTTTTTTTATATAAAATTCATGCAATCGATTAACGTTACCTTGATAGATGAGAAAACGCGATAGGTGATTTTGGACGGAACGGACGTAGATAGTGACCGGTTAGTTTTCGTCAATAACCGGTTTCAGACGTGGGCCTGCCATTTAGTTCCTTTTTTTCGTTTATACTTGAATCCCCGTATATGACGTCAATAGATATAAATTTATTTGCGTGTCGTCCTTTGGATATTTTCCTAAATCATCAAATAGTGTGGTTTTTACTTACTTTTGCTACGTACTAGTAGAAGTGAAACCTAACTATTGGTGAAATGGGGATTAAAAAACCCAAAAGATTCGTTTGACGATTGTAAGAAAAAAACCTTAATGGCAAGAATTATAGCAAAAATAGCAAAAACAAACCAGGAAATAAAAGGAAGAGGACCACACCATTGTGGGAAGGAACGAGACAGTACTACAGGACGAAAAGAAGAGATATAAAGATTTAACGTGAAAATGAATATAAAGAAAACAAAGTCAACGATAATAGGAATAACTAAAGAGAAACATTGAAACCAATATTGAGGGAGAGAATATAGGATAAGTTGAAAAGTTCACCTACCTGGGAACGATCATCAGTGAGGAAGGAACCATGGATGACGACGTTAATGAGAGAACCGCAAAAAACGGGAACACTCTTCAGTGCAATCAAGAGAAAATTTCTCAGCAAGAAGGAAATACCGAAAGAGGTAAAAACCGAAGGTAGAAAAGTGGTGAAGCCAAGGTTAACATTTGCTTCAGAAAGTTGGGTGACAACGGAAACGCAAAGAAGCAAACCAACGGCAACGGAGATGAGATTCTTGAAGAATGAGAATGTTGTGTTCAGAGAACAACTAAGTATAATACCAGTAGAAAAGACGTTTCAACACGGACAACTAAGACGGATGGGACATACGCAAAGAATGGAACAACACAGATTAGTGAAGAAAGTGTACGAAGCAAGAGAGAATGGATGAATGGAGAACGACGAAGAGGAAGACCACGGAAATCATGGAATGGTAGCGGAATAGAAAGGAGTAAAGTGGCGAAGATATACCGAGATTGGCGCAGAATAGAAGAAATTGAAAAAAAAAATGGAGAGAATCAAATGACTCGACTACCATTTAGCCCACACCGAAATGTACATGGCTCAAGCATTAAGTAAGTAAGATATTGATCTGTAACTCACCATAAATGCGTTAGATGGCGCAAAGATTTTGGGTAATAGGTTTGAGTATACATTTTTTTCCACACAGTTGGCAAGAGACAATAAACGGTAATAGAAGTAGCCAGTAGTTAGAAACCACGTGCACAGCAGTGCTCACATTAATACATTGTACTCAATATTCAGAGTTTAAGTACACAACAGTTATTCATTGGTCTCATTACCACATTGTTTTATTTTCCCGTTTCGCGTTGATAAGGCTAGCAAAAGCTAAATCCAAGAAAGAAATTATACATAGATCGTACAGGTTTTTGCTTTAACTTTTGTTTGAATGTTTCAATTCTTTACGTGCTTCACTTTTGTCTTCTCAGCTATCCGTCTGAATTCCTGTCATTGCATCTCCCATGAGATGAAATCTCTAGTCAACTTCACCCGTTTAGTTTCTTCAATTCCAGATTTATGCATGTCAAATTCATCCATCTCTTCGTTGTTTTACCCATTCTCTGATCTGAATTTTGCATTGATCTCCTTGTCGCTTTCTTCTTACTTTCGTATCCTGCTTGGTCGCAATTCGCCTAAATCTACATTTCTTTAGTCTTAAGATGTACGACCAGTACTCCTCGTTGCATTCCTCTCTTTCAATTAGTTATTAAACTGTTTAAAATGTTTACTTGGGATATAGAATAACCAAATCCCGGAAAGCACAGCGTAGTTTAAGTTGTACCAAAGCAACCTTAATATAATAATATACGTTTACACATTAATTAAGGATCGTTTCATAAGAATGCCATCAAGGAAAGGTTGCGAAATTTAAAGGTAAGCGCGGTCACGGATGATTTGGATTTTTATATCGCTAGACGTTATGCATAGATAATTCTAACGAATGTGCTATAATAACCTTCACATAATATACGTATACACACGTATATTATTTAGGAGAAGGTCGGCATTTACGAATATATAATTACATATCGGAATATAGTAATAATCAACGTAGTCAATAGTACAACGAAATTAACGGCCGAAGTTATAAAATCATACAAATTAAAAACAAAAAAGAACAGATGAGAGATTCGGAAAAATAGTCTACTAAACCAGCCAATAAACTATGAAAGAAGCGAATATATGTATGTACTATTATGTACATCGGTTATTGGACGTTAGTAATAGACAGAGATAAAGAAGTTTGTGGAAAAAGCATAAGAAGAAACAATAGAGAACAGGCAACGTGGTAGATAGAAGAGCCGCAAACACAAGTAAAAATGAAGAAAAGTGCGTGGAAAAAATATCTAGATAATAAAACACCACGAAATTATGATAAACACGAAAAAGAAGAAATAAAAGTGTAAAAAAGTGTTATTTACAAGCAAAAACCGTTCTGCTTTGTCATCGTTTGCGATATACAGGGTTTTTCACAACAAATTTAGTTATAATATTATATGAGGTCGGCATTTGCGGATATATATTAACGTCCAAATATAATAGTAATCAACATAATCAGTAGTCCAACGAAAGTAACGAAGTTTGTGGAATAAGCATAAGAAAAAACTTTGGGAAACAGATGGCGTGGTGGACAAAGGAGGTACAAACACAAGCGAAAATAAGGAAAAGTGCGTGGAAAAAATATGTAGATAATCAAATAAAACAACAGGAAACTGCGAAAATTACGAACAGGAAGGAACAGAAGTAATGCGTCAAATTTATTTAGAAGATTATATGAGGTTGGTATTTACGAATATACATATAATAACATTCGAGTATACTAATAATCAACATAACCGATAGTCCAACGAAAGTAACGGTCGAAGTTATAAAGCCTAACAAATTAAGAGACAAAAAGGAACAGATAACAGATTTCAAAGGATGGTAAGTGAAAAACTAGAAAATACACTGGAAATAAAAGAAGCGATCACAGCCCCATCACAGTTATGTGGCATTAAGAAAAATACGTTAATAGACAAAGCTAAAAAAGTTTGTGGACAAACACAAGTGAAGATTAGGAAACGTACGTGGAAAAAATATCTAGACAATGAAACAACAGGAAACTACGAGAATTGCGAAAAGGTAGGAATAAAAATTAAAAAAGCGGTAACTGCAAGCAAACAATGATCTGCTTTGTCATCGTTTGCGAAATACAGGGCTTCTCACAACTAATACGTGGAATTTATTTATAAGGTTATATGAGGTAGAAGTAAATCAATCAGTGTAGGAGACAAACATGGATTATAAAGAGATTTGGCCAAATGAAGGTATTGTTTTGGCAGCACTGAATTATGTATCGTAACAGATTTGTCGGAACGTAATTAAACAAATCGGTGATTATTGAAATACAGTCCTACAAGCTGGCCGTGAATGTAAACGAAAACATCCTATTCAAATATTCACTTCACCTTGCTTAAGATATGGCCAATATTTTACTAGTGTTTACATTTCTTTTTCTAAATTATAAACATTCGCTTTTATTTTCATTACATGTTCGAAATTCTTCACAGTAGTGTCGACACATTGATTTACCGCCTGTACGATAAAACCAATACAACCCATCCTAATATCCACTTGACCTTACTCCAGATGTCGACCGAATTTTACTGGCATTTACATTTCTACACCTTAATAATAAACGTCGTACTTCACCCCACACCGTCACAGGTTTTTGAAATTTTCTTTGCCAACTTTCAAATATTAATTTCGGCTTTCTTGTTAAAGGAACATATTTACTCTTACAGGTGTTTGTTTGGATTTTCTTCTGGTTTAATTTTATGCATAAGTTGTAAAAAATACGGTAAATGGGGGAATCCTCTCAAAACCTTGAATAATCCGGAATTTTTAAATATATTTCTCTCGGTCAATACGGAGCTCAAGCAATTGCAACTGGTGTACCTGGCTGGTACATTACTGTATTTGATGTTGTTATCCAATTTTCTGACCAGTTACCCTTAGATCTACCATTTGCGTGTTTCATTTCGTGACTTGGAGTGTCTCTCTAAATCTTCATTAAAACTATTTTTGTCTTCTATTGACAAGCAGTCTCTTGCATCTTTAGACGTTCTTTTATTGCAATAAACTCACTTTAAGCTATCTTTTTAATTCCATCATCAATGTATGTATGTACAATCCTTCGGTCTTTTTACTATTCGGAGACCGAAATACAACTATAAGAATGCATTCTTGCAATACCATCGAAAAGAAGCAAGTTTCCCAGCCGGATTCCGCATTAAACAAATCGATATTTAATGTTCCCAACAATAGCCATGCTTTAAATATTAACAGCTTCAAATGTCAATAACTCCGGGAAGAATTCGTTGCATATTGTTTGTTAACTCCTTTACGTTCACGCATGCGAATATAAATCTCGTACATGCGTTGCTTCTTAAAGGTTCTTTACAAAAACGCCGGACCCGAAACGCATTATTAGCGCCGACTTTTTAGAAATCCCCACTATCAAATAACACTATTAGCGGTTCCTCACTTTTTTCTAGTTTGACAAATACGTTCGGTAAGGCATTTAGTACGCACGTGTTTTATCGAGTTGCGCGTCGAATATATGGATTTTCTTCGATTTTGTGTTAAATCCGTTCACGTGCGAAGAAAGTGAGTGTTTGTAAGTTTAAAAGTGCCACTAGCGAAGTAATACAGCGAGTTAATACGCGCAAAATTAAAAGCAGGTAATTAAGTGTTATTTTGTTTTTCTCTCTTTTTTTTTTGTATTTTGGAATTTATCAGTAGTTGTAGTATACTATTGATTTATAATTAATTTATTTTTAATATACTGCGGTTAATTTTAATTCCTAATATTTTTGTAGTTTTGGCGTGCACTGATAGTTTCTTTCTATCGATACAAACTCATTGAGAAATGCATTCAATTTGATTTGCAATAAAGTTAAATAAGTCTTTTTTGGAAACATGTAATACACGTTCTAATTTGAATGCCCAAATTTAAATTCAATTTAATTTAATGTTTGTCATGGAATGTAGAAAATGCATTCTGTAGCTTAACGAACTATTTTGAAAAAAAAGAACACAGGAAGGTGTAGGTTATTCTCGCTTAAAATCCGTTTTTGAAATTTTTTTTTTTTTTTGATTTACTTCGTGTTTGAGAAATGATGGAGTTATTTCTTTTCCGGTTTACAGTTGTGATGGGAACATTTTGTCCTTAACATTTCTCTCATAACCTTTTACGGCGTCAGGTGCCAAATTAACTTTCCATATCCTTTTACTCCTATTTCTGCGAGGTTTCCTGTCTAAATTTTTTTTTTTACATTTTCTTTTCTTCTATTCCTCATTACCGCAGTCGCCACGTCCGAAAACCTGACGAATTTTTGGTTATATTAGCATTCCAGGTATATGCTGGGTTCTGTCTTGAATTACCTAATATTTCCCTAGGAGCAGAAGCACTGGAGTTGATCAAAATTCGTCATCAGGGAGTTTTAAAAATGTAAAAATTATTTTTCCTCAAATTTTGGTGTACCGTATTGAGTATTGAGGACCTGGCAGCAGATTTGTAATCAGCGACGCCACGAAAACCCATATATCAATTTTAATAAAAATAAGAGATTTTTATCGAATTTTGATTCGTCATATTAGATCCGCCGTATTGAATTTTGGAAACCCCGATATATGAATTTTCATGTAGATTTACATTTTTTTACATTCAGAAATATGTTATTAAGATAATATAATAAAAAGAGTGACACAATCGAGTGATAATTGCTAACAAAAAAATTAAATTGCTTAAAAATAATGGTACACCGTGTGTGGCACCGTGGCTTAAAGGGTTAAGCAAGGAGGTCAAATTTGCGCCTTGAGCGTAAGCGTAAGTCATGAAAGATAAAAAGTTAAAAAACTTGACCATAGTGAGGAAGAAACTTCGGGAGACAGTGATAATGTGAGACGTTTCGTCCCCTTAGACTTCTAACCTCTGCAAAAAATCGGAGAATTTGAGACTTTAACTAAAGATGTACCTTAACATTGTTCAGCATCTTAAGTTTAGGCGCGCAGCGTATATCCAAGCTCTCAAGAATAAAAGTTGAAAGTCTTGGCTAGACAGAGCAGGAGACTTCAGGAGATAACGAGGATGTGGGTAATATTTTGCCCTTAAAACTTGTAGCCTCTGCTAAATTTGGGGTTTTGAGAGAAGTTGTGCCTATAAATTGTTAAGTACGGTGGTTAAATTGAGGTCTCGAGCGTATGTTCAAGCCTTTAAGAATAAACGTTAAAAAAACTTGGCCAGAGTGAGGAAGAGATTTCAGGAGACAATGAGGGTGTGGTTCGTATTCCTTCCTGAGACATAGGGCTCTGTTAAAGATCTGGGAATTTGAGGTTCTAATGGAAGATGTGCCTCAACATTGTTAAGCATGATGGTTAAATTTAGGCTTGAAGCGTATGCCTGCGCCTTCAAGGATAAAAGTTATTAAACTTGGCCAGAGAGAGAAGGAGACTTCAGGAGACTATGACAGTTGTAGTCCTCTTCCTCGAATACCTATAGCCTCTACTAAAGATCTAGGAATTTGGCGTTCTAAAAGATGTGTTTGTTATAATTGCTGGCCTTTCGAACCATGGCTTTTTATATAAAGCGATTTTTATGAAAATTGGTGGATAAGGGTTTTTGTGGTCGCTGATTGCGAATCTGCTGTCAGATTGTCAAAATTCAAAATAACGGATCCAAAATGGCGGACAAATATTCGGAAATATTGTGAATTGCCATGAAAATGTGTATAAAGGAGTTTTAGAAGTAGCAAATTACGAATTTATAGTCGAATTTCCAAAATTTACCATAGTAGATTGCGGACCAATATTTGAAAAATAAATTATTAATTTCTTTTTGTGATCGCTGATTACGTTCTTTTGTAATCTGTTAGCACATTCGTAATGAGCGAGCTAAAAAAATGACGAAAATATATTTCTTTTTAAATGTTGGTTCACCATGTTGAACCTTTCATTTTGAATGTTGAGGACGTAACAACAGATTCGTAATAAGCAACGCCACAAAACTCCACATAGCAATTCTAATAAAAAGAATTTCAAATTTTGGTTCGCCATATTAAATCCCCTAAGACTTCAAGAAACAATGAGAATGTGGAACGTATTCGTCCTCATGGATTTCTATCTTCTGCTAAAGACGTAGGAATTTGAAGTTTTAAGGAAGGATGTCCCTTATGGTGGTTAAATTTAGGCCTGAACCGTAAGTCCAATCTCTCAAGTATAAAAGTTAAGAAAACTGGCCATAGAGAGGAAGAGACTTCGGGAGGCTATGACAACGTGAGTAGTCTTCTTTTTCGAAGACTTATAGCTTTTGTTGAAGGTCTGGGAATTCGGGGATTAAACATCGCTAAACGCGGGTTTCCAGATTATATCTAGACTCTACTGAGGAACTGAATCAGAGAATGAAGAAGCCCCAGAAAATTGCGAAAATAGGAGCAGTGTCTTTTCTCGAAAACATCTTCAATCATCTTCGTGTTGATATAACGACAAAGCACGCATTATCAAGCTTCTTCAATCTACAATGCCTCTCTACCTCTGGCTGATATTTTCATTTCTTCCTAGCCTTTCAATCTTTGGTTACACTTTTAATTTTTTCCATACCGTTTTATCTACTACTGGTTTCAATTCTCCCATATTTTCCTATCTTTGGTCACCATTTTCCTTCTTCCAGTAGTTTAGTCCTTCGTGATATTTATTCTAATTATTCCCGGTTTATTTCAGTCCCTTTGGTACAAAAATCGGTATATTTTACGAACTTAATCACCTTGAGAAATTACGTTCGTGCAAATTAAGTTAGTTAAGTTTATTGCATAAAGAAGAAAATAATTGATCCTTTTCAAAATTACATAACGTACTGTTAAAACATCGAATAACGTTTGCATATTTATCAACTAAGAAACCGTTTACTAATTTGCTAATAAATTCATATTTATAGCTGGTTTTAATGTATGTACGTACATGAATTTTACTTAAATAACAAGTAGTAAGTTTACCATTTTAACATTAGTCTAATATGTTTATAATTACTTCTAACGTTACTAAACCGGCGATGATTCAATACTTTCTCACACGATACCACAATGAAATTTTGTAAGTAATGTTGCAACAACTTCTTCTTACTAGTCTCAATTGTCTGCCGACCCAGTCCTCGCACGTATAATCACAAAGAGGACGTAATATACATATACGCAGATTTTATGTTCTAAATAGCTATAGATGTCGACATCTCCCGAGATGTTAGTTCGTAACAGAAAGGTATATATATGAAGCAATTGTAAAATAAAGAATATTTTGCAAGAATTCCTCTGTAATGTTTGATCTAAAGCTACGATTCGTTTCGGGAAACAAGTACATAATTAGGAAAGAAAATTGATAGACATGTATTCAATTCGTTTTTGGATAATAACCCATAATATTATCGAAATCTTGTCGAAATCTTGTCGAAATCTGAAGCAATACTTAGGCATTTGTCATTTCAAGTATCGTCTAACAATAAGTCTGATTTTGTATGCAAATGGTACAAACGTGTATTTGTTAAAGTTATCAAATCAATATTTGAAGAATCTGCGATTTTGATGAATTTCATTTTTTTATCGTAATAATTCGTTCTATAGATACCTTTTAAGGAAAAAAGCGATTAAAATTTACAAATCATTTTAATTAGTAATAATAATAATAGTAATGTTCCATTTAATAGTGTCACTATTTCCGATTTCGTATGCATTTTCCCGCAATTACAATGATACTGCGTATAAAAAGATATTTAAAATTTACATATTTTATTTCTATTCTTTTTTATCGCCGTACTTTTGCGGTTTCCCATCAATATGTGTATCCTGTATACACCGAATCCAGAAAGTTATCAGCTATCTATATTTTGGTTGTCATTTTCTTGAAGCGTCCACCTTTTTTCCCTTCTTTATTGACTTTGGATGGAGCCATTAACCACTGGCTACTGTCTAACAAGAAGAGTCCACCTATTCTGAACAACTTAAAATTTACAGTTCAATAAAAGTCGGTGTTACGCAACCGAATCCAATTAAGATTTATATCATTGTTTATCTACTACTATTTATTGATATTGTTTCGTCAAACTAATTTCAAAGATAGAATATGCTAATTTTGCCTAAAACCATTCATCAGAAATCCATTTACTTATCAGGAACGCAAATCTACCATAGATTGTCTTCAGAACTTAGTTAACAAGATATAGGAGGGCATCATAGGGGAAAAGTGTCCTTATGTGGATTCATTGATATTGAGGGCGCGTTTAACAAAACCTGTGTTTGAATCCGTGGCAAAAAGCATGCATAATAAAGGTAGTGAGAAACATCAAAATGAAAATGGGCACAGTCAATGCTAAAAAGATAACAAATAACAAAAACCATTGCTAATGTGTCTGCAGTTAAAGACTGCCCCCAACTAATAGTAGATCGGGAAAAGAAAGACTTCAAAATTCAAAGTTACGCGGATGACCTAGTTCTCACAATAAGAGGCAGACACAACTGCATTCGGTGCAATTGGATACAAACTCACTTCCTCCTACTTGTTAGTTAATAGTGTTCAAAAACAGAACCTAGAGAGCTAATCCCCAAAGAAATGGCCATAATTGAGTTTACAAGGAGAAGGAAACTAAACTTAAATGCTCCCAGCTTGGATGGAAGTTCGATTGATTTCCCCCAAGGATTCATATACCTTAGATTTACGAAAAGATTCAACTGGGAAGCTCATGTTAAAAGAATTTTTGCGAAGGCTACGATGATAATTTGGTCACATCGTAGACTCGTTCGCAGGAACTGAGGCTTCTATGGTACATTTTCTTAGGTTAAGCCACATGGAATAATGTGGTGTTCATTCCCAATATCTTCTTCTAGGACTCATAACAATTATCTTCAAATTCATGATATAACAGAACAGCATTGATGATGAAAACAATTTGTTACAAATACGTACACACCATTTAAAAAATTTAATACCTAACAAAGATTGATTTGATATTTTGGGTGCTTTAAGAAAAATTTTCAGATACGGAAGAGATTTTCAAACCGAATCGATGGTTCTAAAACCAACTCCAATTTCTTTCCATTTCTTGTGAAAGCTGCCCATCAATTATTTCTTGTTATCTCAATCAAACGAACGCAAGGAATTCACAAGCCGGAAACATTCAATAACGATATCGTTAACATTTATTAAAGTATGCGGTAGTATACATCGGTAATTGATTTATCTGCAAGGAATACTAGTCACGATCAAATGGTATATTGACTTTACCAGACGGTAATTAGGCCAATTATTTTTTATGAACCACTAGTATGGTCACTGGTGGACCACTACCCAAAATACTGCAAAAATTAAAGACATATTTGCCTGTGGATTTCAGAGGTTGTGAATCTCGTTCCTCCATATTTATTTGTGAAGAAGGAGGCCACATTAAGCGCCCAAAACATAGCGCAATAAACTAAACCAAAAGCAGATAATCTTATTGCACATTTCATATTCATAATCATATTTATTTACATAGTTTGAAATAAGATGCAAAAGCAAATTACACATGTCAATGTCAATGTCAATGATAAAATACAACACAAGTTAATGCTATTCAATGAAAGAATTAATAATTTACACATACATATTATGTATCTAGATATCATGTCGATACTTAAGACGCATAACTTCAAGATGCTTTTCCGAGTAGCAATGTGTGACCGTCAAGATAGTTTAGAACTTCCGTAACACTACACCTTTATAGTTTACTGACAGTTTCGAAAACAAAGCATGCAAATTGGAGTTGGGGTATTTGGGTCCGGTCCTCGTCAGCTTGACGTTTCCAACCATCTTTTGCATTCAACGGAGACTCGGAAAGACAAGGACTTCTTCTTGCAAAGATACTCAAGTAGTACTGAAGGATCTCAAATCGGTTACGTTTGACTCGAAAGCTACCCGCAATTTTAAAACAATCCCTCATATAGTAGGGCAACAACAACAACGAGGTAGTCTTGGTGTGGCTGCCAGAGGATGAAGAAATCAAAGGCAACGAAATTTCCAGCAGCCTTGCTAAGGAAGGATCTGCGGCCCCGTTGTTTTCGAACCAGAATCTTTTAATGGCATTACGAAAGGTCATGTTATGGGAGAATACGAAGATGGAGGAAGGGATCACTGATCTTTCCGAAGTTTGGAGTTAAGATGCTTAACCGCTTTTTAGGATTCGCAGGATTTGGATTTTGAAAAAAGCGCTTACATTCGAGTTTCGGAATCTCGAATCTTTTTCAAGATTCGAAGGATTCGGGGATTTAAAGGATTCGAATCTCTCGTGCCTCTCGAGTAAATATATATTATTATTAGGGTTTATACAAAAACCGGTTTTCGAATTCCCAGATTTCCAAATAACAAAAAATGAAATCAATATTGAAGTCAAAATATAAAAAAAATTAAGGATTACACATTACTTACACAAAATAACGAAAACTCAAACAAAAATTTCAAATTTCAGATAATATTTATATTTATTTCACAAATTTTAATTTCTCCGAAGAAAATAGCATTTTGGACACAATATTGCCTGAAATTCAAAATACTCGTTCACTAGCTACTGAGCTTGGTTTCATAGTTTTCAGGGCATCAAATCTAAGTGTTTGGTTCTTTTATTCGTTGCCTCAAATAATGAAAATTCAGCTTTCAGTGTCTTTGGATTTGTAGGCTTTTCTTCAGGGTCTTCGAGAAACTTATGAATTGATTTTTCCATGACTTCCTTTAAAAAGCATTGCTCTGATGAGTAGTTTCTTCGATTTCCTCTTCATCAGAATCGGTTTCCACATAAGAATTTGGAAATATTCTAGACAATATCTTTCCAGATAACTGAATAATTTCGGTTTTCGAAGCAAAAAAAAAGCACACTAGATTTCTTCGCTGAACTAGAAATGTTTTGTGGTTTTGGCAAATACAGCAAAAGAGTTGCTAATTCCACTTGTCTTCTTTCTTGAAATCGTTCTTCTAAACCAGGCATGGGCAACCTTTTTTGTAGAAGTTTTATGCTGCGAGTAATCTTGAAAAATATACATTTTTGTAGTATCCTTATGATTCATTATGAATTAAGTTTAGACGGGCCGTGCTAATATGCAACGAAAGAATTCAGTAGCGGGCCGGACAAACCTTACTCGAGGGCCGCATGTGGCCCGCGGGCCGGAGGTTGTCCATACCTGTTCTAAACCATTTTCCAGAAATTTTCCTATCATGCCCTCTACCCTACTCCACTTTGTTTTGCAGTCAAGAATTAAATTGGATTCCTTTCCTTTTTCTTGTTTGATATAATTTTGAAGAATGGTCTTTCTTACTGGGCATTTTCTAAAGAACTTACAAATTTTCCTAATTTGTGAAATTGATCGTTTGTAATTGTCAGACAAAATAGGAATAGGATGTTCTCGGTTACAAACATAATAGAGAGAATCCTCATATTCATTATCTTCGTCTTCATTTTCCGATTCCTCACTTGAAACATTTACTTCGGCTTCAACTTCAGCTATTTCTCTGTGTTTATGTAATACATCGATAACTGCTAAGTGGATGGCGTGTGAATAGCATAGTTGCTCAATTATAGATCATAATTTGCTCTTTTTTCATAACAGCAGCACCATCATTTGTTGCTGCAACTATGTCAGTTTCTAGATTCAAGTTGACATTTTGTAGTCTTTCAGATACCAATTCTAATTTTTTCTGAGCATCACAGGAACCAGCTACTGGCACTAATCGCAAATTGAAATGTTTAAATATCTATGATTTCTTTTTCTAGTCCACTCGTCTAAAGTTATAGATAATTGTTTCCTATTCTTTTTATTGAATCAAATTCAATAGTAGTTTCACGTTTGGTATTGTCATAAAACGCATGAATGAGATCCACTACTCTAGAGTTGTTCGTTGATAATGAATATGCTTGTTGTTGAAAAGACTCTCGTATGAATGAGCTATTTGTAATGCTATTAATAGAAAATCCATCCATGGCAGCAAGTTTTGATATGATTTCTTCTAAACTACTGCTTTTCACTTCCTTTGCAGCTCAACATCTTATTACGATGATTGTAAATTGCCTTGTCTATCCCTAACTTTTTGAAACTACCCTAACCTTCCGACTTATTCATTTTTATCTAACAGCACTGACCAACGCAACTCGCAACGTTGAAAAAATGTGTCTGTTGCCCGTTGCATAGAATGAATAGCAAATCAAATAAGTTAAAAATTAATTTTTACATAATAATTTGAATTCTTTTAGAAACCGGTTTTCAAATGTGACAAATTTATTTTACAAACCGGGTTTGCAAAACCGTCAAATACTAATTATTATTATTATTATTATTATATCATATTATTATCATTCATTACTAAACTAGACTAGTAAGCAAAAAATCATAAAAGTAAGCATATTATTTCTGGGTGTTGTATTGTCTTCAACGTGATACAGCATATAAAACTAAATATATACTTTGCCATAGTAGATGCGTGGAAATCTTATTAGGAACTCGTTTGATACTTTCGCAACAACCAGAAACCAGACCTTCTTGTCGCGCGTAGAATTTATGGCCGTATCGGCAAAAAGGTCATTCGGAAAGTTACGGACGGCACTTGACATTGATAATAATGTTTGTGCGTAGGTATTGTTATAAGGTTTAACCTCTCTCGTTTATTTCTTCGCAAATAGCTTAAATCGGTGAATCATTACGACAAATACGTGTCATTTTCCTTTCTTCTTACGCGCACCTTCTTATGACGTTGAAATCGACAAATACATACATACATACAACTGTGTATTTTGGAAAAATAATTGCGGTTTTTCTCGACACACGCACATACTGTTAGTTAATAATGAAACAGAAGCAGATGCATGAATAACACATGTAACGCGTTTAACCCGTAAAATCCTCGATACTGCTAATTAGATATTTGCTAGAATTACGCAGCTAAATACAGTTTACGCGTTTGATTTTGTAGCGGTGTTATTGCAAAATGACTTTTCATGTTTCTTTTTTACATAATACGTATTATTCATGGATATTACCGTGTATATGTTAGCTTTTCATTAATAATGCTGATGCACGTACAGTATGTGTGCACATATGTACTTATGTTACTTATGTAGATATAGTGGCGACTGATTTTTTTTTTTTCGAAACATTCTTACGTTTTAAAAATTATCTTTAAACATTTTCCATATTTGAAAAGTGTTGAAAGCTTAACTTTACACTGTTTTACGTTTCATCGATGCCGGAAATGTCGTAATTCAGATAAGTGGAGTTTTTTAATTTACCATCAATCGCCGTCTGTTGCTAATTTTACAATTACAATTAGTACATCGTTGTCACCATTTCAAAATTAAATATCGTTATTTGTCGTATCAATTGTTACATCCATCCTCTCATCTTTTTTTTATTCATAACAAGTTAGAACAATTTTCCCACTGCAATAGTATTAAATGATACATTGTTTATATTGTGTTTTTTCTTTTATTGGTTAATGCAATCGCTTATAGTGTCGATATTGACCTTTTAAGAGACTGTATCTTCAAGAAGGATATGCATTCATTGGCGAAATCAAACCTTTGAATTAGCAATCCAGTTCTAAGCTTTGGGGGCGCCCTTGATATTATTGTGAATATCTTATCAGGGTCTGACCAAAACTCAATTGACCGTACTACTGTCTTTACTGATAATGAGCTACGTCAAGGCCGATTTCCACTGTTTTTAACCTTCAATATCAACATTATTGTATTTAATTCGAATTTACTCCAAGCCGCCTTAGATTCCATTTCCCTAAACCTTCAACCTTAAAAGTCAGACGAACACTCCAACAATAATTATATTTTGGATGCAAGGAGGTAGCAACATAATAAAGGAAAAAGAAGGCAAATCTACTGTAGCAAATATCTCCTAATCATAAACACCAGAAATTGGCTCAGATCAGAACTTTTAAACTTTGAATATTACACATTTCTTTTTTTTTTTTTTGAGAAATCGCTATATTCGATAGGAATCATTTTTCTGCTTAATTATTTTTAATCACCTCATCCACAATTTCCTTTTAATTATATTCTGGTACACATTCAACTATTTAAGGCAATTTTTCGAGTTTCAATTTCCCTCTTAAACGTTACTAAAGCAAACAATTGCTGAAAATAGGGAAACTCCGATTACTAAACAAAAAAGAATGTTTTCTATTTCATGGGCACAAATAATTTTTTTTTTATTCTCTCTCACTAGCACAAAACGAAAGGAGAGAAAATATTCGCCTGAAAATTTGGATAGCGCTGTACAGGTTTATCCCAGCGTCAGAAATATTACCACTTTTGCAAATAATATAATTAACGCGACAATAATAATTCCACGTTTATCATCAATTACCACTTAAATGATTCATGGAATGACAACTTGCGTCTATCGATAATTGGTATCTTTTCATTTCACGTTAAAATAATCGAACATAATTCGATTTGCAATAGTGCGTTGAATAATACAGAGTGGTTCAAAATTATTTTCTGAAAAATACTGCTCTTTGCCGAGGGTGATATCAATATTTATTTCCAACATTCTGAGTGGATGTAGCAGCTCATTATATTTTAGGAAGACCACATTTTCCGTTGTTATTTGATATTTGCGAAGTATTCAACGCACTAAAAAAAAAGTGAATTTGTTGTTTCAGTTGGCAATATCACGTGTTTCCACATTCCTTTCAGAGTGACACAATACCTTATACTCTGGAACAGGACAAATTTCGCTTTAACACTGGAAAACCGAGCATGAGAGTTATTTGGGAAATGGACACCGCAATCAGAAAGATGAGTGGATATATTCTTTTAATTTATGTATCGAAGAGTTTATGGAATAGTCTCCAAAACAAGAATGTGCTTATGAAAATTTAAAACAACATATTAGCATACTAAAAACCAAACAAAGACGAAATAGTATATATGGAAATGCGTGGGAACAACACGGGATACAATAAGAGTATTAAATTGAAAACAGAGAACATGGAATATAATTTTTTTAAATATCAGCTAGTTTGAATACTTAGGAGTAATCGCAACTAATCAAGGAGAAAAAGGAAAGGAGATGGTTAAAGGACTATTAAAGGAAAACAGGACGATTGGATCATTGACAACACCTCTAAAAGTTAAAAACGTGTCGATAATAGCAAAATCCGAACATACGAAACGATTATGCGACCAACAGTATTATGTGCATGTGGGATATGGACCATGAACCAATAGAGAGAGACGAACGTAGACATTTGGGAGAGGAGAGTATTAAAAAGATATTTCGACGAAGCAAAGTGTCTGAAGGAATATGAAGGCGTCAAACAAATAAAGAAATAGGCAAGCATCTGTAAAGCCAAAGATCGCACAGAGGATCCGAGCACAAAGGGTCCGATGACTGGGCCATATCTTACGAGTGCAAGAAGAAAGAACGGTTAAAAGAATGTTAGAAGGTGGAGAATAAGGGAGAAAGAGAAGGGGATGCCCAAGTAAGAGATGGGTGGAGGTTGTAAAACATAATCTCGAAGACCTGGCTGTGAAAGATTGGAGGAAAAAGACAAAAAAACGAATACAATGGAGATAAGTAACGAAGAATTTGAAAACCAAAGTAATGACTAGAATTTGTTAAAAAGGTGGATTACGTGTTAACATTAAGTAGTGTAAACCGGTCTTTTCCTCCACTTACGTGCAAGGCGCGACATTAAAATTCAGAGAAGTAAGGACGTAAGTCCGTTCTACATTTTACATTTACGAAAGGCAAGTTGGCTAGAGAAGCATCAGTTCTTACTGAAGATGATGTTGAAAATGTGCAAACAAACCTTGAGCTAAGTCCTATCGAGCACAAGAGACAGGTAGATTTTTACAATCTAAATACATTTGTTTTCTTAATATTGGATCTTATCACAAGATTAAGCTACAGATCTTGTCAAAGAGATGTGAAACGAAAGCTGCATCTGCCTGCCCATAAAACATTTATTGTGCCAGAAGAATCGCCGCTGGATTTTGATAGCGGATTACAATTTTGTCATGGGTTTAGCGATTACCTAAGAGATAATTAGATATTGGACACGCGTTGAAATTTAACAGGCTACATCAACTCTCACAAGTATCATGTTTGGCCTGCTGGAAACTCTGCTATACTTCATGAAACATCATTACATCCTCTGAAAGTTGGAGTGTGGGTCGTAATTTCCAAAAGCAAAAATAATTGGTCCAATTTTCTTTAAGAATCCTATAACGCAAATCGATATCAACAAATATTAGCTTTTGTTCTACAAGAACTGCAAGTCGATGAATTAGAAAGAGGGTATTTTCAACACGATAACGCAACAGCGCACAGCTCAAGAAAAGCAAATACTTTCGAAATGTTTATAGCGATGGGATCGTAAGTGCACAATGTTGGCCTTCAAGATCACCTGACCTTTGCATTGTTTCCCCTTTGAATATTTGAAATCTAGGGTGTTTAGAAATCAGATGTAAGCCATTGAGGAATTGCAAGGTGCAATTATAGATACTGTCCAAAGCATCACATTTGCGCAGATGCATAATGTTCTTGGAAATATTAAAAGAAAAGTAGATGCTTGGAAAAAGAATGATCGTAGATACTTTGAACACAATTTTAAAAGAAAATATAATTATTTTTCTCTTATTAAATATAATGCGAAATAAATAAGAATAAAAATACGTTTCACTTAAATATGTGTACCAGTTTATACTATGCCTTACATGTAACTTATTTTTATAAGTGATAATTGAAAGAAATATGAAAAACAACCATTGGTATCGTAAACATAATGTTGTATCGGGTTAATGTCATATCTTGTTATTAAACATTTTCAAAAAGAAAGACCATCATTTTGGATCCCACTGTATACTTTGTTTGTACAATTATCGAACTATTTGTACATAAAAATTGAACATAGCAGGTATGATGGCGTATAATTGGTAATAACAAACTAATTACAATCTAATTCATCAACTTTGATGATACACGATATTTTTCTGAAATTTGTTTTTTAGTTGAGTAAGCATTTGCGAAAACCGATACCAATGCATGAATTATACTCTCGGGTGTATGATACTATGTTCTATCATCACACAGCTTCCCAGGAACACGAGAAACACCGCGCCGTGCTCTACAATATGACCACAATTCCCTAAGATTATCTTCAATGGAGCTCTTGATATGTTTCTGCAATTTTATTAGACCCCTCAAATCATTTGAATTCGTCATGAACTAAAAAGGCTGTTGGTAGATTTCCACCTTCTCCAAAAATATTTCTTTGTTTCTAAACCATATTTTATCTCTTTTGTAAACCAAGGAGAAAAAATAGACTTAGCTTGAGAAAACTTTGGAACCACTGAATTTAACAGACTATACAATATATTGCGAAATTGTCCAATTCCAAGATTAACATATTCCAAATCCTCCGAAAATGAGCAATCAACGCCCCGGGAACATCCCGAACCCGAAAATTAAACGTAAATTTTAACTTCGTGAACAAGTGGTCCACACCCAAAGATGCTCGAAAGTATTTTAATTATCGGTCCAATCTCGTTTTAAGCGGGTGAATTTCTCCCTGAAAAATTAGGAGATTATCGAGTTTCTTAACTGGGCAATGGTTGGAACAAAATCAAAGTAATCGTCTCATCGAGCTCTATCACATGTACCTATATGAAAATAGCACCCTAGTTCAACAAAAACAGTTGTGGTGCCCTCCCCTCTCCCTCTCCCCTGCGATAGGGAGTGTATATCATATATGTATGTAATAAAGCTCAATGTGATGATTATTTTGTGATATGTATTTATGAGTTGTAATGTATTTGTTTCAGCCATTGCCGAGTTATTTTGAGAAAATCTACTAAACATTTAGGGGTAGTTAAACCCTGTTAAATCGAGATTGCGTCAATAAGGAAATTACTTTCGAACATTCTTGAGTGTGGACTACTTGTCCACAAAGCTTCAATTTTCTTTTTTTTTTTGAATATCCAGGTTCGGGATGTTCCCTTGTAAGTTTAGATAAATCAGCTCTGCTGAAGTTATAACGAATGCTATTCGTCTTCGGAAAACGAATCTGTCCAGGAAGTGATTTGAATCGTACAAGACACCCAATGGACATTTTTAAATTTCGCGGATAATTTAAGTTGGTAGTTCCGGCAATAGTAAACATATTCGTATGCATTGTGTTTAAAAATTGACGAGTATGTGCAATATTGTCGGACCTGCCAACTGTCCGTGAAATTTAGAAAATATTTATTGGTAATCGAGTGAAGCAAGTTCTCGGGTACGAAAGGGTAGTCCTCCCGGGAAAGACGCGAGTAACCACCAAGATTTGTTGAAGGCAGATTAAGAAGACGATTATCGAATTCAGTACAAACAAAGTAATTAGCAGGGTAGGTGAGTAAATTACATTCTAGATAAAGAATCGAAGCAAATTAAAGTCACCAATGAACAAGATTGATTTATCAATCTATATAATTCCATGGTTTTCAAAAATACCTCCAACATATCGTTACCTGCATCAAGTGCAATATAAGTAACCGAGAGATGAAACGAAAAAAAGTGCCATAGTACATTTACGCAAAATCATGTAAATTTATGGAAATAAGAGTAAAAGATTAGATATGTCCAATACTTCGTACTCTACGCATGCGCATATATTAGGTGATGAAATTGATGTAATTTGAAGTAAATTGATGAACTTCCTATATATTGTGTTGTTATTTATGATTTTGTTAGCCACCAAAGTAAACGCAAACGATTTGTTTATAAGAAAATTATATTCCGCTAACGAAGTTTTTATGGAAACGGTTTAATTACCGCTATGAAATATAATCAGTAAATTTGAAATTTCGTTTTCTTTTTGATCTAAACAGTGGTAGAGGTAATCCGAACGATAACTACCTATTTTGCATCATAAAAGATGGTCACAAGCTAATGCCATCGGAAGTAAAAAAGAAAGTTAAATTAAAAATCACTTACCAAAAAATGGAGAAGTCAGACTGTGGTCGATTTATAGACGTAGACATCAATGCAATGGCGTAATAACATGATAAAAGGAAGATAGACGAAGGATAGAAAAAAGAATCTTGCACCACCGCAATTAAAACTAAAATTAACTATTTTAGCGTCCGTGATCAAAGAACCGAAATTAAACTGTTTATTTTGCGGGCAACGCGACGCGGGTACAACCAATATCGAATTATGTCTTAAAGTTTTTCGTTGGCCCAATCCAAATATGAATTAATAATTCTACCGGACAACTCTGCAAAGGTACAACCAAAAACCTATACATACATCTATTTTTAGCGATTCGTATTGCTTCGAAGCGTATGCACTTGGATGGAACAAAAAACAATTTGGGGAGAAAAAAGAGAAAAATATTTGAGCGGAGACGCCGGCAGTATCGGATCTCTCATTTCTACTTTGCGCGCAATGCTCCCTCGTGGCGCTTAAGTGATTTATATTGTTGTTCTATTTTTGGAATAGAGCGATTGCCCCCTCCCTCCTCCCCCTTGCTACTACCTGTCTCTGTTATTCTAAGCCGATTCCGCACCCCTAAATAATATTTACAGAATATCCTAGAATAGTTGAAAGAGAATAATTGATAATAATTAAAAAGATATGCAACAAAGCATTTATTTACATAAAAATAAGTAACTAAGTTTGGGGGCATTAAGCAGTTTTACAAAAATATAGGTACATATCACGTTTTTGTCGAAATTTTTATTGAAATTTATAAGAATTATATAAAAGCAATAGGGAATACAAGTCATATTTCAAACATAATAACACGAGATATGTTAATTAATTTATAAATTACTTTTATCGATATGTCCTCTCTTAAACCATATTACTGCTTCGCAAATTCTGGGCATTCTGCTAACTAACTTTCCTAAACAGTCAGCATCAATTTGTTGCTATGCTTCCTGTAAATGAGCCCACAGCTTTTGCGGTTTTCTTTCTTTAAGTTTTCGGTCAAGCTGATTACACAAAAGTCAATAGACGACAAGTCAGGACTCTTAAGCGGGTAGTACACCATCATAAATTACATGTAATTCTACATGTATTTATTAAACAACGCCAATTGAAGCGTGTATTACAGCAAATTTCTCCTTCAATTTTTACATCTTTTTCTACATGTAAACATTTGACCAAAAACCTATGTTATTTTCCTAGGTCATTCACGTGTATTTTTGGTTCCCTCTAGGTATTTTATGTTTTAAAATTGCTAGAAAGTAAGGAAAAGGTATTGGTATTAAGTCGCGTGCTTATTTCTTATGTACTTTTCAGCTTTTAAATATCTAACCCCTTTCTAATACATGTGTTTATTGAACAACGCCAATTGAAGCATATATTACAGCAAATTTCTCCTTCAATTTTTACATCTTTTTCTACATGTAAATATTTGACCAAAAACCTATCCTACTTTCCTAGGTCATTCACATGTATTTTTGGTTCCTTCTAGGTATTTTATGTTTTAAAATTGCTAGAAAGTAAGGAAAAGGTATTGGTATTAAGTCGCGTGCTTATTTCTTATGTACTTTTCCGTTTTTAAATATCTAACCCCTTTCTAATACATGTTTCTTAACCATCCAGTATCGAGTAGGACAGGTATTGAATTAATAGTAATATATAGTAAATAATTAATTAAATATGATGTGGTCTCATGAAAATACAACAGCTCTGCATACATATTATCAGCAACATGAATATCTGTATTATAGTGAATCATATCCATTATAAAAATAAAACAAAACGGAGAGCTGCATTAAACACTATTGCGAGTGATACAAATAAAACCTTTAATCTTAATATCAGTGCCGATAGTGTTTTATGTTATTGAAAGTAATAAACAGTGGAAACGATAATATAAGTGAAGTTGTTTACGTAATTACAAGTACACCAACATATTTCTTTCTCTTATAGGTACCAATAACAAAATTTTACTTCCCTTTGTTGCCCTTGAATTTTATCATCATAAATATAACCGTGTATTCCCACAAGAAGTGCTTCAATTTTTACCTGTATTTTTACGTGTATTTCTATATGTATTTTCTGATGGTGTATTGTAGGCTTTAGGATACCAGACCGTTATTTCTATCTCATCTGCTGTTTCTTTCTCCTCTAGAAAGCTTTTACATACCCTAGCTAGCTAGCTTTTGGTCATTGTCCTGTTGGAAGATGAACGATTGACCCATAATACCACTTCCGGATGATAAAACGTAACTTTTTAAAATATCCAAATGCTATTATTTCCGCATTATTACGGTTATCTTCACCAAATCGCCCACTCGTACACCACCGCAGCAATCCCAAACATTAACCCTCCGTTGTCACGTGGGATCTATCAGACCCACTTTTCACTTTGAGCGCGAATTTTAATAATTTTCAAATTTTAATTAAAAATATTAAAAATTGACATGGTTATGATTTTTTTAATAAAAAGTTGTAACTTTTGCGATATTTTTTAATAATTTTTTTCATCATCTTGCCATTTGTTTTCTTGCAAATAAACTATTCGTCCTCAATTTAAAATGTTTATAGTATGTTCCAGAATTTTTACATCGGTATTGGACGAATAGTTCTTTCTGCAATTGTTTATTGAAATTGCTGGTGTCCAATGAACCCCAGTATGACCATCTAGATTCTATATTGAAATGTGACCACGGAGGGTTAAATTTCTACTACTATCTTTCACAGAAGGTATTAAAACGTTCACCCGGTCGTTCATTTTGCATGTTCTCTTGTCCATGCCAATCCTATATCTTTATGCTGACGGTTGGATAAGGGCTTTTGCACAACTATGCAAACACCTTTATTTCCCGCCTGGCATTAAGGCGCCTGATGATCTCTGGTGCCGTAAGTGGTGGACCCAGTTTAGCTGATGTTACGATGAATCTATCCTCAGTTGCTGCTGTTATCCGTGCTCGTTCACTTCTTCTTTGATCACAAAAGTACCCCGTTTCTCTTTTCGCTAAGATGTAACGAATACTTTTCCAAATTCTCGCTCTAGTAGTAATATTCCTTTCTGAATATCCTTCACCTCGAAAAGTACAAACAGCAGAACATTATTCTAAAGGTATTTGGTTGTACTTCGACATTTTTTCACATTTTATTTAATTGTCATACAAATTTAAAACTCGCGCACTGATTTCAAGCTAAAAATATTTGCACGCATAACTTGCCAAACACAACGGTAGAAATGGTTTGTTGTACAGTCTAACCCAAATGTTATTATTCTGACAATGAGATGCTGTATGCGTATTAAAATGAAAGTATACAATTACTGTTGTGTTTCATGGATTTAACTTTTTGCAAATATTATCCTTTTAACATCCAAATACGAACAAATGTGCACTTTTCGTATTTTTAAAATACTGTTAGCTAACTTCTGAGCTTCTGTATTATACCACCCCATCCGTTACCATAGACAACCGCGTTATTTAAACATTGTAAGGCAATAAATAGATTTAAACCTTTTTTTATAATATATAGACTTTGAAAGAAATTCTGATTGGTAATCTTTTTATATACTTCTATTTAAAATAGAGATTGACAATTTTAGTGTACATTTACTGTTATTCATGTTCCGAAGTAATTCGTAAAATATGAAACCTGCGAAAGGAAGTCAAAAGTGCCAAAAAAAAAAGACTTGTAGTGCGTCCGACAATTTTTAAGGAGATGAATTGAAGATGTCAGGTTTATTTAATTGATATGGAGAGTCAGCCTTTGAAAAGTACAAGAGAAGAGGAAGTTGCACATAACCTACTTCATATTTTCGCAATTTTGGGTGCTCCTAGCATACTGCAAAGTGATAATGGCCGCGAATTCTGCAATCACATCATTCAAGAAGTATGCGAAATGTGGGGTGAGCTGAGCAAGGTTTATGGAAAGACGAGACATAGCCAGTCGTAAGGCTCTGTTGAGCGTGCAAATCAAGACATTGAAAACATGCTAACGACTTGGACTAAAACAAACCAAAATCCGCACTGATCTGAAGACCTGCTGTTTGTTCAATTCATGAAGAATAGAGCCCATCATAAAGACATAAATTGCAGCCCATATGAGGCCATGTTTGAAAAACTGAAGGAGATCTGGAAACCTTAATCGACTCTTCTTCAGGTGCTTTAGTACAAGATGAAGATAAACAAACAGAGAATGGTGGCGAAGAAGATGGGGAAAGTAATAGAGCATGGTGAAGAGAAAGATGGACAAAGAGAGGACGAAGATAGTACTGTAGAAGACATTTCGGGGGAAAAGATTTGAGACAACATCAACATGATTAAAAGGAAGAGGAAAAATGCCATAACTGTATTGTAGTGCGAGGCAAAGAAGATGAGGCTAATAGCTGAATCGAAGTTTCCAAGAAGCGAGGTTGGAAATACTGTAAAAATACGGGTTCCTGACGTCAACAGGGGTAGAAGAAGTGACTCCAGAAACATTCTTAGGATCATTCTGCACATGGATGCTGATGGTAAGATGTATGAGATTGGCACTAAGGAAGGACAATTCGCTGAAAAGGGTCAGTTTGCCATTTGTTCCAGAAAGTTCCAGGTCTAATTGTGATTCTTAGTGAGTGTGCCAGAAAAGCTTCAATCAAATGTAACTGCAAGAGTATTGAATAAAACATTGTCTTTTTATATCACAAACACTGATGAAAACTCCGTACTTCCTAAATATTGCAATTTGCCACTTCAGCCAAGAGGGTTTGGATTGTATGTAAAATAACCGGTTAAAACAATAAATTTCATACGTATTATTACATTAATCATCTTCATTGGTTATTATGCGTAGTATCACATTTATCAAAGTAACGGTAACATACGCAACTCATACATTCGAATATGTACTATACAGAACTATACTTAACACGTTCACACATTATCAATAACAACTTTTATCGCTCTTATAAAATGGAATCTGTTAATGTTCTGGTTTTGGTACTTTATTCATAGATCCTGCAAGAAAATTAAACGATTTTTATATTTCTTATTTGGAATTATGTTTGGTAAATTTACGCTATTTGGTTTAACATAAACATTTGTCTGGTTTTAGTTTAAAATATAAATAAATTGGAAAATAGGGTGCGGACCGTAATAGTTGTTATTAAACCGCGAATGGAATGATTCGCAGCAGTTTGTAGTTCTTTTTCGAAGTAACTAAGAATGTTATCAGTCGGCTATCATTAACATTCTTTGGGGAAAAAATTAAATACGAAGCGGTCACCCACACTTTTTGGCCTTAAAAATGTTAGACCGGAAATCCAAATTGAAAAACCGGCCTATTTTAAAGTTCCGATCCATATACTCAGAAATTAGTCCCCAATTTTCTTTTTACAATCCAGCATTGAGGTAAATGGAATCTGGAACCAATTAGTTTCATATTTGGCCACGTTTCCTTTACAACTCTGTGAATTTATTCCGCAAAATCAACAACTATTTCATGTGTTGTGCAATTCAGAGGAAGTGTGATACATTTTTCTTTAATAGTAATCTGTATATATAAAAATGGATCGTGGTTTGCTCGGATGCTTAAAACTTGAAAACGACTGGACCAAATTGGATACTTCCTTCTGCGGGTTTGTTCGTAATTGCTACGCGAAGGTTTAGGAAAAAGAAAAGTCGAAATAATTTTTTGGGTAAAACGAAGTTTGTCGGGCCATCTAATGTTAAATATTTTCGAATACAACTATTTTACTTTTGTTTGGAAAAAACAAAAA
The DNA here is from genome assembly GCA_038088585.1 of Chrysina gloriosa. Classification (NCBI taxonomy): domain Eukaryota; kingdom Metazoa; phylum Arthropoda; class Insecta; order Coleoptera; family Scarabaeidae; genus Chrysina; species Chrysina gloriosa. Next base: position 58,783,629 of record CM076091.1, on the reverse strand, counting down.
GCTAAGGCACATAACGATCATTTTCCTATGCCATGTATGATACAAAATTTTATAAAGTGATTAGGAGCATAATCAAAAGTGCCGTCGGCGTCGAACATGAACTCAAAAAGTTGCTAACACACGAAAATATGACAATATTGTTTTCATACTAGTTTGCCAACAAACTTCTCCCGGCATACAGTTTAAGAACGCATTTCTGACGACATTTGTACCAAAATATATGCTGGTAATTTTGAAAACTTGAATCGAGTTCAACACCATAGGCGATACAACTAGTCCTTGATTAATAATTTCACATAGTTTTTTTCACAAATTACATGGATGACCTTTCTCTTCGTAGTATTTCGAAACGCTCGAATTTGCACAGATTGCCTTCAATATGATTGTGATTCATTTGCTTGTCTATAACAAGATGTTATTAGTTTACAATTATACAAAATTAATACTCCTAACTATATAAAATACGTATCTAAAATCAGGGTCACTGCTTCATCCGTATACAATTTGGATGGACATATTTTATTAGTATTAGTATTTTACTATTAGTACACCTCCACTTACCACCAGACCTTATTCGAAAATGACAAGAACCTTGCCACGTTCACTAGATATCACCATTGTAACGTTTACTATAGCGGTCACCTGGACATTATTTAATCTAAATTAATTTAAATCATCCTACACAATTGTTTCTCCATTAGTAATATTAAGAGTAACTTAGTTACTGATTATATCGTGATTTTAGAATAACAATAAGGAGATTGTGGTTGAAATAATATATAAAAGAAATAAAATAACCCTTACCTCACCTCCGCGGAAATAATTCCTGATAAGCATTAGGCAACTAAGTTGCCACCACTAAAGATGACTACTTAGTTGCCGAAATACTAATTTTTGAAAGATGTGATAAGGGTAATTTTATTTATTTTATATAAGTATTATTTTAAAGATCAGACGTCTCAATGGGTGTATTCAAAATCTAGGTCAAGTATACTAATTTTTTGTCGCAATTTCTTACTGTTTGCGTCGGGGTTTTTGTTTCTGTTTATTTTTAAACTGGAATTCTTAAGCAGGAAAGAACTTATTTAATTACGTAATAAGTTACAACTAACAAGATAATAAAGTTGACATTTGCGGAAAACAAAATCATCCAAAACCAAAACATCCTCGATTAGACTTCATAAATTCCAACGTATTTTAATTTTATTGAAATTACTTTTTTCCATATACTAATAACGCTCGATGACGATATCTTTTTCTAAAAAAAAAAACACTACGAATTACTTTTCTATCATTAACAAACCAAGCCCGAAGCTATTAATTTCAAGAACATTTTTCCCATTACGATACGTCGAATCTATAGAATTTTGGGATTGTAAACGCGCGTTCGACAAACGCTCGCCTAATTTGTACATACATATGTTTGCAACTTATTATTGAAAAGGTTCCGATTTCGTTGTATGCGACCTTGGTATTCGTAATCTTTCTAATCAAGTAATTTTTATTCAAATTTTCGGTGTATTTTGATGTTAAATTCTTTTGGTCAAAATAGATTTATGCTATTAAATGTTGTATATCGCAATAAGAAGTATACGAATGAACACCTTCAATAGCAAAGGAATTCTTTTTGTAAGCGGAGTAATTGTGCTACGTGTAACCATCAACGTTCTATATATGGCGACTAAAATGTTAATGACGAGAATTATTGTAGCCTCTATCCCAATACCATCAAATTGGATGACGATACAATAAAGTTAGGCATATGTGAAAAATTGTAGTTCTAAACTAAATGGCGCTTTCAAAAATTGGGGTTACCATTTGAAAGAAACCCGCTCTTCTTTGGCATATCGGCGACAATCATGACGTCACAAAATACTCTTTTTTGTAAAAATTCGGACATTTAAAAATTAAGGTTGACGTGTTCGATGTTTCTTTCACTATTTACACGTTCCCCTGTAAGTACATTGAAAAACAAGAACAGATTTTTAAAAGTACTTTATTCAAAGATATTGACAATATTGGTACATTGCTCAAAGTTTGATTAACAAATATACATTACTAAAATATTGATATAATATTCGTAAATAAATAAATCATATGTTTACTTGCCTCCCCTCTAAGTCCCGCGTCACCAACGTTGCCTAATCGAACACTACGCTACCAGTCTTATTACTTTGTTTACCACCTCGAATAACTACATAAATTAAAATCTTTTTTTTTTCAAATTTCAGTACATCAATCATGGCGACGGAATCTGGTGATTTGGAATTACGACGGAGACAACTCCGAACACAAAACTCCACCGTATCCTCGCGACGACAACAAGCAGTATGTGTCCGAAGGGCTTACAAAAGATACGGTACCAAGAAGAACCCCTTCGTCATTCTGGACGGCCTGAACATGACCGTTCCTAAAGGAACCATATACGGTTTACTAGGGGCGAGCGGTTGCGGTAAAACCACCCTCCTCAGTTGCATCGTCGGCCGTAAAGGATTAAACTCCGGCGAAATGTGGGTTTTGGGCGGACATCCCGGATCTAGGGGGAGCGGAGTCCCCGGTCCTAGAATCGGATATATGCCGCAAGAGAACTAGCTCTGTACGGCGAATTCACCATAAGGGAGACGATGAAATATTTCGGTTCGATCAGCAATATGACAATAGCCAAAATTGATCAGAGGCTGAATTTTCTGTTGGAATTTCTTTTGCTTCCCGGCGCCGATAGGTACGTGAAAACTTTAAGCGGAGGCCAACAAAGGAGGGTTTCGTTAGCGGCGGCTTTGCTGCACGAACCGGAGCTGTTGATTTTGGACGAACCGACGGTCGGCGTAGATCCCTTGTTGAGGCAAAATATTTGGGATCATCTGGTGCAAATTACTAAGAATGGAAGTACCACGGTGATTATTACGACGCATTACATCGATGAAACGAGGCAAGCACATTTGGTAAGTGATCTTTACGTTTCTTACGTTTATGTATTTTATATTTGTTATGATAATTCTTATAAACTTCAGGAGTAACAACGTATTAGACTCTCGAGCAGGTCAAGGTGAAAAGACCTAGATTTTCCTAACATCTTTTTATTGCAGCTACAGAATTTTCGCCCTCAGATTAAGGGCATCCTCAGTGTAGGCAATATTGGCAGGTATTGGGGATCTTAATATCACTTTTGCCTACACTGAGAATGCCCTTAATCTGAGGGCGAAAATTCTGTAGCTGCAATAACAAGATGTTAGGCAAAATCTAGGTCTTTTCACCTTGACCTGCTCGAGAGTCTAATACGTTGTTACTCCTGAAGTTTGCAAGTTACGTAGAACTTGTTATTTCTTCCTGACATAATTCTTATGTAAAAACGTAATAATTTCTCAGATATCGATGTAATAGGTACAGTTTTAAAACAAAAACTTTCGCTTTCCGATCTTGAACAGCGTTACATCTTTAGAAAAGACTTTTCGTGCGCGTCGCTGACGCTGGCAAGATGTTTCAATTGCAAAATACCGATCTGAGTCACGCGTTCGTAGTTTTGCTTACTATGCCATAATATTACGCGATTTCTTAACATACGGATATAGGTAAGTAGTACCATCGTGTTAAGCAGACCTAAGAAATAATATACAATACAATAACAATAACATGATAATGCAATTTCTAATGACGGAATTAGAATGCTGTTCTCCATTTCTTTTGTGTTCTGGTTTCTTGTTATCAATTACGTAATAGTTCCCCAGTTTACATGATGCCGCGGTGGTCTGATATCGATAAGCATAAAGTGTCTGTCTTAATAATAATACCAAAAGTGCTCTAGCAGAAATTTACATCAAACTTCCATGTAAAATTCTGTTTTAAGATGTTGGACCTTTAACCAATTTTTTGCCCAGTATTCCATAAGTGGAACATTTTTTATGGCGCTACACTACCCTAAACCAAGCGATGATGTTTCCTTTACCACTTGTAACTTATTGGTATATAAAAAATAATGGAACGAACAGCAGAAGTCGGAAGTGAAGAAAAGAAGCAGACAAAGAAGAAATGGTTTGATAACGAGTGTAGCATCGAGCTGGAGAATGCTGATGGAAGGAATAGTGGATGCAAAAAGTAACTATGAAAATCAAAGAAATAGAAGATAACTTTAAACATAATCAAATTAGAAACTTATACCAGGGAGTCAAAAAGGGAAAACGAAGTTTTCAAACCAGAACAGTTTTCTTTACAAGGACAAGAATGGAGAAACTATAGCAGAGGAAGTGGAAAGCCTGAATAGATGGAAGGAATACTTTGATGAATTGCTAAATGGAGAAAAGGGGATGGAAAATGAAAATGAAGATCAGGAAATAAATAGGAAGAGTAGTCAATAATGATATATAGAAACACCACTCCCTAGCAAGATAGAGTTTGAGGAAATAAAAATCTGGAGCACTCTCTATATAACGACCTAACGAATTAGGTGCGTTAATGAGCAGCTACCAAGTAACTGTGCAAAAGCTTACAAGTACACACAATTTACATATGCCGATAATTCGTGAGGAGAATTAAGCTTTATCAATTGCAGACCGCCCCCAGATTTTGGCTTTTACAAATAGTTCACTATAACTAATTGCTGATCAATCGTTACATTTTCTGATGGAATGTTGTTGCCTTTCCAGCTCGGAAAAAGAGTTCCAAATCTCTCTAACTGGTGCAAACTTGGCAGTAACTTTTATTTCTGCTCGTCTGACTTTATTGTCAAATCGAGGACAATTTAGAAGGAATTCGTACCGATTCTTTGACATCGCAGGCCTGAAGATACGAACCCCAAACTTTTGCGATCACATATCGCTTGTGCTTCTAGAACTCCAGCAAAATATACCAAACCAAATAAAGCCCTAAGTACAATGTTATTTGTATCTTGCAGGTAATGCGGAGTGATTATATATTTTGTTCTACGAATTCTGATTTCGGCGTTTGTACGACGGAGAATTATATCTAGAATGTCTTCGCCAAAGAATAACTGCCACAGTTCTTTGATGGTTTGAGTGTGTTTAGCTGCGCCTTTTGGTCCAGGTAAATGAAGTATAATATTTACATGAGATATTATGGCATTCTCGGAATTAAATGGGCATTAGTACCATTTACATTAACAGAAAATTCTGTGGCTACTTTTCACCTTTCCGTTTCGTTTCCTTCTATTTCATCGTTTCCTACTTCGAGTTCGTCCTGGTATAGAATGGTCATCTTCACTTTCGTCGCCTAGTGAAATTTCTTCACTGTTATTACTTCCATACATTACTCTTTCGAGTTCTTGATCAGTAATAGGACGTTCTAGGTTATATAGCTCTTGTATAGTAAGACGTTTCCTATTACTCTGCTGCGTTTCTAGAGTTTTCTTCCGTCCATGCTATGTTTTCTAATAAAAATTAGAAATGGTAAATCAATACAAAAGGAACGAATGTGTAAAGCTTACATATATTTTGCTATAACCTTTCCAATAACCTGGAGTCACCACCTAAAACTTCTATAACATTAACCACAATGTGGGGCCAAAAAACAGAAATCGCACTAAACAATTCATACAAACCTATATGAAATAAGACATCTCCATTTAGATAGAAGTCTCAATGCAAGCTAAACCTACTGAAAAGCTTTACCCAATGAAGTGACACATGGACAGTTTTGCTGGAGTCAACAGCGAGTCCACGTTGTCATCCTAGTATTAAAGAAAAAATTGATTTGGTGTACAATATAAATCGTGTGGTCCTCTTCGAAAATACCACTACCCGTAAAATAAAGATCCATCATCCAAAGGCTGTTATAATCTTCTTTTTTCGAAATTATGCTATTTATAATTAAAGAAAAGAATTGCTTTGGTATACAATGTAAATCATTTCGTCTTTTTGAAGTAACTCATCCGCAATTACTCCTTCACAAATACAATACTTCGAACAATGTCCTTGGTTTTTGCATACTGCTAATTGACCTACAAACGGAAATTTACATAAAAAGAAATTACGGTGTCAGGTATCATATATTTGTTACATGTTGGAATTTGAGTTCCAATTATGTAAAATATGTACATACATATATTCAAGCACCTTTACATTAGCCCTAGATAACAGTATGGTTATACTGCTTTTAGAAACACACAATATCCATTAACAAAACGAGGAACATTGCCGTTTTTGCGCGCATTATTTCTCTGATTGATACTATTTGCTTTATTAACCTTTTATATTATATTATCGAAGCAACAGCAACTCTGGTGTTCGAATCCTGTGTCTACTCCAGTTTCTGCATCATTTTGAACAAAATATGAAATGGAACAAAATATTTAACGTCTTTGTGTTGCAGAAAAGTGGTTTACTTAAATTTGGTAAAAAGGAAATTGTTTAACTACTTTCTTAAAGATGGAAGGGGAAGTTTATTTTGGTAGAAGACATGTCTTGGAAGTTTGATAGTATATTTCATTCACCGTATATTCTATATCTTTGCATTTTCTTGTGATCACCATTGCTATTTAATGAAAATGCCGACACTTTTGCATAACTTAAACCAATATATATCTATTATTATTAGATTAAATGTTAATCACATACATAAATCTCAACTTCACTGACGTTTTAAGGTCTGAGAGAAATCTCTTACTTAACATATGTAAAAGCTCTTTATTATGAATTTGGGTCTGAGAAACTGACTGAAGCTTGATTTTCGCGTAAGACTAGTTCTCATCTCACACCAATGGCCAATATTTCTACATTAAAACAAATAAATATGTACATCGAATGTATTTATTGGTTTTCCTAGTTCGGTGTTAATAGAGACTGGTTGAAAAGTTTTGAAAGCGATGGCTATTAACCAATAGAAGAATTAAAATTTATACGCCATTTTAATATTTCATCTTCTATTTGACCACACACAAAAGTTGATTTCGATCTGTGAATTCATTCTTTGTTTACAAACCATTTGAAGTTGACGTCTCAGTGTATTCTGCTAGAATGGAATAAAACGAACATCGTGCGGTGATAAAAACCTTTGTTTGGGAAGGTTTATCAGCAACAGAAATTAATACAAAAATGGTGAGTGTTAAAGGAATCTGCTCCTTTATTGCCAACTGTGCATCGATAAGTTTTAGAGTTTAAACGTGGTCGTACAAGCGTTCAAGATGAACCACGTAGTGGACGTCCAGAAAGTGCAACAACACCAAAAATCATTGACCAAATTTATAATATTGTTTGTAAAGATGCAAGTTTTACTAGGCGTGAAATTGCTGACACCATAGGCATTTTGGATGAACGAGTACTACATATTTTACACGAAGAATTACATGTGAAAACGCTATTCGGAAAGTTAGTACCGCATTGGTTAACAATTCAACAAAAACTGAATCGAAAACAAATTTCTCAGTGTAGTTTGGAGGGTTTTAAGCAGAATAAAACCGAATTTGTGCGTCGTTTTATAACTATGGATGAGACTTGGATCTACCACCATGCTCCTAAACTGAAGCAAGAATGTTTACAGTGGACTGAAGCTGGTTGTTCAGCTCCAAAACAAGTCAAGTCAGAACGATCGGCAAAAAAGGTTATGGCATCAGTGTTCTGGGATGCAAAAGGGGTTTTGTTGATTGATTAATCTTCAAAAGGTAAAACAATTAACTCTGAATATTATTACAACCTTTTGGATCAGTTGGATAAAAAGTTTGTGAAAAACACCCGGCTTACGGAAAAAAACAATCATTTTTCATCAAGACAATGGACGTGTTCACGCAAGTGTTTTGACGATGGCTAAATTGAATGAATTAAAGTACGAATTGCTTGAACACCCACCGTATTCACCAGATTTAGCTCCATGCGACTATTACCTCTACAGAAATTTGAAACAATTTTTTCGTGGAAAGTGTGTTTCGTCGAATGAAGAAGCTATTGCAGCCGTGGAACAGTATTTTGCAGAGCTCCCGGAAAATCATTACAGAGATAGTATAAAATTATTGGAGGATCGTTGGAATAAGTGTGTTGAAGTTGAGGGAGATTATATTGAATAAAAAAACTAATTTCATTAAAAAATGCACATTCTTTCATGTTTGCTTTCAAAACTTTTCAACTAACCTGTGTCTATGCAATGATATAACTCCCCTTTTTAGAGAGTAGATACAATAAAATCCACTTCCCGTGTGAAGTAAATATTTGAGGGAAAGCGCTATCGTCCGTAAGTTTTTTAATTGTTTGCAGCTTTGGGAGAAGTTTGTAAATTTTTCTCGAACGAATTCATTACCGATCTCTTATGCAGCACTATCGTTGGACAAGCTTGGACGACATTCAAAAGATACTAAGGAATTATATATTATTAAATGTCAAATATTCAATTCAATATTTGTCGAATACCTATACATGTTCGACGAGCAGGTGCCGACCTTAGCAGAAAAGTATAAATTATTCATGTAATACATTATTGCAAATAAATTATAATTGTTGACATTAGGACGATTAAATTTAGCCGCCAAGGTAACAATTATATCCCAACCAGTTAATAATTTAATAGTGGACAATTCAGCAAGTAATTTTCATAAAGATCGCATTTTCCTTCAATGGAAATAGTATTTTCTTCCTAAATCGTCTTTATTGCGGTTTACTTGCACCTAAAAGTAATTTAATAATAAGTGTTACACATGCAAGCGCATACGTTCTAGGAATTTGGCTGTAATGTTATTTTTATTCCATAAATTTTCATCAAGGTTGAATACAATCTTCACTTAAATGAATACACCGATAGACTGTACTGTTAAAATCTGCAGATTCGCTAAATACACATTGCAGACGTTGAATGATATCTGAAGATTTCACACCCTCTTTAATTAAAAAGTAAATGAGACCTTTTTGTGATTTAGTCGCGTGTTTCATGATTACAAAATCAACGGTACAGAAATACGTCTGTACCGGTCAACTCATTGACGATACTAAACAAGCTCGAGATGGCTGCGTGAACGTGTCGAGAGTTATCTCTGACCAATATCATGGCCTAGATTTACGCAATTAAACTAGGGCCAAATTCCTAGAAGATTCGAAACGTCCCTCGTACATGCACAATGATAATATAGTAACAAGTGAAGCAAAAGAACGGAGGGAAATTAGTTTCAATATCTACACACCAATAAAATTCTCAAGATTAACATTTAAGAAATGAGATTTTAGGTTTCTTTTGAAATATGCAAAATTATTTATGATTTTTGAATTTGGAAGTAGTCGATTAAATGATCGACAAACCATAGAGGGTAAATTATTTTGGAAAAACGATATTCTATGTTTCGGTGGTAGAAGAAAATTTGCGTTTCTAGTATTATAACAATGATAGGAATTAACCGAAAATTCATGGGTATGCTAGAAAACGAAACACAATACTTCAAAAATATGAGCGTCATAGAACGTCAGTAGTTTATTACATTTGAAATTTTCTCTACAAGGGTCACGCCAACCAAAATTTAAAACAATTCTTAGCATCTGTTTCTGTAAAATATTTATACAGTCTGCAAATAAAGTAAGGAATAATATTCATATTTTTTTATTATTAGTGTTTGGAAGAAAAGTTCTTACACGTTAAATATGTTTTTCTCCCTCGGATTTCATTGACGTTAATTTTAATTTGGATGGACCTATGGCGTCATCGGCTTTGCTTTTAATGGAAACTCCTTATTTTTTAGCGAGAAATGAAAAGTAGATTTTTTTTTCTGAGTTCAGCAATACCCCACATATGGTATTTAAAATTAGTAGTTTTAGAGATATGAAGGATTTGGCGGAAATAATTAAACTTGAAATTCTCAAACACGAAAAGTAAGAATTTATTTTATGAACGATTAAAACAATTAAAATTAATTTCGATTGAATAAATGTTCTAATTACCACCCATTTATTTCCTGGGTGTGATAAAGTCGGAGTTGAAATTCTTCCAAAATGTCTGCACTCTAACTTTATCTTCATCTCAGTTCTTTAATATCTCAAAGTTTTGAGTGATACACACGTGAATTTAAATACTCTCAAAGAGAGACATCAAGTGGGGTCAGATCTGGAAATCTTGCCGGCCATTCCATTGGATCACGTCTTCTTATCAATCTATTAAGACTTCATCTAGGGATTCTCTAGCACCTAGTGAATAATGTGGCAGTACGCCATCGTCTTGATACCAGACATTAGAACGAGGTTCGTCTGAGTTCCCGTTACTTGAAAATAATATCGCTACAATCGGTATTAACTCAAATTTAAGAAAATCCAAATACATCTCCCCATTTAATTGACCGTTGAAAACATAAGGGCCCAAAATATGGCCGTTGGTAAGATCTGCCCAAGCATTAAATTTTTGTGAATTCTGTGTACAGAAATACGTCTGTATCGGTCAACTCATTGACGATGCTAAACAATATTGCTCGAGATGGCTGCGTGAACGTGTCAAGAGTTATCTTATAGCTTTCCTGCATCCAGTGGGAATTCTCAGTGGCCCAATATCTACAGTTTTGCTTGTGCACCTGCCTAGTTAAACAAAACGTAGCTTCACCATTACAGATTAGGTAGTTAAGAAAATCTGATTGACTACTGAGCTTTTCATTCATTACTTAACAAAATTTAAGTCTACCATCACAATCGTCATTCGTAATCACACACAGTTGATTCTCTAATACTACTAATTTTACATATCACATATGGAGTATTGCTGAACTTAAAAATTCTGCTTTACATTTCTTGCCAAAAATATAAGGCTTCCATTAAAAAATAGTCGATGACGTCATAGGTCCCAGAGTAGTAAAATAAAAAGTTATAATTATCGTCCATAAAATCTGGGGGACAAAAATAAAATTAACCTGCCAGAGTTTTTCTTCCAAACAGCGATAATAAAAAATATATGAATATTATGCCGTACTTATTTACACACTGTATATATTTATATCCTATTGCAGCCACTGGTGGTTTCCCAGTGATTTACACCGTAAACAATGTTAGAGTAAAAACGATAAAATGTCCATTTATATTTGTAAAAATGGTAAATAAAAGACATTGGTAATTAGCACCCATCACATTCCAACTGAAGTGGTTGTATAATTTTCAAAGTTTGTTTTTGCAATGACTAATGGCAAATAAATGAAATTGGCTTATTGCAAAAAAAGCCGCCGTAGACCTGTTAAGACCTTGAGTCAGATATGTATGTTAATGTGCAGACAAATAAAACTAAATGATTCAACAAAAGGTACTTTTAATACTTTGTTAAAGTTGAATCTTGCATATACCTATGTACCTACGACTTAAGGATTCTTCAAATTAATTCATTCGCAGAAATAAATTCTTATTGGTTCTACTCATTTATGTTAAAAAGATTTGTTTAAATATTCGTTTAATATGAATATTATTTTTATATTATAAGATTTCTTTGATTTTTGTTTCCCTTAGTATTACGGATATACTATGATTAAAAAATCTTTTTGACCGTTCGCCCATTAAATCGTCGTCTTAGAAAGAGCTTGGCTTCTTAGGGCGGATCGTACTTACCTTCTAAAGTATCAATCCGATAAGAACAGAGTTCTTAAACTAGGTTATTGTAAAACACTACCAATTACTGCGTTTTTTCCAAAATATCAGCCACCATATCATTATAACAGGCTGTGGTGGTATCTGAATTCCTGGACATAACTTCTGAAATTCTCGAATTCGCTTAGGAGATTTCGGAAAAAACGTTTTTGTTCTCATCGATTAATGAGTCAATTGCGGGGTAACGGTGTCTAACAATTTCGTCTACAAGATAGGACGTAGTAAAAACGTTATACGGAGGAGATTAAGAAACCGTATTTTCAGTATCGTACTGGTATTTAGCATATATGAAGCTCCATCCGTCAGTAACATACATACGTATTTGCTTCGGTTTCACTACACATTTTTGCAGGACGCTATTGTTTGTGCAGGAACTTTGGTAATTTTAGTGCTGCATAAGAGATAGGGCACGTATGGTGCATTTGTTTTCAATATTCCCATTAAAATATGAAGTACGCTATCTTTTTATGCGCAATAAATAACTTCTTTGGTAACGTCCAAGTAAGTACGTAGGTCTTCCAAAACACTTTAAAGTGTTCGTTGTCAGCTACATATCTATTGTTTATCTAACGTTATTGCGAATTTTCCATAAGTGGTCTTCATCAACGAACTGTAAATTTATTTTTAGTTACACTTGACATGTGCTAAAAGTAATAGCAAAGGTTATTCACTCCCTGGGCGTCAACATTGAAATATTTAGCCGTTATTTTTCAAACAAACTGAATTGTTGTTGTTGTTGTCCGTAAATGTAGTGAATTTCGGAGGATACCGATTCAATTTTCGCGGTTATTTTTTCAATTTTATACTGTATCATATCGGTAAACTCCTCACCACACAATCATTTAATAATTAAATTCGTGTTTCGCTAGCACGAGGCAAAAGCATTATCAAAACCCTACCTTACAATCACTATCATTCAATTTACTATAATAATTATCCTAAAAATGGAAACCTCCGAAATACTCTGAAATCTGTGATTTTTTGGAGTATTGAAGATTTTGTTTTCTTTTGAGTTGACCATATTCAATCATCTGTTTTCATCTGCTTTATTATTTATTATTTTATACATCAAAGAAATGATAAAAATTGTAGCAACTAGGGGGACACGAACTTAAACAAAGAACTAACAAAAAAAATTATATCATAGAAAAGAAATAGCTCAGAAGAGTGGAAAAAAGCAAACTATGATAAATAAGAAATATGCAAGATGAGAAAACGAGAACGAATTGAGACCAAACTAGAAAATAAATATGTAAACATGGAATTTGTGCCTCTGGTGAATTACTTAATTTTGTAATTAGGTTTTGTAATTCTTGTCCTTATAACAACTACTACCCGAACAGAAATCTCGACGATCATTGAACCGTGGTGCACATGCGTTTATATTTGCTACATTGCAAATTGGCGCACCATTGGGGATCTTTTGTCCGGACAGCAGTTGTCTTTTAGATGAGAATTAGCCACCACCTAATTAGAACATTAGATACTCCGGGCAGGGTTTTTCGTTGAAAATATATAATTCATCTGGTGCTTGGTCAGATAACCCGAGTGAATTTTAAAAGTTTGCTGAGAAAAGTAATAGACTCGAGAAAGATAAGGAAAACAAGGAGTGGAAAATTCAGGAATTGAAATTGAAATAATAGAATAGGTGAAACAAAGAAATTCTGAATAGAATGAAGAAGTTGGCACCAAATCGGAAGAGATAACTAATGCGATGCCCAATGTTCTAAAGGAGATAAAAATGCAAGAATAGAAGAAGAAAAAGAATGATTAGTAAGTTCCTGATCAACTAATGTTCGGCCTTATATCTTGATAGTTTGTAATCACGTGTGTTAGCAAGAAAATTGCGAATAAATTAGCTCTTACTGTTACTATACCGATTATTTCGAAACTCAAAATACGCATTTCGACCACCAAGTGGTTGTCCTTGTCGGAAAATACAAAGGAAAGAAAGTATTTGGATTTTCCAAATAGTCGGTGTGTTATTATATGTCTATTTCCTTTTCTGTGTTTCCAATCAGCATGACTTTGCTGAGTTGTTCTTCCCACTTTTGAGGTTGTCGTACGATTGTTTTTCATGTGCTGCACATACCATTACATCATCAGCAAAGGCATACTCTGATATCCTCACTTGTTCCCGGTTCCGGAGGCCTACATGTAACTGCTTAGTTTTCTTGCTTATTTCGTTAATTATGTCGTCCATGATTATTATGATGAGTGTTGGAATTTGTACTCCATGTTGCCGCAATCCTCCCTTTACTAGAAAAGTTTCAAATTCTCGCTGTTCATATCTAACATACTTCCAGGTGTTAGTATATAGACTCCTCCTCTTAGTTGGAGTACCGCTCTTTTGCTTAAACTTTCCCATATCTGTGGTCTGTGTACACTATCGAAAGCTTCTTCAAGGTCTATGAACACTATGTAGATTTCTTTAGTTTTGTCCCCAGTTTTCTCAATTAGCTATTGCTGATTGTGAAGATGTGGTCTTCTATCGATCTGCCTTTCCTGAATCCACTTCGACTTTCATCCACCTAGTTGAGTTTCTACGATTCCCTTAAGTTTTTTATTTAGTATCATTTCATATAGTTTAGAAACTATGCTAAGAAGAGTAATTTCTCTGTAATTTTCACATCTTCAATTGTCACCTTTTTGAATATGTGCACAATCACTCCCATCCTCCAATCCTTTGGTGTCTCACCTACCTCCCATGCTTTGTTTACTACCTCCTTTAGCATTTGTCTACCATTTATTCCGATATTCTTTATCATCTCTGGTGTTACTTTATCATGCCCAGGAGATTTCCCAGCTTTAATTGTCCTTATGGCTTCTGGTTACTTAGTGCATTTGTATTTCGTTTGTTCTTCTGTGTCCTTGTCGTTTCTCTACTTAGTGCATTTGTATTTCGTTTGTTCTTCTGTGTCCTTGTCGTTTCTCTTGTATTATTTTTGATGTTTAGTGTATCATTGAAGTATTCCCCCATTTTTCATTTTCCTTTCTTCATCGTTTATAATTTCACCATCCTTGTTTTTTATTTGGTTTAGTTTGTACCCTCCTCCTTTCCTTAAAATTTTCACCGCTTTTTTTCACAGTTTTTGATTCGTTATAGCGTCATTCTCTATTTTCTCTCCAAATTCTTCCCCTGACTTAATCTTGCATTGTTTTACGATATCTTTAACATGTCGTTTGTATGTTTTACACTTTTCTTCTGTTCTACTTTCAAGGTAGTTCTTCCATTTCTCTATTTTTTTGTTTTAATTTGCTCTCTGATATCTTGTGTTTATTAATTTGTTTCTTTTCTTTTTCTATCGATTAATATCGTTCCGTATACGTCCCTGACTGTCACCTCACTGAACTTTAAAATACGAAAACATTTTCAATCTTGAGAACAATAAGCTCTGATTATTGTACTCGAAAGTTGAAGTGCAGAGATCAAGAAGAATATACGGAGGAAATGGAGAGAAACTAATAAGAAGAGTTTTCTTTCCCAGTAGGGTACGACAGCTTAGTTGTGTCACTTCACCACTTCTGTCAGAAGTTGCTTTAATCACTCAACATTGAGGCATTAAGTTGTGATTATTTTCACATTACTCTCTATTTCCTTCCTTCTACATTTTTAACTTTATATATTTAATACTTCTTTTCATATTTCAGATAGCGCTTATGAGAGGCGGCTACTTCCTCGCGGAGGCCTCTCCGGAGAGCTTAATGGCCCATTACGCCTCCGAATCTCTCGAAGAAGTATTCCTCAAGCTCTCCGTCATTCAAAATCAAGGTAAAAGAAGACGTTCGTCCATAGCACAAGGCGTAACGTCGGTAATACGCGTGCCTTCGGGCGCTGTTAACGAAGCGGCCGTAATCGACGACGAACAAAGCGAAATATCCGGAGAATTCGGGGACAACGTCTCGATGGGAAGTCGCGGTGGTCGAATCTCCATAACTACCGACCTGGAGACTATTCCGCCGGAATTACCGCCGGAAGAAACGGCCCCGATGAAATTCTGCGACCATTTCCGAATAGCCAATATGAGTCACATGCGCGCGTTGATCTGGAAAAACTTCCTGTGGATGGCGCGAAATTATCCGGTGATGATGTTCATCATACTCCTGCCGATGGCTCAAATCATCCTGTTTTGCCTGTCGATCGGTCACGATCCGAAGTATTTGCAGATTTCGATCGCCAACGACGAACTGGATTTGGGCGAGAGTTGTAAATACGCGATATCTTGTAATTCGACTCGTTTGAGTTGTAGTTATATCGATGAACTAGAGAAAATGTCGTTCGATGTGAAATACTTCGAGAATCTGGAGGCGGCGAAGCAACAAGTTGTTTTGGGAAATTCGTGGGCAGCGGTGTTTTTTAAAAGTAACTTTTCGGATGGGCTAAGAGCGAGAGTGGATTTAGGAAATCACGTTACCGAGAGCGATGTTTATGCCTCCGAAGTCGATATCTATCAGGACATATCGAGTAAGCAGATTTCTTTCCTTTTTTATTAGTTTTTTTAATTTACATTTACCATCACCATTCTTGTTGGCTTATGACAGCCAAATAAGAAACTTGATCTCCCTGTAAGTAGCTACATTCTAAACACTCTTTACAATTTCACTCCATTATCTCTCTTTTTCTGGGTTTTTCTTCCAATTGACATTGCCAATACCGCTCTACATTATCCAATGTTTTTCTGGTTGTTCTTTTCCTCAGGTCTCCTCTAGTGTTAGTCCTTACACTTATCACGCCAAATTAGATACCCCAAAAGTTTTCGGCATACTGGGAAATAATAAATTATCTTCCATAGAACAAGTGCTAGCCGTCTTCTTACTTTACCTGGGAAAACATTTTATGTTCGTTTGGGCGTAGCGAGATTTTCACCCCTTCCCTCTCCCCCTGTCTATTTCGATGGGTGTTCCTCAGGGTTCCCTGTTGGTCCCCGAACTATTTATCGTGTTTACTTCAGGTATTTCCCGAGATCAGCAGGTTTATCTAGGTCATTCTTTTTCGTACGAGTAAAGACAATCCATTCATTTGACTATCTTCCTCAAATACTGCCGGTGAAGAAAGAAACACGATTTGTGCTTGTCTCAGATACAAAGATCTATGGACAAAAGTTGATGACGTAAGCAGAAACTCATAAAGACGCCAAGTCGCGAATTCGAAATGAAGCAATTAGAAAGAGTCGCCGTCTTGTTGGTTTTCCATCCACACTAAAGCATGGAAAGAAGAATTGTGAGAAGGCACGTTTGCCCTCTTTTTCCTCGTTTTCATACTTTGTCTCATCCGATGCAACCACATTTACGAGCTTGTCGACAATTTCGTCATCGCTCATGATTTGCTCGCTGGAAGAGTCACATATCAACCATGTATTCACGCCTTCCACCTCACGCTGTAATGAACCAGGAATTTGAGTGACTATATTTGCCAGTTCATTACTTGTGATTTATGATTCTCCATCACTTTTATATACTATGTCGCTCATAATTTTTCGCCACGCTCTCTTCAATGGCATTGGTTTGAATTGATGCCGAACATCTGCAGCCATGCAAGCGCATTCTTTCAAGTCTATACGCTTATAGACATCCATATGGAGGAGTATTTTTCTCTAATGGCGTGTCATACACTTGATAATACCCAGGTCCATCGGCTGTATGAAACTTGTTACATTTGGTGGTAGGAAGACAACTAGGAAACTGCCCATTTTCTCGCTCCAAATTTTCAGGAAACGGGTGAGATGGCTTTTCCTTTTTGCCCAAACTTTTTAGGAAATTTTTGACTTGTAGAATGAAACAGTTGTCCTGCCACCGTAGAAGCACGTCACAGTTCATCCACCCTCGCTGTTGATTCATGTACACAACGGGAGGATTTTTAATGTTCTTGAAGGCCGTTTCTTTAAGTTTCCAATCATAACAGGTGGAAGTTTGTGAATTCCTTTTTGAATTTACACCGGTAAAAATAGTAACACGATCTATGCTCATTTTATAGCTAGGTGCCGTAAGTTCCTCTTTTCAAACCAAAGTTTTCCTAGGCAGAGGTTTGCAGTACAAACCAGTTCCATCTGCATTTGTATATAAAATCGAATTGCCCAGCAAACTCTGTTGTAAATTCTGAAACAAACATATGTGGGGCATGCTTGTCAGTAGACATCCTTTCGCCATCATTCTCGAGCCAACGAATTCCTTTCTTTAAAATTTGTAAGCCAACCTTGACTTGCCTAGAATTGCGGATTCCTTCCTAATTTTTCATTAAACATCCCACGCCTTTTCTGAAAATACTGGTTCATATCTCGGCTGGCCGTTTTTGTACAAACCAAGTGTAAATTGCATGCTCAACTTTATCATTTACCGATCCTTTCATGGATCTTCTACATGAACTTCCTTCTTCATCTTTAATTTTGAAAATGGATGTTTTTAATGAACCAGCATTTTTCTTTACGTCTAAGAACACCATACTTATCCGCCAGCTTTGTTCCAAATTTATTCTTTTGCTAGACGATCAACGATTATCATTTTCCGCTTCGCTGTTAGAACAAGACATTTTCTTTTTCGCGCCGCCACTTAGCCACAATTTAATGACCAAACAATTTCAAAACGGCACTAAAATTCACAATGAAAGCTAAAAGTAGACTAAGGAAGCCTGCTGGAATTAACGTACTTATGTATGTGTGTATGCGTCACAAGTTATGGAGTTCCTCTCAGTATATGTTGGAACTGCGATAATACCCAATTCACATAGATACGTACACTTTGTCGATTTAGACTTTTTACCTACGTCATCAATTTTTGTCCATAGATCTTAGTATCTGAGACAAGCGCAAATCGTGATTCTTTGTTCACCGGTAGCACTAGAGAAAGATAGTCAAATGAATAGATTGTCTTTATTCGTACGACAAAACAATGACGTAGTAGATAAAAAGTTTAAATAGACAAAGTGTATGTATATGTACGTGGGATTTCCTATATCGTCCCAACATAGTTGCTTTTATTTGGATAAATTTAACAAAATGCTTTTCGTTGTTATCATTTTCTGGTATTCTAAACTTAAATCTATTAAATAGAATTATTTTTTGTTATGAACAATTCTAAACACTTTCTCTAATTGATGGGAATAGTCGGATATCTATATAATCGAGGTCCACAGTCCGGATAATTGTAAAGTTTTACTGTAAACTGAATGCGATTTTCTCAAGCATACAATACCCCCAAGTTGACATCTATAGCTTTACGATTTTCAACTGAGGACGACAAGTTAATTGTCGAATGTTGTGATAAAAATTAGAGCCAATTTCTTTGAGTTCATTCTAAGCTGTATATATGTTAATCCTTAACATATTACTAACCTCTGAACCAAATTTAGCTGTACATATTGTGCTTCTTTCGTGAAATTAATAAGGAAAATTGTTTTGTGTAATCTACCTTTTTTTTTTTTTAATAATAAAATAAAATCTAGACGATTCTCCATATAACAACCTAATCAAATTAGGTGTGTTAATAAGCATCTACCAAGTAATTGTGCAAAAGCTTACTAAGTAAGCACAATTTGCATATACCAACAATTGGCAAGGAAAATTATGCTTTGTCAATTGGTTTCGTCCTTATTGGGACTCGTCAGTACAGTATATCGGTCTGCAATTGACAACGCTCGTAGATATGGATTTCGGCAAAAATTTTGGCCTAAGCCATCTTGACGAGTTAAGGACACATCATCCTAAAGATTGTTGTCACATGCAAATTGTATTTATAAGTATATATATATTTATAAGTATTTATAGTAAGCTTTTGCAAAATTACTTGTAAGCTGCCCCCTTAAAGTACCTAATTTAATTAGGTCGTTGTATGGAGAATCATCCATATTATATTTTATTCAGATTTTGACTCTCGAAAATAGTATACCTATTATTTTGCTTAACCCATTCCTGCGTACTGGGTATTTAAATACCCAAAAAAGTGAAGACATTAAAAGAATTCTAGCACGGGCCCGATGAGAGATTATTGGTGTAGCTTACATTTTTATTTAGTAGTAGGGACTGGTTAGGCTGGGAAAAATTAAAACACTAAAATTTTTTGGCTTTGACCATTAGTTTCCATGGAGGTAAAGTGGAGGTTTTTCTTTCTCGGAAAATGCTCGGAGAAAGTGTTGCCAAATAAAGGAAAATGCGAAAAATATCCTCCCATTCTACATAGTTTTAGGCGTATGCTCAGCAATGTAAAAAAATTATTTCAAAATATTTAAAAGAAATATCACACCAAAGCCTGTTGGGTATTTAAATACCCATGTGCTATCCAAGCTGTGTGAAGAGATAAATTTTTTCGTTCCAAGCAACTTCTACGGACCCCCAGGTACATATTTAAAAATTTCGTCAAAATCGTACGAGCGGATCTATGGGCAGGCATTAATGGGATAATAAACAAAAATATTTCCAAAGTTGGGACTTTGTATATTTGATGATTCACTACGTAAAAATCGTTGGTCTTCGAATAATATATTGCATGTGGAGAGTGCATGTAACACTTGATTCTGGAGTGTAGTGGATTGCTTCCATGTAGCAGTTTTTGACCATTAATATTGTCGTTCATAACCAAGAAGTTAATTTCGTAATATTGTACATATGATTGAAATGCAATTTCAGATCAGAACATCGGTTTTTACGTCCAAAGAAACATGTATTTTGGATTCCAAAACTTCTTCCAGGATTACGCGGAGTCCTGTCAGATAGATAGAAAATTCGGAAGGATCCCTATCAAATTCAACGAACCAGTTTATGGATATCAAACGCCGAATTTTACAGATTTTGCTGCTCCCGGTGTTATCCTGACGTAAGTACACGATCTGCACATTTTGCTTGCTCTAATTTCGTTTAGCAAGTCTTTAAATTCTTTTCATTCTCCGGTAAAAAGTGAATGATTATCTTTTTTATTCTGACTTCCTTTCTTGGCGTGGCTGTGTGGCAACGGATCAAGCAGTAATTTTGCATTTTGCACGGTTAAACAGCGACTGGTCCGTATTAAGAAAAACTTGTTTTCTTTCGTTATGCCCATGCCCTCCCGTTCCTTCTGCCCAAATGCTTTCTACGGAACAATGACGTTGAAGTATTTCCTTCCATCATTTTTAACTTCCTTTTCAATTCTCCTAATAAACATCCGGAACTTGGTTGCAATCAAATCTAAATCTAATATTTTCTATAGCATCGTATTCTTTTTGGCCGTCGCCTTAACATCAGGAGCGATGTTACTGGAAAGAAACGAAGGTATAATGGAGAGATCTATGGTCAACGGTATCACCGCCTTGGAGTTACTTTTCGCGCACGTCTTCACCGAATTCGCCGTCATGTTCGTCCAAGGCATCCTCGTGCTGGTATTTTCCTTCTACGTCTTCGACGTCACCGAGAACGGTTCGTTATTCTTAGTGGTTTCGCTCACCCTGTTGACGGGATTGTGCGGCATGTGTTTCGGTTGCTTAGTGTCCTGCATCTGCGACACCGAAAGGACTGCCACCTACCTGGCTATGGGATCGTTCTTGCCGATCGTGATGCTGTGCGGTATAATCTGGCCGATAGAAGCGATGCATTGGATTCTACAGTGGATATCGTACGTGTTGCCACTTACGAAGAGTACCGAAAGTTTGAGGTCGATGCTCCAAAGAGGCTGGGAATTCGCGCATCCTTCGGTTTACGCAGGTTTTATAAGTACCTTACTTTGGATAGCCGTCTATCTCGCCGCCAGCTTATTTATTTTGAAGTTTAAAAAAGGTTAAAGTAGGCTAGAATAGTATAGGGTTAATTAGGTGAACGATTGCTCAATATTGGGCTTTCAGATGTATTTGTTTTTTGTAAGATGTGCTAAATTGGTCTTATTGATTGTGAGAGCTTTGAAAGTAAATGAAATTGTTATTTCAGTTTACACTTTAAGTTTTGTTTCATCGACGAAACGTTCTTTCCAATATGATTTTCTCCAATTTTCAGAAATTCTAGCGGTTGGATAGAATCTTTCTCCATTATTGTAAAACTAAAATCCCTACGTCCCAATGTTTTCCTCAAAAGGAAGTAGTACTCCTGCCGTAGATTAAAGAATTGTATTCATTGATCGGGAAGCATCTTGCAAACTTAATCAAAGATTTTATCAAGAGAACAATTTGGCTCTACCTGTGTCTATACTTGTATATACAGCATTTGCTATTAGGATGAGAAAGAAACTTGCCATTTTCGTTAAATTTTTTGTTAAATCTCTTGGCGATAAATATTTTAGATATACATATGTCTATTGGTGTTAATCGCTTTGATATCCGCTGAATCATTTTACTTGCTCCTGTCGTTAGATCAATCACTAGTAACAAATATATTTTTGTAAGAAAGCAAAATTATGAAATATATTTGTAAATATTTACTATTTTTTACATGGCATACTTGCCTTTTAACACCAATTAAACAATGGTTAGAAGTAAATAAGTGTGGACAATATAAAAGTTTAAAATAATAATTATTTAATTTTTCCAATTGTGACTGTAATCAAACAATCTGGTTGCCATGAATTAAATTTGTACTGCGAAGTAAACTTTTCTATAGTCGAATTCATAAATTTTGTGGTAATTAGAATTGGCTAACTACAATTTTCCGTTTGTTATACACAGTTTCGGTACACAATTATACTTTAACTTGTAATTAAGGCACTTTAGTTATAATTTTTGTAGTAAAAGGCTGTGGTATGTGTAGAGTAAATAGCTGAAACAATTCTTATCGTGTCATTTTTCGTGCTGCCGTGGAAAACCTATTGAAAGATGATGGGCGAATAACCACTCGTGAAAGTAGTGTTAGTGCAGGAGCATGGCAGATTCACAAAATTTGGGCGTTTGGGCGTAAAGGAGGTTTTAGGCTGCTGAATACCAAAGTCGTTGGGACCGAAACAACTCCGATACATGCTGCCGACTTCAATAGCTCTTAGTTATGGCGACTAATTTGGGCACATAGGATAATATCTGCTGCTCACTTCAATCCTGAGATAAAAATCAGTCGGAAAAATAGCGCAAACCAGAAAGAAGTCCTCCGCCTAACACATTAACTGCCCAACCAATGTTCTCCGGGACGCCATCATATTCATAATACGTTTTCAACATTAAATTTAAGTTAAAGTTTTTTTAATATGATTAAATTTTGAATGGTACAGATTGATAAATGATTTGATTTGTACTAAATGCCCAGTTGCACGATGACCTTAACACCCGTACTCCGTGGGACTTCGCTAAGTTGTTTACGATATCAACGTCTGTAAAGATTATTTCTTCTGACAATCCGATGCTGAGCCAACTAGGTGAGCTCTCCATAGGAAGAGTTCTATGACCTAGATGACTTTGGTAGTGATTTCAACTCCAGCGGAGAAGACTGTAGGTCTCGGAAACATAGGGATCCATATTCAGTCCCTTCCTACAGCATGATTTTTACTGTGTTCTTAAACTTTCGGTTTAATTGTAATAATGAAAGAAAAAGTCGGAAACGTGATTGATACGGAAGTTCGACTAATCTCCGTCGTTGGTGATAAAGATGGAGATCCAAGCCGTCCGAGCCCAGTGGAGACGGCGTAGTAAAAATTCAAGCATTTAGTAACAAGGCACCACTCTCGAATTATAGAACTGGATCACCTCTAAGTGCCTGGAGTCATCCATCTTCCATCACTCTTTTTGGTGGTGGTGAAACGAGGTTATCCGAACATGTCTACATTCTGGATCTTTATCCTGTCCTGAAGCAATCAGACAAATTACTTGAAACCTCTATTTAAACATAACATAAAAGAAATATAAAATATAATCGAGGCGAGAGAATGACGTTTAACAGCACTTTATTTGACACTTCAGGTGTATCGAATAAATTAAATTCAATTAAGCTAGCTTTTTACCTCTCGGTATACTCTCGGTAACCGTTGGAATTCCAGCGGCCCTACAGGCACCTTAGAGCAACTTCCGTACGGCGTGGTAATCGGAATCGAGGCGGAAGCTGTTGAAGATGGCGGGTTTTCCCGCACTTGATGTAAAAATGTCGGGAACTGCAGCCTGAAGACTAAGACGCCTTCTAGCTTCTACGATAGTTCTCAGATGTTCTTAAAAATAAATCTGAGCTCTCGACTAGTCCTACATTAGCACTTTACAACAACGTGAAGGAGAAAATCACGACATCGTAATTAACAAAAGAAAAGCTCACCTCCAATCGAGGGAAAAGCAAGTGCTCAACGTGAACGATTAGTTCGAACAGCAAAATTGGGGAAGCGAAACTTCCAGATTCATACAGCGATAATATTTAACTGCCCAGAGTCGAATTTATGTGCAAGTCCTCGGCAAGCGAGACTTTAAGACAAAAAACGGAATATTCACGGGAAAGGGCCTGTTCAACTGAACGTTACAAGCAAAGTCCTCACACGTGCATCCAAAAGGCGCAAGATGTATCAGAAACTTACGAAAGCGCGGCGCCATCTACACGTCAGGAGTGGAGCGAGAGGCCAAAATAACATACCAGAACACTGTGACAAATGGTGGTGGACTATATGATCCAAGGCAAACATGTTTCCTGTCCTAAAAGAACAGATAGACGACCGTAGACCAATAATAATAATAATAAACTATGTGAAGAACGTCTACTCGCCAATTTCCGCGACAAGCCCAATAGTTCATAAGTCGGTGAAGTATTGTACTTAAGCGTTTAATTAAAAAGATGCGCTTCGAAATTGTCCGCAAAGAAAGGAAACGTCCGAATTAAAAAATATCTTTATTTCAGGTATCAAATTACAATAAATATAGCTTTGTTGATATCAAATAAACACAGTCTGTGGTAATGTTACATATGCTAATACGTATATTAAGTACGTCGTTACTTAAACATATAATCTCACTCTCAATGACTAAAAATGATAATTCTAGGATAAAATAGTCGGTTGAGTACCATAAGTATTTGGGAGAATCCACTTGCAATTAATCATTTACTTAACTATTTTATAATTAAAACGTTTAAATATTCTGAGTCGTCCTTTTGGCAGCTTTGTGATATTTCGAGTCAGAATATTTAAAAATGTATTGCACTACAAACATAAATTTAAAAATAATACGTTCCATCGAGCCGCGAATTCGCGTTCATTTACATATACCGACACAATGAACTGTTACGTACGATAGCGATATAAAATGGAATTTTTTCAAATTAATTTAGAGCGGATTTAGGAAGCATCTTTTGAATCCTCTATTCTCGTAACTGCTTGTTTGTCTTTCACGAGCGGTGTAGTTGTTCAGATTGTCATCGACGATTTTCAAGAGATTTTCAACGTCCTTATCGTGAGCGTGCTCCATGAAGATTTTGCAAATCGATTGAATGTACCAAGTGCCGAGCTTTGGATCTCTGTACGAAACGAAACCTGGGAAAAAATAACGCCATGGCGAACGGAGGATTTTAAAGATCATTGAAACGTAAAGAAAAAAATTACGATAATAATAATAAATAAAGCTAGTTTTATAGCAATTCTTGTTAAATATAGCGAAGTGTTTACTCTACGAATTTTATTCATTATCATTATGGATCTTCAACAAGTTCTATTTAATTGTTAAGAAAATTACCTGGAACTGTAGCAAAAGCTAGCAACATATCGGCATTCTTTCTGGGAGGGGTGAATACTTTCGAATCGGTTTGGAGGACATCTTTGGCATCGCCGCTGAAACGTGAATTTATAAGGTAAGTGGTCTGCATTTTACTTTTTTGCTTATACGAGTTTAAGGTCACACCGTCCAACAGAAAACGTGAAAGATTGAGAATCGAGAACGAACGGGCTAAATACCAATAAGATTAAACAATAGTTCTCTTTCGGATTTATCCTACCACTTTTTTGGTCAAATAACAGACATCATTTCAATTAGCAGCATTTCAAACCTTTTTGGTACAAATTTCCCAGGAGAAATATAATACCTATTGTATAAACAAAACATTTGAGTTTACGGTGGCCAACAACATAATAACTAACAACAAAGATTTCTTGATATTAGGATCCATAATCAATTTATTATTTTTTATTATCTATTGCTTCGTTTGCATTTTATGTTTGTGTGTATTTCTAGTTGTCTTGTTCATTTTAATTTTTGTAAAATTATCCATATTCATGTCATTGTTTGCTGTCAGGGTCGTCCTTGTTATTCCGGCTCTCTGTATTTTTATCAGTTTTTTGCTTCCTTCCTGGTGTTAAATCTCTTCCATTCTGTCAGTTCCTGGGTGTCATTATCCCACTTCCACTCTTTTCCATCCATTATAATCTTGTTATATCCAACTTTATTCCGTAACTCGCGGTCCTCCTTCGTTAATTCATTGTTGATAAAGATTTTCTCTCTTAAGTCCCTCAATTTCTTGTCGTTTCTCATGATATTATCTTTTTCTATGGTATTATCTAGTTCGATTTTACAAATCTTTTGTTCCAATTTTTGTGACTTCCTTAATATGTACTTTGACACCTACATTTCCCTCTATGAAGTTCTCCATACCGATTCTCATATCTATTTTGTTATCTGTGTCCAGTTCTATTCCCGTTACAACAATATTATTCTTTACTTGTTCCTCCTCCACCCTCCTCACTGTCTTTTCAATGTTTTTCAAATCTTCCTTACATTTCCTATTTTCTTCCTTAAGCATTTCGTTTTCCGTCCTTAGGTCTTTCAATCCTTGCTGGTATGCGTTTTGGTCTTGCTTTATTTCCTTGATGTCCTTCATTAATTCGCGCACCATGTCCGTTAGGGCATCCATCTTATCGTTGTCTCTCCTTTCTTGTTGAGGGGATCTGTGTATCTTTTACTCCTTCCGAATATTTCCTCCGCTTCCTTATTTCTTTTCCTTTTAGCCTCTTCTGACGTGCAGTACGTCGCTGCTCATTTCACAGTTCGCTAGTCACTGTTCTCACTCCGCGCGTCTTCGTAGTTGGTTATTTACAACGCACTCGTACTCCGCCCCCTTATCGCCTTACACCCCAGGACAGAGGTAGAAAAGGCTTAAGGATTAAGTAAGTATTATTATCTATTATATTCAGGTGCACATGCAAGCACGCATATGGATAGCATAACATTGTAATCGTTTATCCCTGTATCAGAAAATCTTTGTTGAAACCTTAACAATTAGGACTAGAAAAAACTGCCGGAAAAAATCTAGCCAAAGGTTCTTTCTCTATCTTCATCACTCCTACTGAACTGCCTGGGCGCGTCCACGTTTCTTAGCCTCGAGTGTAGGATGGTTGATTGGCTAGATCTGCGCATTCTCTTCGTATTTCATTCTTGTCTAACCTTATGCACTAGTTTTCCCCATTCTTCTCTCTTTCCCGCTCTAGGTTTGATTTCACCCCAATTCAGATCAATTTCTTTACATTCCCTTGTAATTGTTTGCCTCCAGTTATTTGGCCGGTCGTCCTCTATCTCGTTTCCCCTCTTGCTGATATTCTAGAGATTGACTGGCTATATTATTTTGTTCTTTCCTTAAAGTATGGCCAACCCACTTCCACTCTTTCCTTCTGATTGTGACTGATATTTGTTCCTGTCTTGTTCTTTCTCATAGCTCAATGTTCGTTATTTTATTTGGCCATTGTATTTTAAGGATCCTCCATAGCGATTTATTGACAAAGATTTGTAATTGCTCATTTGTTGCCCCATCATACTTCCAAGTCTCTGCACCACATACTAGTATACTTTTAACTTTTAAGGCAAGTGTTGAATATTTTGATTTTTGTTGTTTCTGAAATATCACTTGTTTGCCAAAATTTTCCTTAAGGAGTTGAATGTATGTTGTGTCTTGCTTATCCTTGTTCGAATATCTGCCTTGCTTCCTCCCTTCTTTTCCATAACTGAATATGTATGGAAATTTATCCGCTTCTTCTATTATTTTCCCATTTATCATTATATCATTGTTAAGTTGGCTATTGTTTTTTAGAATTGTAGGTTTCCTTTATATTTATTTTCAAACCTACTTTTCCAGAATATTGAGTTAGCTTGGTTATTTTCGTTTGCATATGTTTATTATGTTCTGATAATATGCATATAACATCTGCAAATCCTAAATCTAAATCTTCCAATTGGTTGTGTAGATTCTATCTAATTCCTGTTTAGTTATCAGTTACCTTTTCCATGACCCAATCGATTACAATTAGAAATAACGTTAGAGACAACATGCACCCTTCTTTAACTCCACTTTCTATAGTTATTGCATCTGTTATTTTCCCCAGGTGTTCTAGTCTGGCTCTATATTCTTCATAAAATAGTTTAATTAAATTATTGAATTTACTTAGTAAGCCATATAATCTTAGAATTTCCCACATGTGTTCTCTGTTTACGTGTTGAAAAGCTTTCTCGACGTCAAGCCAACCGTTACCTTCTTATAAAATGTATACATATTTCAACAAAGTGCTTTTGCATATTTCGTACATTAGTATTCTTTTTTGTAATTATTTCTCTTTCTTACAATCGTGTTTTCAAAATTAAAGCAATAACGGTGTAAATCTCTCCAATGGTTTGGTATAGCGATCATTGCACCAAAATCTTTACTTAAAGAATATCTATGATCATACAACTTTGCTTAAATATGGCTTGGTTTGACCGATATACCTAACATACATCACAGTCTTTAATATGTATGTTATTAATTGCATTGCCTTGACTTGGCTGCTCAATTTTACATTTCGTATTAGTAAACAGAAATGTTTCAAATGGGGACATAATTTTTATTAAATTCCTTTTGGATCTATTTGTTCCTTTAATCCCTTTCCTTATTTTACAGGGAATAGAATTATAAGTTTCTTTCGCACCGTTTTAGTTCCCTTGTTATATAATTTATACATTTACTACTTTTTATTCTTTTCACACACATTTTTAGATATGGTAATTGTTTTTATTTAAAATTTCTTTTTAAACTTTGTTTCAAGTTTTTCTCCCAATTCTGCATTAGATCATTTAACAGCCTGCTAGGTAACCACATTTACGTCAGCAACAAAAAGTGAACAAAGAAAGTAAGGGACTTTAAGGGACCCACCACAGTTAGTTAAATATCGTTCTACTTACCGACAACATTGAAATATAAATATTTTCGGTTTATTAGCCAAATTCGGGCAAACTTCGTTATTAAATTGTTCCACTATCCAATCAATTCCAACGATCTTGTCGTCGATGGTTTCGATGTAGGTATCACCTTTGTGTCCATTTCCATGACTCATTATGACGGTAACATTAATATCGGCACTTTTATGGCTTGGAAGTTTACAATAACTAGTAATAATCGTCTCCATTTCCTGCAAGAAACGTTGGATATTTTACATAAATGGCTGAACTGTTGAATCAATTTTCATCAAAATTACAATGACGGTTTCTCAATATTGCCTCTACTCAATTAAATATACTTATGCCAGAGTGTATTCGACCCTCAACCAAATACTTCGAGTCAATGAGTAAGTCCACGTTAAAGGGATATGTGCCGATATTAACCCCGGAATAAACAATAGCAACCAAGGGATGTAATTTTTCCTGATGGTGAAGCAGCCATTCAAGCGCCGACTTCAATTTGAGACTGGTCAGGAAAGGACGCGGCAAATTAAATGCTCTGGGTAAGTTTTAACAAGGTGCCCTTACGATGAATTTCAGTCCAAGCCGAAGTAGAAGGCACTAAAGTCGGTAATAAATTAGCAAGACAAGGGTCATCATCAACATTCGTAAGTCTTTCGTGTGCTAAGTATGCAGTTTCACTGTGAGATTGTACGGCGGAACAGGGTAAATGTACTGGGCAAGCTTCCCGGAGCCTAAGAAGACTAAATGAATTAGGAAATAAAATCCAATCAAGATTTTGGAGTTTCTGCGGGCATCTAAGATTAAGAAGGAGCTTTAGCTTGAGTTAACCTCAAGACGGCGGTAGTAAGAGGACAAAATATACACCCAAAGAAGGCGAAGTACATCAGTTGCCCCTTTATATACCAATACCAATTGTAAAGAATAGAAAAGTAGGACATTTACATAACTCTCCAATGAATGATCTACGCTGAGGTTCGTAAGTTCGACAATTCTCACAGAAGGTTGTGTAATGGATGCGCTGCGCGACTGCATTGCATATACCAATAATTGTCACAGAGGAAATTGTGCTTTAGTTAATGGTAGACTGCAACCGTAGACTAGTTTCGCCCTTATTAGGACTCTTCAGTGCGGTATAGCATTCTGCGATTAACAATGCAATTTCCACACGAGGTGTTACAAGAGTTCATAATGTTAAATGATTTCACCAAACTAGTGGCTCCATCTGATGAACAGAGATAATTATCGGCAGAGCCGGGATACATCGTAAAAACTACGAGTAACAAATAGAAAATTAGTTTCAAAAGATACTTGACAAGTGTTGGGATATGCTATGTAATCTGCAGTACAGCCATTGCACAACTTTCTCTGAGAGTTGTCCAACAAATGAACCTCGGTGTAGGTGATTCATTTGAGAGTAATGTAGATCTTCTACTTTTCTGTCCTTTGTATTTGTAACTCCCTCAAGTATCTTTTGAAACTAATTTTCTAATACCAATTGCCATTTCCTTATTTCTTAATACGTATTGGTTTTTAGTCGTTTAATAAAATTACGTACCGTTTTTCTTTTATTCTTGTGATCCGTAACCCTAAAACCCATTTCCTTGAAAAGTGTGGAGATATTATGGTGATCCACTTGAGCACCCTCTCTGTACTTATTACTCGGAAAATTTATATTATTTATTAGCAAAACGTGTCCTCTATATTTATATCTAGATTTGGTATCGTACGTGGGAACTATATCAGGTTCGATCGGATAAAATTTACCAGTCTTCGTTACTTTTATTGTCAATTTTTCTTCTGGACCAAGAAAATATGTGTTATTACTATTGCTATTTCCCAATGCCGGATAGGGATTCCGCTTGGCATCGAGAGCAGCAGGTCGTACAACACTACCGCTGGCACCATTCTCTTTCTTCGATTCCTTCTTATCCTTCTCTTTCTTTTCTTTCTTTTCCTTCTCCTTCTTTTCTCTCTCCCGTTTCTCCTGTTCCTTCTTCTCTTTCTCTTTCATTTCCTTCTCCTTCTTCTCTTTCTCCTTCCTTTCCTTTTCCTTATCTTTACTTAATTTATCATCTTTATCGCTACTTTTAAATAACGCTAGGAATGATTTCGATTTCTTCGGAGGAGGATTTTCTACAGGAGGTTGCAATTTTAATCCGGTATTGAAGCTACGATAAGACGCTGTAGGTTGATTGAAAGCTGATCGGTGTGTCGCCACAGAGGAATAAGATAAGGTAGGTTCGCCATGATACGATGAACGAGGTGCTGTCAGTCTATTCAAATTTGGAGTGAGATTAGTTCCATTAGGAATTGTCAAATTTGAGGAGAGATTTCCACGATTGTTGATATTTATAAGAGGACGCGAAGATGCGGCGCGATACTCCGACCTCGAATATTCACCTAAAATTAAATATTTTGTTGTAGGAAACTGTCTTTTCGATCCACTCTACCACTTCTAAGTCAATTGTGAAGCAACCATTCTATTTAACAGAATATATTCACTGATGATTTATTGTTTACAAAAACAGTTCAAGATACCATTCTAAACTATATTGTTTAAATCGACACGTTCTTTTGTAATTCACCCGAAAAGTGGTAGAGAAAATCCAAATAAGCAAGAAAAATATATGTCAATTATAAAAAATTGTAGATATTTTTATATATTCTTACGTCATCAATAAGGTTCGACAAACGCGCGTCTTGTTCGCTGAGAGAACAGTCTCTATACAGCGAATAAGATACGCGTTTGTCGAAAGAAGGCGATAGATTTATGTGACGGAGCAAACATATATCTAATTCGTATAGGTCTATCGCCTTCTTCTGACAACATATGTCTTGTTCATTGTATATAGGCTGTTCTTTCAGCGAACAACGCGCGTTTTTCGAATCTTAGTTATCAGTTTGGTATCAAAAACTCGCCAAAAGCGGAGCTACTTGCAAATGGACGAAGACCATCGTAAAGAAATAATTGAAAAAATGAGGGAAAACGGAACGAGACTTGAGCCTCAACAGAATATGCCTCCTCCTATGGCAAGCAACAGTGGTTCTGTGGCAGTTCCGTCGCAAAATCAAAACGTTGTTTACAATTATCATAACTGCAGTTTCTACTATTCAATTAAATGAATAATGTTAAGTTTGTTATTATACGTTATTGTTTCAATAAATGAATAATGTACGAATAATGGTTTCGAGTATTTTGTAATGTTATTCGAGAAATATTCTCTCTAAATACCACGAGCGCTTAAAATCAAAATCAAAATGGGTAATATGTATATTACTGACTGGAGTTAGTGCGTTTCATGAAAGAAATATCCTTTATTTGCTTAAGAAAAGTTGCCAACCCTATATTTTGGTTAAGAATATTTAAGTGAAACTAAATTTGAACTACACATATCTCTCTAAATATGTATGTATATTTAGATGAGTTGTACTAGGTTTCTAGTTTCTAGTTCGTTTACTCACCCGAACTAGTGCTCGTCGTCGTGTGCGAATAAGTCTGAGATGATGTGACGAAGATGCTCGAAGTTGCCGTAGATCTAAACAAAAGGAAACAATGTCAAAATAATTAAGAGAACGCCAACAGAAAGTAAAAGATATAATCACATACATACATACATACACACATGAAAACTCTAAATGACCGCCTCCCGAGGGCATACGCCTCGATGGTCACAATCTAAACCAACCGAGAGTAACCTGGTAGGTTTTCGCTTATGGGACGGGGAGCGTTTAGATTGTGACCATCGGGGCGTATGTCCTCGGGAGGCGGACATTTAAAGTTTCCACGACTGTACATTCAGAACTAAATGCAGATAATCAAATTCTTTAAAACTACGAGGTCGATCCAAAAGCCACCTTGTCACCTTCAAAATAGTCCCCACCTACACGTATGTACCGATCCCAACGTATTTTCCACTCTTAATTTTTTTTTTTTGAAAGACCGCTTAGGTAAATGAGTCTTCGTTCGTATCAAAACGGCCAACTTTCAACTTCATTCTCAGTTTGGGGAAGAGACTGAAATCGCACAATGGTAAATCCGCTGCTGTGACGCGATGCATCTCCAATTCCACACTTAAAATTAGCTGACATCTTCAGTAGCCGATTCCAAATTTAGCAGCAATGTCTCGAATTGTCTAACGACGATCTTCACGGATGCATTGCTGAATTTGTGAGATGTTTTTAGGTGTCGTTATTGAAACGTAATCACCCACCTTCACAATTTGCAACATGACATAAATATTTCGTTGTGCAAACACGTATGTATATAGCAACTTCTGCAGCACTGTGCGTGTTGAAACTTGTCACACGTACTCATTACGCATGCAGCTACCACCACCTATCCGTGAGCTAGCTTGTTTACCTATGTAACGTCAGTTGGGGCACTTTTGGATCGTATATTTCCCGCGGGAATTCTAAAGCATTCTATTTAAATTGAGTATCGTTTCGCCATTAGCATTGGAATTATCTGAAATGATAACGTTTGCTTGATAACGTTTGTAACTTGTAACTCAAACCGTTTGGTTTTCATTAAAATTCGTTTCGTGTGAAAAATATTCAAAATTTCTCCAATATAGTTCGTTCCAGTACAAAAGAAATCTCAACAACTGTGAGCTTCATTTGTCAAATCAGGAGTCCCAAACGATGTGTGAAATAAAATTATATACTATCAAGTTATTTTAAAGAGACCTGGATAATCTGATCATTGGAAAACAAATTGGCGATTAGATATTATCTTCGGGGTCATAGCATACTAATTCGGATTTTCCGATCTGTGTACTTCGCTATTTCATCATATACGAGAAACTCTATTATCCATGAAAAGTGAGACTGAAGTGCGACGGATATAAGGACGGGCCGGATAATGGAAACAACTTATGTTTCGAGGGATGTTTTGAATGTATTAGGAATTTGGTTTCAGTTAGAGACGAATCTTATAGTTATGCAGCGATCCCGTGCAATATTGTTTAGTATACTTCAGCTATTTGATTGATACAGACGAATGTCTGTACTACTAATTTCGCAATCATGGATGATGCGACTAAGACACAAAGAACTATAATTTTCTTTATTCAAAGAGGGTTTCAGACATGGTTTCATCTCTGCGTGGTTAGTTTGGGAGTCTGCAGAATCTAAAAGTATAATCTATCGATGGGTTGATCGTTTCAAAGCTGGCAAAACGTCACTGGAGGACGATTCCAGCAGTGGATGGTCGAGCACCTCTGTAAATGAAAGAAACGTGGCTGCCGTGGAAAACCTACTGAATGGATGATAGGTTAATAACTACTCGTGAAATTAGGGTTAATGTAGGAACACAAAAAGTACACGAAATTTGGGTGTGAAGAAGGTTTTACCCAACTGAAAACCAAGGCTCTTGGGAGCCAAACAGAAACTTGATAGGTCCGACAGATGCCACCAACTTCAAGAACTTCTAGCACTACGGCTTACTTCAATCTTGAGATCAAAAGTCAATCGAAAGAATAGCGCAAACCACGCGCAGTTCCGTAGGTGGGAAAAGTAATGTTGACTGTGTTTTCAACTTACGAGGAGATTATTTTTATGGATTATCTACCGAAAGGCAATTGATACAGAATATTATTTTGGTCTTTTATCTAGCTCATTGTGGAAGGCGCTTTGAAAGAAATGGCCTGGGTAGTTCCATAAACGCCGGTTCTTGCAACAGCACAATACCGTACGAAGAACGAAGGATGTTTTAAACGAATTGGGCTGGGAATTGCTTTCACGTTCATCGTATTCGCCTGATCTATCTCTTGGTGATTTTCATCTGTTCCCCAATTTGAAAGAATCAGCACGGTGTGTTCGAGTTAAGATCTTAAATGAGGTAAAACTTGCTATAAGTAGGTGAATGCAAAGACTCCGAAAAAGTTCTTTGATGACGTTTTAAGGAAATTAGTTTCACGTTAGGATAACTGTATTCAATCAAATGGAGATTATATTGAAACATTACATTCTAATCTTCATGAAAATTGACGAAATAGGAGAAGTACAGCCGACTCTGGAAACATCATTCGTATATATTCTTCCTAGTACAAACTATATAGAAAAGTGCAAAATATATAAATCATAAATGTATAATTTTACATAAAATGAAAATATAATATATTCTATTGATTACTTAATTAATTGAAAGTTCGAAATAAATGTCTCTGAATTTAACTTGTGCAGTGGTGAGTAAAGCTAGGCGTCCACCTATCCGCATCGTACGTATCGGACGCATCGCATCAAACGGATCGTAGTATTCTTTACATAGGAAGCCATAGAAGTGCGTCCACCTATCCGCATCGTACGGATCGCATGGATCTACCCGTCGGCAATGCCGACGCCGTTGCTCCGAGAGGCAACTTTTGCGATGCGTGCCGATGACTCACTACGAAAGTCCGATAGTTGCATCGGCAAATCCAATAGCTGTCGATACTGTGAACGCATTGGAAAGAAATAATCCGTTTGAGGTAGGCGTCCACCTATCCGCATCGTACGTATCGGACGCATCGCATCAAACGGATTATTTTTTCCAATTCATTCACAGTATCGGCAGCGATTGGATTTGCCGACGCAACTATCGGACTTTCGTAGTGAATCATCGGCACGCATCGCAAAAGTTGCCTCTCGGAGCAACGGCGTCGGCATTGCCGACGGGCAGATTCGAGCGATCCGTACGATGCGAATAGGTGGACGTGCTTGTATAGGTTCCTATATAAAGAATATTACGATCCGTTTGATGCGATGCGTCCGATACGTACGATGCGGATAGGTGGACGCCATCTTACTGTGAACGCATTGGAAAAAATAATCCGTTTGATGCGATGCGTCCGATACGTACGATGCGGATAGGTGGACGCCTACCTTAAAGCACAGACGAGTAATACAAGATGACAAATAATCGAGTGCCGCATAATGGAATTTGTACTGTATTAGGATTGTTTCACTTCACTACAAAGCATTAACACGTAAATTAGGCACACTTTAATTGTAGATGAAATCCATCCAGATACAGAAGATAACTACACCGAAAAATTCATCTAAATTTATTTCTCCTTGTAAGCCTATAATTTGTTTCGATAAAGATAACGATGGATTTATTGCCAGAAATTTCTAAAACAACAAAAGATAAATAAGAAGCCAACTTCAGCACGTGATACTCGATTCATTGACAACTAAAAATGTACTTCGTTATAGGTATAATATACACAGAAATGTTACCCCGTCACACCTTCAAAACTACGATTCCAAGTGCATCTTTATCATTTTTGTGTGTTTGAAAATAATAAATGCTAAAGTACCGAATTATACCAAATTGAAACGTTCGTATTATAACTTATGTACATAAAAGTTCATCAAAGTTCTTGGGGCACCCTCTTAAAATTTCCGTGATTAATTATTACTAGTGCAAAGGCTTGACTCATTCACAAAAAAATGAATACAGTATATCTCAACACCTTCCTAATTGATTCAAATCTGGACAATCGAAAAAATGATAATGACGAATAAATGTATTTATAGACAGATGTGTGCGCAATATATTTTTATACTAACAATAAGATGAACAGATTAATCCGTAAAATGTTTCTATCCAGATAGCGACCAAGATGAGATCAGAAGAACAATGATTGAGAATGGCACGAAAACGTCTATATCTCGGGAACGACACGGAGTAGTTCAGATTTTCCTTCAGCAGCATCTTTCATAAATCAAATTAAATAAAATATAATGATCAAATTAATGATTATTAATTGGTTAAGATTTTTGGCAAATTGAATACTCGAAAGAAACACTGTTGGGGAAAACCTGAAAGTGAAAGTGATACAAGTCGCAGTAGAGGAAAGTCAGTAGAGATGGATCGGATATGTTTTGAGAATGAAGTAAACTAAAATAGAAAAGTGTATAGAAGAAGGAGAGGAAGACCAAGAGAAACCTGGGCAGAAGAAGCAAAAACAGCGGCTGAGAAACCATGTATAAAATGGAGTGAAATCCGTGGAAGAACACGAAAGGGAAAAAGTGAACGGAGTCCTAGGAAGGGAAATAGAATGAATGGGAAATAGCTCGACAGCCCAACGTCACCGCCTTACACTCGAAAGAAGGAGACCAAGAAAAACATGGAATGGGAAAGTAAGAAAAGCAACGGCGAGTAAAGTGGGAGGATATACCAAGATTGGCGCAGAATAGGGAGCATTGGAGAAAAATATGGAGGAAACCAAATGACTCAATTCCCACTCAGGCGACACCGAAGCTGACATGGCTCAAGGAATAAGGACCGGTTTCATAATGAAATTAAAGTGCTTTTAAATATTAAAGTTAATTTTAACTTATAAATTCGGTTTCATAATCTTACTTTAAATTTAAAGTAGCTTTAAATCAGCCTTTACGTTAAAGTTCCATTTTGCCGCTTTAACGCTTAAAGTTGACTTTAACTTATGTTTCTAACGTCAAAATTGTCTATCCGCCTATAGTTTACTATTTGTTAAAATGAACAGATATTTATCAGAAACTAGTTTAAATTCATCGTCAGATGATGAGGTAGAAATAGTTATAAGAAGACGGAGGATGCATATTACCAACATGCCAATTATTACGCGCCTTACGTTTTTATGTAACTTGCAGTATGCTCATTTCGGCAGAAGATTTCATAGGAGAGTCGAAAGACTCAGCATATAGCAGCAATAGTACTTAACCCATTTGTACCCGCTTTGCTCATCTGGGTACAGTTTACCATACTAAAATGAGAACCGCGGGTACAAATGGATTAATTTAAGATCGAAAAATTCTTGAGGATTACAATCCACAAGAATTTCTTCATCTTAAATTAAGTCCTAACGTGTATAGCCAGTACTTCTACTCAATAAAGAATAGTGGAACAAGTTTCTATTGCATTCCGTTTACTATTGCCGGACAACATCTATATGCCTCGTAACAATACTGAAATGGGTTACTGTGCTGAAAATGTTTATTACATTGCAAGATTTCCAAGAGTAATTGGTGCTATTGACTGTACCTTGATTCGAATACAGTCTCCCGGAGCAAATGATGCTAAAGTTTTCAGATCAAGGAAAGTTTTTGTGTACTGAATCTGCAAACTGTTTCTGATGTAGATTTGAAGATCAGAAATATAATTGTTAAATCTCCCTGTTCTTGCCATGACCAGACAATCTTTAATAATTGCACAATTAAACGAGATTTTGCAGCTAGGAGATACGGTCGACACCTATTATTAGGAGATAGTAGGTATAGAACTGAACCATACCTTATGACACCAATGCTGCACACAGAAACGGCTGCAGAAAATTTATATAACGAGTCTCAAATTCGATCTCGCAATGTTGTGGAACAACAGCATCGATTGTGGAAAAGGAGATTTCCCATTTTAAGTTTGGAGATGAAAGTGCATCTAGAAACAGCAATAGATGTAATTGTAGCAACAGCAGCAGTGTTCCACAATATTGCTATTGGGATGAATGAAAATATTCCTCAGGATTGGTTTAATGTCGACAATCAAGAACTTGAGAACAAACAACCAACTGTGGATATTATTAATGGAGGACAAGGTGTTAGAAGATTGCTAATTACCAAATATTTTGCCAATTTATAATTTATATAACAAATGTTTCCATTTTCCATAGGGTTTTATTGGGCATAGAACCTATGAAATAAATGTCTTGTATTTTCAGTTCTTCCACCAGCAATAATTCTTCCTTATTAAAGGTGGTTCCCCTATTTTTCTTTTTTGATTTTGTCGCGCATCCTTTTATTATTCAATTAGTCTTATATCACGATGACAAAAATAAAATATTCGCAAACAAATAACAGCTGTAAAAAATGCAAGAACTGTTGAGTTGACATAACCAATACACTAAATACAATGCAGCCAAACTATTAATATTGCGCTAAAGGTGACTGCTAATGTCATTATGAAACGCACGTAATTTAAATCCACTTTAAAGTCAACTTCAACCCTAAGTAGACTTTAGTTAAAGGCACTTTAAAGCACATATTATAAAACCGGGCGTAAGTAAGATTATATTGGCATATGCAATTTTTGCCTAATTGCACAGCTTTCTCGGAGAAACAAACGTACCTCAATACGTCGTTTTGGGGGAATCATTTACGATTTAGTTTTTGTTTGAATTAGTAACTCACATTTGCAGAAGTTGTATAAGCGGCGAAGTATAGAAAACGTTTCATGTGTCTCAGAAACGAGTAAATTAATTTTAAACAATGTCGTGAGAATATTATTATTATTATCATGAATGGTAATGTCTGTGTCTAAAACGTAATCTGCATATAATTATGATTGTATCTATGTGTATATACGTACATACATAAAACAGATTAAGTTACTAATTGGTTCCAAGGATTGTTAGTATGTTGATACGGATTTTGATAAAAACTGATTAAGTTACATATGTAAATAGGCGTACTGCATCGCGTTAACAACTAATTTCCTCATTCGAACTTCACATTTAACAAATCTGCATTGAATAGAAAAGAGCAATGAAGCAATTGGATTAGTAATACAAATACCACAATCACCATAACATACCAAGAGCATTTTAAAGCAGAACACAAAAGAAAACCGTCTTATTCTATTGCGTGTAACATCGCCGATTGTATTGGATGCATGACGGTGACAAAATTTTCCTAATTATTGTGCAATGCTTCTGATAGCACGCGATTAACACGATAGTACTGTGAAAGAAAAGCCTATTTTATTCTAAATTATATTTATAAACGATATACATGTATGTTGTAATGCCTTTGATAGAACCGGGTATTTATCTTGATGAGTCACTGATCAAATCGAACTATAACTGGCAATTGTACGGTTACGTCCTCCATAGTTAATAATTTTAATGTAAGTAATATCACGAAGTCCTCATTTGCCAAATGTTTCCGATAAAATCCATTCTCCTTTAACGCGTGCTTGTTTTCTTTTACTGCAACAAGTGGTTCTTAACCTTCTTATACTCACGTCAAAATGAAAGACGTATACTATACTATATAAGTCGGTCTCACAGACCGTATGCGTGAGTATAGGAAGGTTAAATGAAAGAATGCGCGCACAAACGCGTTTAAATTCATTTCGTTGGATGTTCGCGTTCTTTAACAATGCTAAAAATTATATCGATAAAGAAATTTACTTACTGAACTGAATTATTTTCAAATTTATATTTGTTGATCATGGTAACATTGAAGACATCAACTTCATATCAACTGGAGTTAAATCACACGAATAAACTGCACACAAACACGTCTATGTAACAACAAAAGAATACTTCTCGAAAACCACCAAGCACAGCTGATCTACTATAATGAATAATGTCAGCTTATCTAATTTATTTCCTAGTCGAGAACATGAAAATACAACAACTGAACAATCACATCACAGTATGTAATTAATACACGATAGAGACTGTAGAAGAAAATGAGATCAATTGTATATTTCTTCATATATTGTATTATGTTAAAGAGCAAACACTAAATGAGCATCCATCTAGACTTGACATTCATTGAATATTGAAACTTCCGTATCTAATATGTTAAGCCACATACACTGATACACAGCAGTGCTTAAACATCTTACTGTACGAAGTTGATGAGGAATTGGTGGGGACGGTGGGGACTCCGCGGAGACAGAGATCTATAAATAGACATCTAAACTGAATCATACTTCAAGCACAGAGATAAAATTCGAGCTGTAAATGGGATATACATGGCAAATATAAAAACGGCCCGAAATTGTGCAAGGAAATTGAAAGTAAGTGGAAGGAAAGGCTAGCGACGTGTTCCTTTTAGAAATATTTCATCTTTGAGTATCCTTCTTTATCGCAGTATCTGAACACGTCATTTGTTCTATTCTTTTTTCAGAAATTTGAAAGTATGATATGATGTGCTTTCCTTTTCCCATTGAGCTCCTGGTCATGTCCAGAAAACGGAGAGTCTGACAAATCGGTGCTTTTCAACCGTCGCCGGTCCACGAGAAAATTCTACCGTCTGTTAAAATCATTTACGCAGATATACAACCCAAAAATCTATACTAAAAACAATTTTAATATTTGTTGCTAAGATAACATAAAATAGAAGTTCGTTCGTGACGCCCGCGTTTTGTCTGAAGTCTTCATGTACTTTGAGTGCCAGTATAATTTAGCTTTAGTATTGGTGCAGCACAGGTTGCTCCTTAAATTTTTAAAAATGTCATGAAGCCTTCTCTTGGTGACTACGTTCCCGATGCTCGAATTTATTGAACGATAAACTGTACTTGAACCTTCTGCTTGAAGTTGTAATAGTTTTCCTTGTCTTACAAGGGAACATCGGACTTCCCAAAAAAGGTGAATTTTTGTGGATTTGTAGTGGGGTCCAATGTGAGATTGTTGAATAGAAAACTAGTTACAAACGATACTTGAGAAACTTTCAATTACAAAAAAAATAACAGTAGAACATCTACATAACTCTTCAATGAATGACCTACACCGAGGTTCACTTATTACGCAACTCTCACAGAGAGTTGTGCAATGGTTGCACTGCAGACTACATCACATATGCGATTAACAAATCGCAATTCGCTCCGTGACAATTATTGGCATATGCGATGTAGTCTGCAATGCAGCTATTGCACAACCTTCTGTGACAGTTGTCTAACAAATGAACATCAGTGTAGGTCATTCATTGGAGAGTTATGTAAATGTTCTACTTTTCTATTCTTTGTAAGATTATTACGCTTATTCTTATCGGCGGAATCCCCCATTTGTGGAGTGGAGGGTGCTCCAATGAAAATACTATTCCTTGAAATTTATACAAATATCTCGGAAAATATTGGAGATGACACATCCTGAATCGTGAGTTTTGTAAAAATAAACATTGCTTTCAGTTTCCGACATTATATCGGTGTTTTTTCTTAGCTGCATGAGAACTTAAAATGCTAATACAAGACAGAAATATTGTTGGAAAGAATTTTTTTTATTATAATCTGGTAGATAATTTCATGGCATTTATTTTTTAAATATGATTTCCGGCATATGTCCGTCGCGGCTAGGAGTTACATTGTCCATTCGATCAGTCTAATTTTTGACTACTTTTTCTAATAAATCTGGTTTGTCCGCATAAACTAATGACTTAACACAGCCCCATAAAAAGTAATCCAGAGGCGTTA
Source organism: Chrysina gloriosa (assembly GCA_038088585.1). Lineage (NCBI taxonomy): Eukaryota > Metazoa > Arthropoda > Insecta > Coleoptera > Scarabaeidae > Chrysina > Chrysina gloriosa. The sequence continues at coordinate 58,741,895 of CM076091.1, read as the reverse complement.
AATCGCACGAACGAGGGGGCCAGTGAACAGGACCACTTCTGGAATAAAAGTTGTCACCAAATTGATTTTGCAATAGATCGATTGTTAAGCGCCCTATATGGCAAGTTGCGCCGTCTTGTTGGAACTAAATGTCGTTGCTGTTTAGCTGATTAATTTTTGGAAACAAAAATTCAGTCAGCATGGCTCGATAGCGCTCGCCATTCACCGTAACGGCAGCTCCTTGGTCATTTCGAAAGAAATAAGAACCGATGATGCCGCCAGCGTGTAAACCGCACCAAACAGTCAATTTTAATGGATATAATGGTGATTCGTTAACGGCTTGAGGATTGTCTTCGCTCCAAATACGGCAATTTTACTTATCGATGTAGCCATGTAACCAGAAATGAGCTTCATCACTAAACACAATTCTTTGATAAAAATGCTCATCTTCGGCCAGTTTCAAATGAGCCCAATCAGCAAAAATGCGACGCAAACGATGGTCGTTTGGCTTCAATTCTTGCACGAGCTGTATTTTATAGGCACGTAAGCCAAGATCCTTATATAAAATTTTCCACGTAGTCGAAGGACAAAGGCCAACAAGTTGAGAACGACGACGAATCGACATTTCGGCGTCTTCTTCAATACTTCGCGCTACAGCAGCAATATTTTCTTCCGTACGCACATTTCTTTGTCTTGTTGATGGTTTTGAATCGAGAAGAGTAAAATTAGTGCGAAAACGATCAATAACTGCACGAATTGCTTGCTCACTAGACCGATTATGTTGACCGTAAAATGGACGAAGTGCTCTATGAACTTCGCGAACAGATTTAGTTTTTTCAAAGTAAATTTCCACAATTTGGAAGCGTTGTTCTGGCGTTAAACGATTCATGATGACTTGCCAAACCTTACAACACAGTTTGACATTCTCAGCTGTCAAACCATAGTTATCGACATCGAAAGTTCTCATGCAGCTAAAAAACCCGATATTTTTAATTGTCAGTGTTTTCTATTTGGTATTCTAAACACCTTCTCAATCTCAGATCTCAGCGCATTCTTTTCGTTTATTTTGTCAAGATGTGGAGGCGTGATGTCCTTATCCGATTGATTTGAAATATTGATTACCATCTTACTTATTTACTTATCTTCGGCGTAGAGAAGTTTGAATTAAGTTTGCCTATACCCTAATGAAATACAACAACTTTCTTTGTCTATTTTTTACTAAATTCGACGGATTCTCCAACACAACTTTCTCAACACCCTTGGTACTTCATCAGCTTAACATTTGCTCATCCTACCTGACCGACGACCCTTAACTTCTGTTTTCGAAACTTCCTCAGCCAACTGCACGTCCAGCATTTTCACCACGTGACCCCACCAAAAGATTGCTTTGTTTCAATTATCTTTTCCAGATAAACGACTCCTAAAACTTTTCAGGCCCCCTAATATGCTCATGATTCGTTTCATTTTACGCGTATCGTTTCATGAGGTATGGACAAAACTAAATCTACTAACGTAGTTTTTTAGCGTTTTAGCGAACCGGAATTCAATTGACATTTGAAGATTTCAAATTTTGCAAAAAATTATTAACACCTTCTGATCAATAGAAGAGAGAGATAGAATGAGTATGCGTTTGTGTTAGGTTGAAATATTCTTATTCGAAGCATTGTTAACTGTATTTGGTTATGATACCGCTTTTTTTGGAGAACTGACCATATTTGTGTGTCTCCCTTGGCCCGATATAAACTATCAATGCATTTACAGTTTTCGAAATATTTCGAATTGTCAATGCCTTAAACTTGATATACTAAACGCATTGTTTACCACGGTACGATTTTATTTTATTTTTCTTCAAAAATAACGAACAGAGATTGCCTCTTCTCGCCTCATTATTGCTTTATTTTAATTTTTTTTTTTTTTTTTTTGAGAAAAACAAATTTCGGTTTCATGATGATACTTTAAATCAGGCATGGGCAATCCCCGGCCCGCGAGTTACATGTAGCCCTCGAATAAAATTTGTCCTGCCCGCCATTGAATTTTTCAAGCTTGCTACTACTACAACAATTTATATTTTTCAAGATTACTCAGCAGCATAAAATTTCTAGCGACCGCATCAAAAAAGGTTGCCCATGCCTGCATTAAATTGTCATCATCATAAATTTAATATTACAAATATTTTCGTTACACCCCAACACAGATTCATCTTAAATTTTGGAAGTGTGAATCGTCTGTAACGTGACGTATAATTCACATATCCTTTACTCTTCTAATTATCATTTCGTACAGTGGCTTTCAAAATTAGAAAAAAATGTGCAAGTAAACGATAACTTACGGCAGCAATTTCTCCTCGAATTTGTACCTGTTGTACATTTTTCACGTCTAAAAACACTACTTTCGTCGGAAAATTTGCTTCGCTACTGCATATTTTCCCGATACAATGACGTTGATAGGTACAACTTGTTATCTTATCGTGCGCGAATAGAACGAAAGTATTTATCAGATTTAATCGACCGTGAGTGTGCTTACCAAAATAAGTATATTTTTCGATACAGGAACAGTTTAATTTAGGATTAAGGGAAAAATGGGTATTTGTAAATAATAATAAAAATTTTATAAGAAAACATCTATTTTAAATATATATGAAAATATAATGACATAATAATATAAAAAAGCCTACAATAAAGTTACAAAATCAGAATAACTCGAATTGAATAAATAAGAAGTGGTGTACAATGAAGGAATAAGAAATCTAATCGGCTGAAAAAAATGTTTCCAAGCCACGTGACCAATAGCACTGTTGCCTGTATTGCCTTGATAAAAATCCTAAGCATTTTATTGTGTATTTATGACCTACGAATACGATTTAACCTCTAAATATTATTAAAACGAAACATCCTCTACTCCTTATAACTAATAACAGTAATAACTAATATAGTTACCCTAACCGCTGAGTTAGGCAACCAATTTTACAGGAGTTACTTAAAATAATCTCGAATTTACTGTCTTACACACAGTAAATCTAATTACCACAATTATAAATATGAAAAAATACTTGAAGATGACATGCAAATACTATAAGTACACAAATAAGTTATTGTAATTAGTTAATATATACTGGTCAAAACAATTAACGGATATTTTTCAAAATTAATGGTTAAAGAAAGCTATGAATCAAATGAGGTTGATAACAATTTATTCCATGCCAATTAAATACTTGTAGTAGTCAAGAAACCGATTGCGGCGTTGCAACATGTTTAAATACGTTGTGTATGCTCATCGCTATTAGCCATCAAAGAAATTGTTGCATTCTTGCGTAGTAATGGTGAATTTTTATATTAGTCGAAGTCAAAAATGGAGTCCCATGAAGGTCTGTCCAAATCCGTAACTTGGAGAGCTATAGGCCAGCTCAAAGATGAACTTACCCAACAGGAAGCGCCTGTATTGGTGTTAATCAAAGCGTGATTTAACACCCATAGGCCAACTCGAAGGTGGACGTACTCAAGAAGAAGTGACTCGATTTTTTGGTGTTAGTGATACTGCGATTTCACGGCTGCAACATCGCTTTTTGTAAACCGAAGATATATACCGAAGGCAGGGAGAAGATCGGCCGTCATCAACAATGCTTGAACACGATGGGTATCTTCCATGATTGAGCCTTAGATAAAGGCAGTTTAAACGGAACCCAGCTCCAAAGTGGGTGCTGCTGCTATCGGAAGGAATCAGCTTCATCACACGAGACTGTATGTAAGAAGGCAAATAACATGTATTCCACGTAGTGAGAATCACAAAACCAACGCGTAAAATGTAAGCACAGTCGAATAACAATTGGAAATGCGACGATTGGATGCGGGTATCATTTAATGATGAATCACGATTCACTCTTCAGTCAAACAACAAGCGTGAATCTCGAGAAAGAAATATCCCACAGTTTCGTCAAAAGTAATATGAAGGTAGGGATGTTGTAGAGTGAGTAATGACAATCATACGCATCCTGATCTTATTCTAGAATATCCTTTTAATGCCTTAGGGTATGAACTTCCACAACCAATTGCTGTAGCAACACGAGAACAATTGACTTTTATGCACGATGACGGCCGTTGACGGCGAACTCTTATTATTGAGAACTTGGAACTGGTGGAAAATTGTTGTCATGATACACACTTCTTCATCTCATTGGCGTTTTAATTCCCGAAGATATCTCAATCAAACCCTGAAGCCGATTGTTCTTCCCTACGCTGCAGCAGTAGAACAATGGTTCATAGACAATAATATCCGTACACATCGATCTCGCATTGTTGATAGCTAGGATCAAGTAGGAAATGAGAAGATGAACTGGTCGGTAAATTTTCCAAATGGTAATCTAATCTAACATGCTCGAGATCTATTAGTGACACACGTTACTATCCAAAATATAGCCCCACGCACTTTACCCTAGGGCAAGAATGATATCGAATTCCACAAGAGCAGTTTGGCACTTTGATTGATTTATCTGAAACATGCGTGGCTCGTGGTGATCACTTCTTCTTAGATTTTTAAATTATTGTTTCTCATATCAATAAATGCTTATAATGTTTATAGCAGTTTATACATCAAATTGCGCACCCTTCCAATTTTGAAGTGAACAATAAGATAATGAAAGTTTAATATTTCTTATGATTGGCAATGCTGTAGAACAGTTACCCCAAACGCCATGTCTACCGTTAGCGAGTTAATTGTTTTGTCGTTAATTAATAGAATAAAATACTTTACTAAAATCTTAATTCTATCACGGGAAAAAATCATTTAAAATTAAAATTAATTACAGAATCGAAGCGAGAGGAAAAGAAAACATAAGGAGGTTCACCATACATTTAAAATATTGAGTAAGTCTGTCTCTAACGCGATATGACAACAGAGAAAGATACACAATATTCTTTTATTGAAATTTCTATGCGACCAATCTTTCTCCGACAAGATGATTCTTTTTAATATCTGGTCACTTGGCTAGAAAGAAAAACTTAAAATTGTTACAATTGCTACCATAGTTTACCGATTAGAAAGTAATTCTGACCAATTATATAAACAAACATTCGCCCACTCCTGGTTTCTTAAAAATTACAGATGAAACAGCATGTTTGCGAATATGGTTTACTGCGGATTGAAGAAACACCGTTTAAAATCTCTATTCTCATACGAACAAGTTTGAATAGCTTTAGTGTTTGAACCCAAACGATTTACTTTTGCATTAACTAGCTTAAATAAGTCTTCAACTGACGTATCGTGGGCATGTTCAGCGAACACTTCTGTAATTGCTTGGATAAATCTGGTACCAGATTTACTGCGGTAGCTAACAAAACCTAAGGTTATCAATATTATTCATTTATATTACGAAAAATATGGCAATAATACCCGGAAGTGTTGCATAAGCGATAAGGACGTCACCTTTATTTGTTTTCTTTGACGCCCTAGTGATCCCTGCATTGTCAGTACTCTCTATGTTTTGCTTATTACCCCTGAAACGAAAAAAGATCGTAGTTGATACAGAATTATCACCAAGAAGGTCTCCATTAGCTCTCAAAATTTTAATATCGCGATTATATTACACTGACCGTGAGATAATAAAGCGCTAGAGTTGGGGAGAGATGGTAGTACTTATAACTATTTTAGAGTAAAATAAAAACGCTTATTGAAAGATTAATCAACTCACCTGCAACATTGAATAATAAAAATTTTTGGTTTCTCATTCAAGAATTGAGATGTGGTAAATTGATTCACAATCCACTCAACATAAACTTTCTTGAAATCCAAACCTTGAACGAATGTTTTGTGATCGCTATTACCATGACTCATAATTACGACCACTTGAATGTCACCGACACTTAGAAATTCCTCCTTGGTGTACCTTTCAATAATAGTTTCCATATTCTAGAAATTTCAGTTCTTGTAGGAAAACAAAGCACTAGAGGAACCAGTTTGTGGATCGTCGGGCACATGCGCAGAGCAAATTTGGCGTTTCAAATTTATTTTGCGATTCGCTAACTGGTTTCGTAGTGGGTTGGAACGAACCTTAAGATTTAATAATGCGTATCTCTAAACCTAAAAAACGCAGGCTCAAACCTAATCGAGGACGGCGATTTTTAATTTCAGATAAAAATCTTGGCATGCCTTCTTTTCGGATAGGAAGTAAACCGAAGGCTCCGTGTCAATACGATATTTGGCGCGTTAGAAATCCCTACTTCGGAAGTGAAATTCCCTTAGGTCAAATTTCAGTTGGTCATGCAAATGGTCTGTAAGGTCGAGTGAAGCTATAAGTGTCATATACCCCAAACTAGTAAAACAAAATAACAATATGAATCGTAGTAAAGCTTACGTGGGGCATACTAAAATGATATTTATGCGAGGAATGTTTAGTTAGTGCGCGGCGGATCGGTTATCCTGAAGTAGAGTCAGCACTAACATTGACATCTTGCCTAAACTTTTATGCAAATGTAAAAAGGAATGCCCACCATAGTTTGCCAATAATTTGGTCGAAGTTCAAAAATGTGTTTTATTAAATGAAATGACATGCTCATAATATCTTGAGAATACTGTAAATTACAAGGTGTCATTAATGCTTTGGTGTACACGATTAATGAATCATAAAATTGAACAAATAATGGAAAGAGAAAATATAGTGACAATTACCAACGCAATAAGAATCAGATGGATGGAGCATGGAACACGTATGTGCCAATCTTTGTGACGAGTAAAGAGAGATAAGAAATAATCCTTGTATACAGAATTATTTTTTGAGTTATAGTGAATTACAACAACTACAATTTCGTAAAAAAATATATATGGGTATTAATACCAATAGAGCCAAATAGACTTAGAATTTAAGATTTTGTGTCATACTTATTTCTTAAAAGTACGCACCCACACAAAATGGATTTAAAATTGATAAGTCGAAGTATTCAATAAACAAAATAATTTAACAGAGGAGAATTTTACATCTTGAACAACTTAATCTAATACAAATCTTATTTGTGTTCGTATATCTAACCTTCTTCTCTAAATTTTTATAATCGGATATGTGGAACCCCATCTGCCGGAATAACTCCATAATGTTTTTGTGATCTACAGCAGCACCGTCTCTACGTTTGTCTCCTTTAAAATCGATATTATTAATTAGAAGTAAATTGCCACGCGTACCATTTGAAGTCGTTCTATAAGTTGGTATTTTGCCATTTCCAGAAATAAGAGCCAAGCATTTTGTCACAGCAATTTTGCCTTCTTTTCTTGTAGGAGTTGTTTTCGAACTACCATCATGGTTTGAAGTATTTTTCGTTTTTTGGCGTTTGGTTTTTGCGTTGTTGGCTCCGACTTAGATCCTCTTTTGCTGGTAGAAGGTTTAGGATCTATGTACCAGCCTTTGGGTAGTACATTGTGATTAATATCCGAACCATTTTCTGTTGGCAGTTGGCCGAAAATAACTGGAGCAACTTCACTAGGTCCTTCGGGTGTTCGCAAAAGGGTGGAACTAGTTGTTGTTCCAAGATTCAACTGACCGTTAACACCAGCAACACGTTCCATTTTGATTTGAGTCGGTGGGTTTTCTTCAATCGGTGTGGTTAAATCTGTAATTAAAAACAAATACGCAATACATATCATTGGTGGTTTAAACTTCCAGAAAGGGTAAACGGAGAGCAATGCTCGTATTTACGAAAAGATTGAGATAGATGTATACAAGACGTTTATGAAAACTTAAAGCTGTATGAATAAAGATCACCCACCTACCTAAGAAATTTTGAAAGCGTACAGACAACACAGAATAAAAATAGAAACAAATATACCTATAATTTCATCCTTTTTTGAATCCACGTATTGTACAAGATCTTCAATGGATGTCGGTCTTTTAATCCTAAAATTGCAAGAGAGTGTACACAATTATTACGCATAAAGAGAGTGAAAATCAAAAAGTTGAAAATTATTGAAGCTTAAAACACATCTGAACAGGAAAGGAAAATAACTTGGCATCTAATTTAGGAAATTATATTGGTTTCCAGTAAACCAGTATCGACTTATAAACAAATCCTGAAATTTGTGTGGACTTATAGCATGGAACTTTTGGGATATGCTAGGAGCACTGCTCTTTTTGTACGAGCCTACACGTAGAAAGATCGGAAAAAATGTTTGTATGAAAGATTTTTAGTTTGTGCAACATAATAAAAACAATGATTTCAACTAAGCGTGCTACTAACTACCCAAAAGATCCTTGTACAATGTACAAGGACGTTAAAAGATCTTTGTAAGGAGCCAAAAATCTTTGTTTCGAAAAAAAAAACAGTGGCTAGAAGACAGAATTATACTAATATAATACAAATCGTTCAAAACAAAGTACTTGGTAATACAGTTAGGTTTTAGTGGTACGAGGTACGCACCATAAATTCTCGGCCTGACAGCTTATACAAGTTCAAGCGTGTTTCAAACATCGTTCCGTCATAGTTACACATGTGTGAGGCTACATTAAATATATATACATATTGTATCTCGCAGAGTACTAGTTCTTAGTAGCCAGCCAGCCAACGTGACTAGTACATGAAAATGTCGCAGCTTACAAAAGCAGCCACCATCAAATTTTTAACAAAAGTAGAGCATATGCCTAATCGCATTAAACAAGCTTTAGACGGAGTTCATGGTGATTTATCTCCTTCATATTGTACTGTAAAAAAGTGGGCAAAATGAAAAAGAAAAAAGAAACTGAAGTAATAACGCCTCAAAAAATTGCAATGATTGAAGAAATGGTATTAGAAGATCGCCGTTTGAAAGTGAATGAATTAGCACTAATTACTGACAGTTCTGAAACAGGTATTCGACGAATTCTCTATGACCATTTGGGTATGAATAAGACTAGTGCAAGTGCGCTCTCCAACGCCAACATCGGGTGGAATGTGTGCATTCATTTTTAAACTTGTGTGAAGACGACCCTAAAACCGATTTTGGGGTCCATCGCCACCGGAGATGAAACAATGGTTTCTAACTAGGAAAGAGACCTTAGGGGAAATCATTTTAAGGACCATAGTGAGTTGCAGGCTCCTATAATAGAACATTTTGAACGAAAAACTTTAGATTATTTTTACAAAGGTATAGAATTATTAATTGATCGCTGTAGAAAATGTATTGAAGTTAAGAGAAATTATATTGAAAAATGATAATTGTTATATTTTACCAAGTTTTTTTTTTTCAGGCGCTCACCTCGTATATACGCAGTCATAGAAGACGTCTGGTAACCGCACACTGTCATAGAAAATATGTTTGAAATGGAAAAAGCTAAAGGGAAGTAATAAAAAATAACATAAAGCCAGGGTTCAAGCGTTTATCTGAATCGATGCATTATAGTACGTTAGCTATGCAACCAATTTCACTAGATAACGTGATTATAAAAAAGCGGAATAAAGCCCGCGTTTTCCTATGGGAATGCCTGACTCAATGTGACATCCATCCTCATTTCATTTGTATATAACTTAAATGTATATATATATATATATATATATATATATATATATTTCATGACCTTTTTATACTTATCTTATATGATAGATCTCTACCACTAATAGGTCAATAAAACACTGTCGACAGGTGTTCCGAAAACGTTTGTAAACGTTCTGAAAATATAACTATCGTTCAAACCAGCCTTGTTTTATTGACCTATTAGTGGTAGAGATCTATCATATAAGATTTGTATATAACAACGATAATCGAAGAGAAATCAATCTTTTAGACAAAATAATTTCGTTTCTTGGCGGCGCGGGGCGACATGTTTGCGATTAGTGCGATTTCCAAAATATTCTATCGATCATGCAACGGCAAATAGATTTTCGCTTCACTGCACAGTTAAACAAATTGAGATTAAATATTTTCATTTATATAGATTCTATCAAAAATCATTAAAAAAAAGTTAGTTAATTGTTACTAATATCTACTTTTGTGTTCAAAGTAAATAATTATTTAATACTTTACGAAATAGAATATGCTAAAAACAATGAAGGCAATGTTCTAATTTCATTTTGTATAAAAAAAAGGATATTAAAAAATTATTAGAATAATTGATGATTTTGGTTGTGCAACACTGATAATAGACGGAAGTCTAAACATGCTCATATTTCTGAATAATAATAATTACAATTAATATAGCAATGATAAAAATTGGTAGTGAATAGTTGTTATTTCTTACTTACTTTGGTTTTTGAATAAATATAAATTGATCCATATCAATTTTCTCAGGACACTGAAAACTCTAACCTGCACCTTCGCGAAATTACAATCATTAATGCAAATGTAATACATTTATTCAATTAAGAAGAATGATCCCGCCAAATAGTTCGAGAGTGGGGGAAACAGTAAAGATAAGACAGAAATAACGACATATCATGGACATATCGGGAAAAATGTTTACAAAAAAACACGTCATACAACCAATCATACGTTGGTGCAATTTATGCTTTAATCATAGAAGCACTAAGTTTGAACAGTTCTTGTGAAGTATTAATACTTTAATCAGCAAAAATAAGGAATAATATTACTTTTCGCTCATTTTATTTCAAACTCGAATTATTTTAAAACAAAAAGGTTTACACCACTTTATTCAGAAGAAGTATTGCATTCAATGTCCTCTACCATCTCTGAAAGTTAAGAATCGTTATTTTGTCAAGTGCAATGGCTATCTCGTGCAAAAGTTATTAGAGTAATTGAATTCAAATAAGAGAATTGTAGTTCTTTTTGATGAAATTTAAAAGGAGGAGGCAAATTTGTTTAAGTATAATAGCTTTATTGTAAAACTTGCCTATGTGGTTGAAATTTTTGAAAAAACAACAAGTGCACTCTCAGATTCGAAAAGACAAAGTAAAAGCACTCATAAGGAATTGGTGCTATAGAAATGAAATTTAGAAAAGAACTAAGTTCAACGTGTTTCTACTTTTAAATGATTTCTGCACCAGAGTTAATATTAAAGTGACACTATAGCACATCGCTAACTCCTCACCACACAATTGTTTCATTATGCATAATACAGCAAAAGGCAAACATTATTAAAACCGTAAACTCAAAATAAGCACATAATTTCTTTAAGGTTCATGCATATTTACCCCACCCTTCCTGATGGGGACAGCAGTCAAATTTCTATAAGATTTGCGTGAAAGTGATAAATTTTTGATAGTTATAGCCTGACATATGAATACATTATGGCTATCGAAGTCTCAATGGAGACATCACATGACATGGCAGTCAATATGTTAAAGAATCTTTTAGATAATCCGAAAGACAAAACAGTTTTGAAACAACGGTCGGGTATTTATAAAATTGGTTGTAGTGAATGCAATAAAGCATATATGGGACAGTCGAAACGCACAATAGCTACAAAATTTAAAGAACATTTGGCCGTTATAGTGGGATAGATTCGACAAGTATTGCAAAGCATATGCACAACACGGTAGACGACATAGAAGTAGAAAACTGATAAAATAGGTTAATTCACCGGGAGAACTTGATGCGTATGAAACGATAGAGATACATAAAACTAGAAATCTTCTAAATCGTGACAGCGGGCCAACTCAATATTCCTCTTTGTTCAGTTTATTTTAATTAAATAGTAAAATTTATAGTCTTGTAAGGTTAGTTGTCATTTTTCTTTTGCGAGAAATTATCTTAACGTAACTTAACATAACTTTTTAATGTTTAAAACTCATTCAAATCAGAATGAAACCTTCCAACAGGTACTTTCGCATATTTGTGGAATTTAAACGGGATTCATCCACTTGACATGTTTTCTATGGTACGGGCTGATTGGCTTATTTGAACAGAAACACAACGGCTGATTGGTCCATGTTAGTCAGGAGATATGCAAGTGGGGGATACCGTGCGGATATAAGTGAAAGCTACAGCAAGATATAAATGCGGTTCCAGTGTAATAATTATTATTTCCGATTGACTGACTGACTATTTCCGGTGAAACAATTTTGTTTCTTACTTTTAATATTAGTCGCTGGCATCCGTGACGATTGTAAATTTGTAGTACTGTAATATAACATTACAGATTTAACTCCTCTTATGTTCCCCATCATATGTCAGTCTGTATTTTTCTTTGGCATACAGTATGTTTTCCATGTTTTCCTCTATCAAATTTAGATAAAAGAAGGAGTAATTTGGAACTTTTGGAGTTGTATATAATTAGTACAATTGTTAGTGTTATGCATATTTTATAAAGTCATATACGTACATACTTATAAAAATATAAAATTTATTATTAATTCATTATTCTTCAATAATTATTATAGCGATATAGCTGTTTATTATCTTCATATATTCCCGGATTTAAGTAACAATGACGGAATCCCATATTATTAAAGTTAGGCGTCTGCATAGTCTTCCGGCCATCGTCCGATTGCGATTTACTTAAGTGGTGGTCCACCATATGCAACATGGTCTCGACGTGATCGGTATGGGCATATTTCATAAAAATTTCGCATAGATATTGTATGTACCAGGAGCCCAGCTCAGTATCTCTGTGCGCCGCGTAGCCTGAAAATTACGATTAAATACAATACTTTTTGAATTTGAAAAGCATTTTGAAATATTTATACACTACCTTGAGAAGTCGAGTGGCAAACCAACATATCAGAATGCTTTCTTATTGGAATGTTAGCGATGCCATCCGCTTCAGTTTTTCTGAAACCGCTATCACGATATGGACCTCTGCAAATCGTAAATTATGTAATATGTGTGTGATGCCTACTGGAAATGTTTCTACAATCGGGAACATTTTCAAGCAATGATCTTTCACTATTTTATAAGCAATTTAATCGTTGGACGAATCACTGAGGCAAAATATTTCAAACTGTATCTAGGTGAAATTTACAGTATTCTGACGACACTTGGAGTACCTATTTCGCAAAATTTATACAGCGGTCATCATAAAGTACATACCTGCACATCTGGTATATGATTATCTTCGGCTTATTTTGCATATAGGGGCAATTATCACCAAAAATTTACTTTCGACCCACTGACAATGAACAAATTGCTCATCCACACATTTTACTTGAGAGTCATTAACATATGCACTACCATGGCTCATTATTATCAAAAACATTACGTCTACGGTCTTGAGAACATTACTTGTCGAAAACTTTTCAATATCATTTTGCATTTCCTGTAACAAAGAAATATATGTATGTATGCTATATATATATATATAACTATAAATCAGTTTGAGACTATTTACTACAATATTACGGTTTTCTTCTATCGTCACATCATATCCACCCATCTGTCGAAATAATTCCTGTAAGGTTTCTTGATCCACTTGCGCCCCTTTCCGAGGCTCATCTCGGAGAAACGATTTATTATTTATTATTAACACTGCACCTCTGGATTTGGCACGCATACTGTAAGGATTTAGAACTTGGGTGAAATTGTCTTGAAAGATATCTGACGGTGTGACTTGGACCTGTAATTTCTCAATTCTTTGATCAAGCGGTACAAAAGTATGATGGTTGTGAGGGAATATTGGCACGGTGTGACTACGAACAGGACTGAGATCTGGAAGTGGAATCATTACAGATAATGTATTAATTTTACGGATGTTACCCTCTCACCATTTAAACCCAAAAGCTTATTCGCTAAATGAGTTTGATTCGATTCTTTTAGTGATAAGATGAGATTGCTGAAAGCATTGGGCCCTCTCGTCGGGAGATTGAATAGTATGTTCACTTTACTATCGTAGTCGTATTTCTGTGAAATGATTATTGTATACATACGTTGTAAGGGTTTGCTGGATGTAATTTACTTACATCGTACTGCATAGCAGATTCCTTTGTAAAAACTCCATTTTTTACTAACTTGGGTAGTAAAGTGTGGAAATTGCAACTGTTTAATAGTAGGCAATGATTACTTTGTATTATGTTTTTATGAACTTGTTCCATTGTTTCTATTCTATTGTTTTCATTGTCAATTCTGTTTATAACCTAACTTTGAGACTTTTGATGTTTTACCTCCTGGTGACCTTAGCAATGGTACAATTTAAGTTGGTACTGTCAATTTGAATATAGGGACATTGTCATTTATGGTGCTTGAGGTGGCCATCATGTACAATATACTGCAAATGGCTGCACCGGCTATACACCAATTATGTTGGTAATATGGATTTTATTTTCCTACAGTTGGTCAAATCCAGTGCCGTAGTAAATCGCGGGGAGACATATTGTTACGAATAATGGAAAGCACTAGGGTTACGTTTGTGTGGGCTTGTTAACAGACATAAAAGATATTTTAAGTGATTGTCCTGATCTTACACTACTTTCGCAGTACTGCTATCAATATTTACTTCTATTTAAATGCAACGCTTTGCAGTACCGTGGTCTGTTAGATAAAATATGATTATGCAACTTATCGTACAGAATTTCTATATAAAAGCTATGATGTATCAATATCACTAACAATAAGATAGAATCTGCAATTTTGCATTTATTTTAAATATGTAACGGAATAAGAATATATTTAGCTTTGAGAAAGAAACTAGCAAACGACAAAAATTTGTTCATATTAAACCCAAAAAAGACACATGGCGCACCTATGAAGGGTAAGTGCAGCTATGACAGTGGATATGGGTAAATCCACTAGAAGTTACGAAAAATCTAACTTAGATAGAGCAATGGAAGTTAATATTGATGAGAGAACTACGGAAAGTAGTCTCGGATCAGGACAATCATTAAAAATCTCACGGTATAACAAACGCCTTATTAAATGAAAATAACACTGATGACTGATAAGTAGAAAAGTTTATTTATAACAATTGAAAAGTAAGCAGCTAGGAGCGATACGGTATACCTATGTATACGGTTCGGTGACTCCGAATCAGTCTTTGGTCTTTAAAATCAGTTGTGCTGCTATATTATATAATAATTGTTGGAAATGTTCCATTATCTTGTAAACACAGCATTTATTCGTAACATTACTTATTGTTAGTAAGCTTTTGTACAGTTACTTGGTCGCTGCCCATTAATGCCCATTAATGTACCTAATTCAATTAGGATAGTCGTCCAGATTTTATTTTATTATGGTATACCTAAGTATATTAAAATTTTCGAATGCATGTCATCGCTAGATGCGCAGGAACTTATACTAAATTAAATAACTAAATTCTGTAATTCTGCCATGGGCTACATCAGCAATACTTCAATGGTTGCTACAGTGACCTGTTGCCGATCTGAAGGAGTCCAAGTGCCAAACGGCAAATCAGAGGGTGGGAGTACGGGTCGTCTAGTGGCGATAGGGAGGAGATACTATCCATCGAAGAAAGCCGCCAAATAATAAACAAGAACTTTACCTTTTCACCTTTCATATATCCTCCAAAAGCCACTTTTGCAGAAATGGCAATCGTAATGGGATCAAGTTAGATAAGTCAAAGGGAAAATACTATCGCCAGATTGTAAGATCTCAAAAGAAAAATCGTGGTTTAAGGAACTGATTCTTAATCGAAGAAGGATCTCCACCATACGTCGACTTCTATTTAATCATTGTCTTTCATTTGTACATCTACACAAGATCCATATCCTAGATTCCCCCAATTGTAAGTGTGGGGTGATAGGCGGCTTGAACCACATTTTCTTTGCCTGAGGATTAAACCTAATTCATTGCAATGAATTTTGTACTCGACTCTTCGCCATAGGAATGCCTTCGCCTTTTGCTTTTCCCCATCTTCTGATAAATCCATCACTGGAAATAATTTAAAGCAATAACGAATTTCCTTGGTAACACCAAAATTAAATTATAATATGTAACAACAGAATAATATTTTCCCAACAAAACCTTTCCCCTTTTCTCTACTCTATTAAACCATTATGTGTATCTCCGTGGCCCAGTTCTGTGGCTCCGACGGAAGAAGAGTCTTAAGCTAAACCATAAATATTCCACTAACACGCGGCATGCAAACAACGCTTACCACTTTTGGGCCGATTAATGGAAAATAAAATGAGAATACATGTTCAGGAATATAGTAGTACATTTTTTTCTCTAGCCATCACGCAGTGTCTGGCTGAAATGATTTGTTTCGTAAGCCAATAAATACGAAGAAGAAGACCCATTGGAATAAATAAAAAGAAACATAGACAGGTATTAACTGAAAGATTTATTCGTTATTTTGTTAAATACATCATAGGAGGGTCTAGCCATTTGAAAAGCTATCTTAAATACTGATAATTTAGTTTTATTTTTAACATCTATATTTAATTTTCGCAGAAGCGCCCGATCATCGTCCGCCTGTCCCGATTAAAGCTCCGTACAAGACATTCACTTCTAATTTATCGAAAAGCGCGAAGGTAATACATAGGCATGCACCTCTAATACGTACGTTTTACATGGAAGAATCGAAAAAGAATTATACCGTTCCGATCACAAGAGAAACGACGCGGAAACAAAATAAGTTTCGTATTGACACGTAGGTACATATATGTATAGTACGACAGGCGGGCGCGATCGAACGCCCCTGCGGCATTCCATACATAACAATTTATAGATTCTATATGTAGAGGAAATTCTATCTTGAGGAAACTGCTAAAATATAAGAGCCGCATCATTGTCGAGTCGATGAAATATATATAAAACGTACAATTCTATAAATATGTAGCTATTACAGGAAGTGATGATGATGATCGTGGCGATATTGAACATGACGGCGACGATATTACAATAATTATTATTATACATACGTAATACACGTAAAAGGGCGGTACGTAGCACACGGGGTATTTTATATAAAAAGCTGCAGCCGTCCCTGTATTTTAGCACGTTTCTTGTTTGTATTTTATTTATTATTTTTTTTTAAATTAATTATTATGGAATGGTCGAGGCATGACGTATTACTTCAGTATTTTTTTTCTTTTATTGTATACACAGTACACATTCACGCTTTGCGATCCACCATAATATTTATTATGTAGGAAAGTATAAATCGTATAATGATATGTGCACACCAACATTCGAACCTAACTAACATCTATGTATTATTCATTCAATTATGTATTTGGTAGTCGCGTGAAAATGTTTTCCAGAAGACTTCGTTCATATGCCATAAATTTATGTATTTTTACCAACTAACAAGATTAAAGTGATAAACTGGTGAGTAGGGGTAAGATAATCGTGTCGTCCCAGCATCCGTAACAGCTGGAACAGCCAACGCAACTCGGCACGCGCCTGAATGATGCGATGCGTAAACATCTGCCGGGTGGCAAAGCAGTTCAAATTCGTACACATTCATCAATGATTGGCTGCTGCAGCTGTTAGCGCTAGGCGATTATCTTACCCCTACGGATGAGTGATGTGGCAGCAACGTAATCATGTAAAATTCAGGTGATTCTCCAGCAAGAACTTTACAATAGTGTCAAATTTCAATTTTGTTACGAAAAATGATGCTTATAAGAAAAATACTTCAAGAATTTTCGCCAAGTACCTACGTTCAATTGCATTAATGCCATTACCATTAGTCTGGGCAAACAGCGGCAATTACAAAATAAGTTACGACAGCCTATATATACACAAAACTACCGCGCATACAGCGCATCGATTTAGTACTGACTAGAGTGTGAAGTCGGCGATGCTGTCGTAACCTATTTCGTAATTGTACGCTGTTACCGCTGTTTGTCCAGACGAATTATCATCATCAACTCTACAACCACGAGTGAACCTCGACTTTCCACATTTCTTTTTCTACCATCCAACTCTCTCACCCCATCTCTTATCTTACAATTGGTTTTGATCGCCCTTCTGGATCGTGTTTCTCTTGGTTATGCCAATAGGATCCCCTCGGATGGGTATGTCTCATTATTTCTTATAGTACGTCCTGTCCACTCAACTCGTGCAATTTTGATTATCGATACGATGTTCTTTCCTTCAGTTACTTCCGCGTGTTTGTTATACAATTGGAAATTGTAGGTACATTCTGCACCACGCTCCGTTCTCGCAATACTGCGTCAAATATCGTTCGTTGGATTTTTCTTTCAAAAATGATCAATACGTTTTCATTAGTTTTGATTTATGATCCATAGGTCAATACCGGGGGCAAGAACGATTTTATATATTTGTGTGTTATTGAAAAAAGCGTAAGTGGTATGGCAAAGAAGAAAGTACAATAAACTAACTAATCTAAAAAGAAGACGGTGGTGGAATGAACAAGTTAAGGAACTAGTAAAGCAAAAGGAAATAGCATAGAAAAGCCCAGTACAGGCAAATACGCAAAGACATACAGAGAGAAAAATACAACGTGAAGAAACAAGACGTACAACAAGCAGTAAAGCGGGCAAAGAGAGAGTCATGGGATATAATTCGGGATAAACAAAAGATCTTATCTGTGCCAAACCTATTGTTTTCAATTAAATGGCTTCGTTAATGTGTTAATGCTTTTTGTGTCACACATACATATACATATATATATATCTATAACGTAGCCCCTGTATGGTCATTTGATCCATAGTAGTCCTGTCCAGCAAAGGAAATCTCTAAGACCAAAACCTAGGATTAATAGCATACAACAAAGACAAAGTCGGCATCGATCTTTCCGATCAAATGTCATCCCATGCCACAATTCGTTGGATAGGTGTCAACTGGTGTAGGAAACTGGCTTCAGGATTACTTCTTGGAGTTTCAGTGGGAAATACATGGGCCATTTACAAAATTGGCGACAAAGAAAAGTATCCAAATAGTACGATAGAATTTAGGAAGAAATTGCAATTGCCTTGCTAAATCTGACCAATCAGAACGCACGCGGACATGTTCTTTAAATAGGGACAGACGCCAATGAAAAGAAGATTCGACGAAACTGTATTTTTATGTCGTAACTAGGGAAACTGAATGCCGGGAGGCACCAAGAAGACGATCAGAAATTGTTTTACTTATTGCAAAGATTGCCACACATTTCCATATGTTTTTTGTGGTTTTCTAAATAATTGATGTGGTAAGAGATAACTTACTGAACTACAGACACGCCTAGTTTGACCTTTTTATAATAAGTCTTTCGCAGTCAAATTTCTAGTCTTTCTGCCAACAGCACATAGTCACATATGATCAACACCTTTAGACCCATGCGTCCCTATTCCTCGCGAATTTCTCCCTCAATTTTAGCTGGACTCTTGTAAGCAAAAGGGACTTGCACAGTGACTCTATACTTTCACTAGATTTATAATTTCTAGTAAATATTCAGTATGTAAAGTTATCATTTATCGATTCCTTGCAAAAACAAAACGCAATTCGAACATCAAAAATGGTAATACAGCTCTCGATAAGATGTGATTCCGTCGTTTGTCACCTTTGAATGACGATGATTACATCTTCAAGGCTTTAGGCGGAATTTATCTTAATTTAAGAAATATGTAGTTACTTATTTCCAACTTCTTCTACCTGGACGGTTGAGGTGATGGTCCTATGCCATCCTTCTCTATCCTTAGTTGCTTCCTCTGCCTGAATACAATTTAGTCCTTTCTAGTGTAGAGCTTTCCCTACACTTGCATTCCGTGTAGTTCTAGACCTGCCTCCTGCCTCCTTTCCCTTTTCTGTCGTTGCTTATTCAGACTAAGTAAGCAAACTATCTTAATTGTTGCATTTCCATTTTTTCTGTTAATCCCCTTATCCCAATTTTGGTACATTCTCTATTTTCCTTAAAATTTTTATAACAGGTCTCTGTTTTCTTTCTATGTCCACGCTTCGCTTCCGTACATCAAAATTGGTGCAAAAATTGATTCGTACACCCGCGTTTTCGTCTCTTTTGATATTTCTTTCCTATTGAAGACGGAATTATATGATGTTCTGTACAGATTTATTGGGTTAGTTCCCATGTTGTTTATTCCTTTTCCGTCCACCGTACATCCTAAATGTTTGACGTATTCTACTCGTGAGATTATAATCCAAGTATTAATATCACAAGACAAAGACGACCTAGAATATATGACCAGAAAAAGAAGAGTAGAATACGCATATTAGAGACTATCCGTTAACATAGAGAAAACCAAATATATATGGGAGGGAGAGGTGGAAAGTAACTTACAGCTGGATAATACCGAAGAAATAGAGATATGCCCAAAATATAAATATCTGATTTCTGGTTAGTCAGGACGGTAGGGAGACGGAGGATAATAGGGGCAGGTGTGTAAAGATTAGATGGATTATGGTGAAATGATCAAATTACAAGAGGTCGAAAAATTCAAATATATTTGCGGCTATAAGGAGCAGTTTACTTTATGGCGCTGAGAGTTGAAGACTGACTGAAGACAATAAACAAATCCTGGCTATGGAAATGTATAAATTAAGAAGATCTTGCCATAATTCAAGAAGGGAAAGAAGAAATGGGGAAATCAGAGGAATTGTAAATGTCAAACAAACAATATTAGATGAAATAGAGAAACGACTAGTTTGGTTCGGACATGTGAGCAGTATGACAGACGAAGGATTTCAAAGGAATTACGGACATGGATTCTTCCAAACAAAAATGAGGCATAATTTATATCTTTTGGCAGTTATTCTTAACAAAACAGAGCAAGTATGCTCCAGTAGGAGGAGAAGTTTGCAGATCGGGCGGACGCTATAAACCGATGAATAGATATAGATAAATACACCTATAGATTCCTGCGGCCATCCGATGCTCATGGCTGCTGTTTCTCTGATATTTATTTTAATGTTACGTGTATCCATTGCTTCGGCGCAACTTTCAACCTTTTTTGTAACTCATTCTTGCTATTGGCCAGCTATATTAGATCGTCTTCACACTATGGCGCGTTGTTGTACATGTTCTACATATTCTAGTTTCCTGTATTCTATATATGACGGTTTTCGCCCTTTTACCTATCACGCCCATAAGTGCAATAAATAGGAGTGGACGTAAAATGCTCCTATTCCTTCCTCCTTTTGTTAGTACAAACGGTTCAGTCATCTGTCCATTCATTATTACCACGTTTTCCGTCTCTCTGTATACATTTTATAGGACATTTATCAGTTTTCCTTGTCTTCCTATTGGTCTTTCCCGGATTTTTTCGCGTAGCACACAGTCGACCGTTTCCTCCAAACCGATGGCAGATACGGATACCTATATTCCTATTCGCGCCTTAGTAGTTTTCTGTAATCTGTTCCAATTCGAATATCCCGTCTGGATTAGATCGTCCCGTCTTAAAACCTGTTTGTGTCTCTTGAATTGTTGCTTCAATTGTGTTCTTGGAATTCCCTCGTATGATTTATATGCCGTGAAAATCACCTATGATGTTTGCAATCTCTGCTGTTTCTTTTATTATACGCTGGTGTTGCAATAGCTACTTTTCAATTCTTGAGGACTATTCCCGATTCTCAGCCTTTGATCATAATTTAGTGTAAGTGTAGTGTTTTCTCCCATTTAATCTACCATTTCTAGGGTATATTTTGTCGATACCTGTTGCTTGTTTCAGCCTTCATTAAAATAGCTTCAATTTATAAAATCAGTGTTTGAAATTCTGCGTGATGAATGATGCTAATGGAAGATGATACATTAATACTACAATTTTCAATCATTTTCTTCGATGAAAGGATTCCTAATCCAATCATTACATCTAATTCTTCTTTTTCTGTATTCAATATTGAGGAAACGCTTGTGTAGCAATCGGCTTAATATCGACGTTTACTTACTTTTATTGAAGGTAAATTTATTCTGTAACATACATAATGACATTAGTTCTATGCCAAACTTTGTCAGATGATAGTGAAAGCAATGTTAAGCAGAAAATTTTATGTGAACATCGTTTCCTTTTCGTGTTAGTTAAAGTTACATGTTTAAAAATTTCTAAGCATAAAGTTAATTATGCTATCATGAAACAAAAGTAATGCTTTGCTATTATGATGCAGTATTCTGTCGGCTTCTGTCAAAACAGTTTCATATTATTTGTGCTCTTTCACCATCTCTCTCTCTCCAGAGCCCTTGTCTTGGATATGCTAGAAGAATTTTATAGTAGATGTGTGGTAGCGCTATTCTAATTTTCTAGGGCAGTACAGGGTGCTAAACTTCGGCAAGACCTTGGATTATACCTTAGATTTCAGATCATCTAGTATTTTTATAACAACTGGATGTGTTTGGTGGTCGAATGCTACGCTTTGAAACCGAAATTCATCTTGTTTCTCCCAACAGCCCCTTAATTTTTTCTCCCTTTTAATACGAATCTGTCAAACAATTTTGGGTTTATAAGAGCTTACTTCAACTAGAGTCCCACTGTATCGATAATATACAAACGTCATCAGGCTAAATTTATTTACGACTTGCTGTAGATAAGTTTATAGTTCTACTTTTTATTAGGTATAGCCAGCAATATTCTTTGAATTGAAGTTGTAAGTTAATGTACAGTTAGTTTACAAGGAAGAATCCCGAAGAATAATACCTAGGGTTTGTACAGCCCATTGTGTTAACTCCATCAAATGGATGGATTAAACCGACAGCCACATTTTCCTTAACAAGCTGTGAACCCCACTGAAGAATATGCACATTTCATTTTTGTGTATGGAAATTCTCAATTCTCAATGAGCATGAAGAGAATATCGGGGCATGTTTACCAAATAGACACCATCCTGTCCATACACTTTGTAGTCATCAGTGCATCATTTAAGAGACTTAGAGAAGCTATTCGCCCCCATGAAGATAATGTGCGGGAATGAACAAAACGTTATTAATAATGTTTTGATGTGTCTTCAATTAGAACTCGCCCGGTGGCAAGCTAATTACAATTGTCCCAGAATCTTTTCTGATGAGTAATAAATCGAGAAATGTTACATCCGTTTCGTCATAAAAATGTACAAGCTTTAAACCCTCAAGACTTTCAGCATCGATAACCATTATACAACTGGTTTCTACAGCAATATGCAAACAATAATGATTTTGTTTCCAACATTTTGTTGTGGTGTGATAAAGCATGTTTTACAAGAGATGCGTAAATAATTTCCATAATGATCTTGTATGGGCGTTGCAGGATCCGCATGCGATTAGATCACGACTATTTGAGCAACAGTTCAGCATCAATGACTGGAATGACATTTGCGACAATCACACAAATAATATAAAACTGCTTTGAAGGAACCTGACAAGAATAATAGCTAAATATAGTTTTTCTCATGATCATTATGCTTTTTTTTAAATTTTAAGTAGCACAGAAAGGAACGATGTTCATTTAACATTTTATTTCTAACACTGCCTCTACTTTTATCTGACACAGTTTGTCATAGGGCTGATAAATCAAACGGTATTTTGAAGCTAAACGATTGCAATTTTTATTCGCCCATCCTCCTTAATTCCTGTTTAAGGAAGATGTGCTCCTAGAAGTACAGTGCTGTTAGGACTAATATGTTAGAAGGAGTTAAGTGTTTCGTATTGTCGAAAAGGAAACGTGCATAAGACCAGAATACATTGTTAAATTCAGTTAGCGAAATATACTGCATGACATGGAAATTGTGACACCAAGAAGGGGGGTGCGAATCTTTTGACCGACCTTGGCAGAAACGTTTATCTAATCAAAGGTGATAATTGATTAATATTTTGTTGCGATGGATTAAGTGGTCATGGTACGTATGTATATCTGATACTTTATGCAGTTTTTTTGTAGCATTATTGTCACTTGTATTTCTTGCGGTTTTTTATTCAATTTTTATCGTTTCACTTGTTTTGATTTTGTTGGACTCGTTTTAGAAGTTTGATTACGCCTAGAGTGCGGCAACGTGAAAACCAGCGCCAGTTGAACGAATTTCACAGGAGTCGAATTGTTGGTTTTGCACGAAGGTAGTTGCGAAATTGCAAATCGCCTTAATCGGAAACAATCCACCATCGTGCGTTGCCATAAGTCATGGAGTAGGGAGAACCAGAAGAGGAACCGGAGGCCGAAGAGGAACTGATGAGGTGGAGGACCACAATCCTCGTTTAATGGGAGTAAGAGACCGATTCTCTAGTACCACATCAATTGCGGCTCGATGGTTATATAATGAAGGTCGTCCCGTGACCTTTCGAATCGTTTATTACCGTATCAGGACTTTCGGCTTAAAAAAGGGTCACATCATGTTCTAACGCTTATGGTTCAACACCGACTGCTACGTTTGGGTGGTATTGGTTGCGAAATGCGTTGAACCGTGGAGTGGCGTAGGATGGTGTTCAGTGATGAAGACGTGGGGAACTTCGTGATATTCAATTTACCGTTGGAAGGCATGTGCGCAGAGCAGTGGGAGTTGCGGTATGGAGTGCTATAGCACATGGGAGTAGGTCCCAGTTTGCGTTACGTTGATGAGATGCAGCTCGAAGACCCATTTTTACAGCAGGATAATGCCTGTCCCCACATTGCGGGAATTTCTCTAAACCGATTCGAAGAGGCCCGTGTCAATATCTTGTCGCGGGCACCCAGATCTTTCGCCAATTGAACACGTGTGAAACATTATGGGGAAAAATTGAGGAATTTTCAGCAAACACTGGAAGCTCTTCGGCATGAATTGAAAGTTGCTTGGAACACCATACTTAGAGAGGACATCAACCACCTATTGGAATCAATGCGGCGAAGAATGAGGGAGTGTGGAACTAATAGAGGAGGCCGAACATATTATTAATAAAGCAAAAAATAAAGTGTGTTAATCTTTGGCCGTTTTCTTTGAAATTTTAGTCAATTATTACATTCGAATAGGTAAACGTCTCTGCCACGTCTGCTCAAAAAAGTCACACCCTTTCTTGGTGTTGCAATTTCCATGTCATGTAGTATAGATATTTGGAAATTATTTTCTAGACATTGGTAACTTGGTGGTTTTAAAAATCGAATTAAAATATTGTATAGATTCTGTAAAAACTAGGGAAGATCACTGGAGGTTATTTCTGACTTTGTGAAAAATTGAGTTTACAATTAACGAAATATGATTGAATTGTATTTGCGAGAAACTAGTGATTTTGTAATTATCCTGGTATAATTTTCACTTATGTGCTTATTTATCCTCTACCTTCTTATTACTGTAGAGGTTCTTCAATTTTTTCCTAGATTCAGATTTTCATATTTTTGATTCTCATATTTATCTGGAATTTTGTTTGAGGAAAATGAGCACCTGCAAGTGTCCTATAACTAGGATAAATGTGAGGATAAGAATAAGGATATCGCTTTTAGATTTTCGAAAATACATATGTAAAATCGGAAAACATCTTCACCCGATGTACATAAATTACGGCCTGTGCAAATATTCACTTTAACAATCTAAAAATTTACCTATATCATCTAAAATTGACCAAACTTAAAATTGACTAGTGTTCTTCTCACGGCATACTTCTCTAAACATATACAGATTAGCCGCTTTCAACTAGATTTATATATATATATATATATATATATATATATATATTTATGTATAGTATCTTATGTATATAGGCTACTTAGGCTGAGCGTAGGGAAATATGTATATTTTTCCGTTTTTCGAATTACACATATGCAGCATCCCGAACCGCTCATTTTACACGTGTGCAACATTAAAAATCTATGGTAGTAACTGTTCCTCTGCGACTAACACCAAACAAAAAAAGATCGAAAATGATCGGAGGAATGATGGAAAATGGTTACATTTAGAGTATCGAAAGTGGAAAGTAACATTTTTTTCCTTCAGCCGAATTTAAGTACGAAGAGGCTTATTGCTAAAACAAGCGTCTCTGTAACGTTTCGATACATTCGTCTTTACCATATGTAATTTTCGTATAATGAGATAATAAAGTGGGACGGGAATAATTTTTATCGTAGGTCGTCGTCGGAGCGAATTCCAAATTATTTGAGTTTCGTTTTTGCACTGGTGGTAGGTCTGCGTATGGTGTTTTAAACCAAATATTCAATAAAGGATGGAAATTCGCCGAGACGATTTCAAAGAATATCATAACTTTCAGCTTCCAAATTTTTGTACAGTTTAGAAGTTCACCAACGACGATGCATTGACAAGAAAAAAGATATCAGCTACTGAACAATACAACTTGTGTAGAAGTGAAAATGTTACAAAGGAGAAAAATGATATCTGATGGAGGGATGTAGGAGCTGATGGAGCCTAGCTCAAATGGAAAACGCAAAAGTGAGTTTGTCCATTATAAGACTTAAAATTGATTGTAGACTGTGGTGTAGTATTACTGCCACACACATTGGTACTTACTTTTCACCACACAATTATTTTGCTAAGTTGAAAGTCCATCGGAAGTATATTCGTTACTTCAAAGCCTGTTTGTAATTTCCGGAATTTTATCTTCGGGGATGAAAATCAAACCATTGGACACCATATCACATTGCTGAACTCCTGACCACGCAATTATTTAATGCAATCCGGTAACACATGTTTCGCTAGCAACGACGGTAACATCTTCAAACCGTACCTTACCAAGAGAATCGCCATTTCTATTCAAGCAAATTTCGTAAATATGTTTATTTTAAGCTGGCAGCACGTATCTCTTCTTCCCGTTCTATTTACAAAACGCTCAAAATGCAAAAGAAAAACTACCCCTGTCATTTCCTACTAATAAGTCAATCAACACAGACAAGCCCAGAGGACTGTCGTCTTTGTTTATACGACGAGTAAGGAAACCAGCATCTTCAAATCGTGCCTTACCGAAATAATTCTTTAAAAGAAGGTGTATGTGTAGCTATTTTCCTTGACATTCAATAAGCGTTTGACAGGGGTAGGATCTGGAAGATTATTGTATAAGCTAAAAGAAAAACTATCAGACCAACTAATATTTGATAATTAAGTCATTAAGTCTTTGAAAGGTCCTATCAGGTCAAAATCAGCAACAATACCTCCACATACCAAACTATACAATCAGGAGTACCAGATGGTAACATGCTTGGACCGCTTTTATATTTACTTTATACCGCAGACGTGCCAGAAACAAACACAGCTCGGCTATCCTTGCAATTAGCGAAAACCCCATAATCGCCTCTAACAATTTACAGAATGATATAAATCACTTGGAGCGTTGGATGAACAAATGGAGAATCAAGGTTAATAGCAGCCAACCGGAACAAATTACATTTACCACAAGACGGGCCCTATCCCCACAAATAACAATAAACAATGCAGCAATTCCTGTTAAATCTGTTGTTAAATACTTGGGAATGTACATTGATCAGAGATTGATATGGCAGGCACACATAAAAGTGAACAGGCAGCAATTGACACTGAAAGTTAGTCAAATGTATTGGCTATTTGGTAAAAGGTCTCAGTTAACCATTGAAAATAAACTTCTACTCTACAGGATAATTTTGGTACCAATATGGACAATACGGTATTGAGGTTTGGGGATGGGCCAAGCCAACAAACATTAAGATCTTGCAAATATTCCAATCTAAGATATTACGCATTATGATTGATGTCCCATGATAGATATCGAATTCAATGCTACACGAAGACCTGTGAGTTACCTATAGTTACGGATGTTATCAAGACACATGCAATACGTTACAGCGAACGAAATTCAGATCAACTACTAACTCTACACGCAGATAGAAAACTCAGGAGACAGTGGCCAGACACGAATCATGGTAACTGTCAATGGACGATATCCCAACTCCTGTCAATCCGCCGTTAAAACATTTACTGATTCCTCTTTTATTATTTGAGTAGATTGTAAATAAGCAATTACTTACATTAGAAACTGGTCACTAAAGCGTGGAGAGAGTTACAATTACAAATGAAAAGTAGGAAAATAAGAAATCTACATAACTCTTCTCCGTGAGGATATTTTTGTGAGAGTTATGTAGGTTTTTATTTATATTTCTACTTTTTCTTTGTAATTAATTAAATAAAAATCTATTAATGCAAACTAAACTTCCCGTTCTACAACTCGGAGGCATGCTTTCCTATTTTCTAGGATAAGAAATTAGTCCGACAAAGATCATCCACGTCATCTCAAATCTCCTAAGCACATTCAGTTATACGCTGGCGCATCTCTTCTTCCCACAATTTTTCTACTTAGAAAACAGAATAATAAAAGACAACGGGAGGAATAAGGGACAATGAATTTCTTATGTGCACTTTGCGTTTGACTTTTCCTAACCGTTTCTTCGACGTCTTTTACGAAGTAACCGTTGTGTGTAGCTAGCTTTTTAATATACTTTAATTCTTTTTCAAATCTGCTTTTATAAGCGGGAAGTTGACTAATCTATTGAGGAAGAAGTTAATAAATGATATATTTTGCTGCGTGCAATGGATGTTAACATTTGTGTTTTTTCCATAGAAGTCGATTTTCAGTTTATTAGTTCTTAACCCTCCGTGGTCACGTGGGGCCTACCAGATCCCAGTTTTCACTCTGAACGCAAATTTTAATAATTTTCTAATTTTAACTAATGATATTAAAAATGGACATACTTTTGATTTTTTTATTTCTATATTAAAGTGTGACCACGGAGGGTTAATTACATAATTATCTAAGAACGTAAGGCGCATGTTCACTTCTTTTTCAACCGTAAACTTAATTGTTTTGAATTTTGAATTTAATTGTTTAGAGTTTTATATCGAACATTTCTTTGTATCGAATACCGCAAAATATCGTCCACGTATCTAATCCACACTCTCGGAAAATATTCACTGTCCTTCTTCATCGCCATTTCAAAACTATGTACTTATAAATATGTTACCGAGGAAAAGTGGCAATGTATTTTATACTGCTCTATCTAATATAATATATCAAGACGAGCAATAGCCACACGATTCAAAGAACATGTGGCACATTATCGTTATGGTAGAATAGATTCGTCGAGTGTTGCGAAGCATGTAAATGACACAAGGAAGAAACATTGTAATCGACAATTTGAAATTGATGAAATGTGTAAATTCGTACGAGAAAGGTGCATACATATAAGTTAAAAATAAGAATATTTTTAACAAAGATGACGGTTCTCTGGCTCGGTCTGAGTTCATTGATTTATTTCATAGGAGAAAGTAGTTTGTCTTTTGGGTTGGGGTTTAGTACACAGAAAATTTGTGGGAAGAACAGATACGTGCTATCAGCGTAAAAAGGGACGCGTTTACGAGATTTAAAACAACGTTGATGACCCTTCACGGAATAATTGTTTATCCTAAATATGCCTCCGAGTTGTAGAGGGGGAAATTTAGTTTTGCATGAATAGAATTTAAGAAATCACTATTCATTCGGTAAGGTACGGTCTGAAGATGCTAGTCTCGTTACTAGCGAAGCACGTGTTACCGGATTGCATTAAATAATTACGTGGTGAGGAGTTTACCGATGTGATATAGTGTCAGTAACACTAGGCCACCTTCCTTGGAATCACTATCAATTGTTCTTGTTCCTTTACTAATTATAATCGCAATGAATGCTAAAGTGTGGATTGTGATCTTGGAGAGTTATCTTAACGGTTGTAATGATTGAAATCTTGCGTGATCACTGAACAAACTGATCAAACATATCTTTAAAAACAAATGGTTGCATTTTCTTTATATACATGTATTTCGACATATAGCAGCCACAATTTCAGAAGTCCATATTACGTCATCAACGCAATAGACCAAACTGCACGTGGATTTTCTAATTTGTCTACTACTGCTTTCGTCGTTTCCTTCGCGCAGGTTGACATGACGTAATACGTTCTTCTGCAAATGTGGCTGCTATACATCCAGTATCCACCGGAAAGATTTCGCATCGTTTGATTTCGAATTTACCCTTACGACAACCTACGACACGAAATATCCACGTCACATTCCAATAATACATATAATATTAGGTTCAATTTACGGGAACCAGCCAGTATATTTATAAAATAAAATAAATAAACATATATACTATTAATAATATTAATAATAACTCTAGGAAGCTAACGGAATATACAACAATCTAGAAACGATTGCACGACGTCTATCATATATATATATATAAATGGTAATGTAATAATTATTACGCAAGTAACAAAATCACTTAAAAACCGCTTAAGTGTTGCTGTACAAGTTCCTATTCCAATCGACACAGTTGAAGATTGAAGAAGTTGATCATATTACTTCTAGTAATATATGCGTATGTAGTATATGAATATATTCTATTCAAAGACATTCATCTCTAAATATGGTACGCCTGGTTAGTACACATATGTATTGTATGTATATTTACAAAGATTTCGGTGGAGAAATCAAAGAGGAGTGGAGCGTTTGTCAATCAGAATATAATTTGAATGCCATAATTTAATCAAATAATAAAAATATTTGATTGCGTCGTGCAGTAGTTTTTTTATTATGTAATGAAATTTGTCTAAAACAACACAAAACAATTCGAAAATAGAAGAAACCACTAACTTCTTGTAGCTTTTGGTAGCCGAAAGCGACAACTTTCATTGGTCTTGTCTAAAGTGTTTATAACATCTGTATTCGTATATTGCCCAAAGGGTGTTTTGAACGTTTGACAAAGAGTAGTCATTCTGTTACGGCTGACAAATTTTTTCTGCTAGAATACATCAAATATTTCATGCAGCACAATCTCTCATACTCAAACCAATATTATTTTTGGTCTTCATAAATCGAATGCAGGATTTATCCCATAAAAATTATTTGTTAGCAACAGATCTTAACCAAAAATTTAGAACTAGTATTATTATTGGGAAAATTGGCGGAATAATCAACTAGAATGGGCTAAAATATTGAAGAAAGAAAAAGACATCCCAAAAATCCAACAAAATACAAAAATAGAGTCTGAAACGTTACGGCAAAAATAACTAACAATAAGTGATTTATTTCACTTATAATTATAACAAATAACAAAATATTTTGTAAACTTTAATATCTGCTTTTTATTAAGGTCAAACGTAAATTATAACATATTATTAGAAAATTATGTTCTTGGAACGAGATCGGACAATATTCAGCTGTTCTTATCGCATTTAACATAACTCTATCCAAAACTTTGGGTTATTTCTCGATGAATATTCGCTTTTAAGTGTTTCAACGTCTCTGATTTACTCCTCGTAAATTTTGTTCTTCAGGTAGCTCAAAATCTGGAGGAGAGCTTAGGCGATATTGCCATCATGTGAAACAAAGCGACCTGGAAACATGATCTGTAGCTTGATGATATTTGTGGCTTTTCAAGCATATCGCATCCTACACACGCAATGTTTTCTCCTATTCGAGTCGCATGCGGTCGACCAATACGGGGTGCTTCGTCCATTGAGTTGGTAGTGATAGATTTTGATATATGTACTGCGAATAATCTTTGGATTTGGGGTACGACGATTACGATATGTTGTTCGAAATTTTCTTTACACACACATACACAACTTTATTTTATTTATTACTCGCGCTTGGATCGTGTAACGCATCGTAATAAATAGTTAAACGCTTCACTCTTCAAACGTCAAAGCACGATTAGGTTTATTCTAGTAGTGCTTTGCAGAAACTGCCACGGTTTGAACTCGCTTAGTTACTTTCGCCGCACCATTCAAACTGGCTCAAATAACATTTTTGAAGTAGTGAGTTTTCCCATTCGAAAGTAATATTTTCAAGCACATTTGTCCAAGAGAAAGAAATAAACACAAAAATGTTAAGGGCAAATGGAGGTACTGATGCCTTGAAAAACTTGAGAATAAAGCATCTATGGAGAAGTGCCAAACTATCAACGGTACAATATGTGGCGTCATTCATTAAACCACAAGACGCAAATAAGAATGTCAATATGGGAGCGCAATATATTAAGAAGAATAGTGCCAGGAAAGAGGACGAAGGATGGATATCAGAAGAAAACCAATAACGAGGTTTATGATATCTTTAATGAATCAAAAATGAATGAAGCTAAAACGGAAGCGACACATCGATAATATGTAAGAAAGCACTAGATTAGAAGAAGAAATGGGAAAGGACGAGGAAATGAAGAGATTTTTCTGGAAAACGTATGGAATTGATAAATCAAACCAAGCAACCGAAGGGAGTGGAAGGAAACTAC
This sequence comes from Chrysina gloriosa, assembly GCA_038088585.1. NCBI lineage: Eukaryota > Metazoa > Arthropoda > Insecta > Coleoptera > Scarabaeidae > Chrysina > Chrysina gloriosa. Next base: position 58,709,986 of record CM076091.1, on the reverse strand, counting down.
AAATCTGTGTACCTAATCGACTTAACTTATAACTTAACAATACAGGTGCAATTGTACCAATGGAATGTAAAGAATTAAGTCAATTACTCATATTAGACCTATTTGATTGAAGTTATTTCTAAGCCAGGGTAAAAGAGGACGATTTAGGCACGGCCGAGCCCGTAAAGAAAGCTAACGCCCATAGAACTTATAGGAAGCCCCAAAACACTTAAGTTGGTAAAAACAAATATCAGTCTATAATACGAAGAAATCTAGAAAAGATCCAGTTCGTTGAAAGAAACCTATGTAGCATTGGTCCATCAGTATTGATGATCTTCAGTGAAACACGAGGAATAACTCATCGCAACTTGATGGAGTACCCACAAACTCTGTGTATATTAACTATAAATACACATGGTAGAGTCAAAAGAATAGCAAGCTAATGAGACAGGAACTAAAACAACGAGCTGTAAAAGCAACAGAAATGGCGGGTTGTTTAAAGGATATAATCTGAAAAAACAAATACCTCACATTAGAAAGCAAGTTAAGCATACATAAAACCACAATCAAGCCTGTCCTCACAGATGCCGTAGAAACAAGATGTGATACATGTAAAATAACACAAATTATTAGTACGATAGAAATAAAGGTGATCAGACACATACATGGACAGAACTCTAAGTAAGAAGGAATATCTAAATGAAGTAGAGCTAGAAGGAAAGTGTGGAACAAATACGTATATCGAATAGAGGACAATGGACTTATAAAAAGAACCGAACTTAATAAGCCTTACGGAAAGAGACATAAGGGCGTACAGCTGAAGAGGAGGAGGGAGTGTTGGACATTCCCTTCAGAGGAGGCTTAACTGAGGAAGAACTGGTGATTTAGCCTCCTTATATGACATATGACATAAGAAGGAATAAGACGAAGAAGAAGAAGAAGAAGAAGAAAACATATTTCGATCACCAAATGGTCATCCTCAGTGGAAAACACACAGATTGATCATTTGATGGTCGAAATGCGTATTTGAAGTTTGAATCGGCGTGGTAAGTGTTTAAATCGCGGACATTCCCAGTTTGATACAATAAGCAGTGATGAAGGTGGTATTTGAAGTTCATATATTCCTATAAAAATGATAAATATAAAAAGGAAGGATGAATAATTTTTTTCCTTTATAAATGATGATAATGCAACATGGTGAATAATTCAAACACAGTAGTTTGTAAACATTTCTTATCTCTTCTTTCAATATTCTAGTCCTTTCTTACCAAAAAATATGTTTATAATCCACTTTCATAATAAATTCTTCAAAATTCAACGCATGTGATATCTTGCACTGTTGTTCCAACAGTGCCATAAGCTTTCATCTTAAAAAAGTGAGAGAAATGATTGTGAACTTGAGTAGACCGAAACGGGTGACTTGCCGAATCATTATTTTTTAAGACTTAATTTAGGATGGAAAAATTAATGGGGATTGCGACAAGTAGGTAGGAGACAGTAAAGTTAAAACTTACAAATGACACAATGTTCCAATGTTTTTCGAATCTGACACAACTTTTCCTTGTAAATCATTATTGCAGTTAGAATTTGTAGTTTTCTGTCTCCCACTACTGAACTTGCGTGCCTTGCAGTGACGTTCTTGGTAGAAGATAGTCTGCATAATTTTTGTGGAACATTCCTTAGAATTTTCAATAACTTATAGTTATGGCATTCGAATTATATCGTTTTGGTAATATACAGATCGTGACAGATAATTGATAAACACCTCAAGATTATGATTTTGTTCTTAGTTCGAACCGAAGGATATTCAACGATTATAGAAATTTTGACCGCGGTCTACATACGAATACGGCTTTGGATTACATTCAGTTCAATTGTCCTAATAAGTGTATAACCAGTGGCGTGCGTAAGTTACGATACATCAGTTACAAGTACGTAAAATTTTACGTTAATCATGTTTCTATGATGAAATCACATTCATGTGACGAATTCGCTCTAGTTTAGTTATAATAATAGTAATAATAATAATAATAATAATAATTACTTATTATTGTATATCATTTTACCTAAAACAACTATTACAATGTATTATGTATAATATGTATAATAGTATGATGAATCTGCCTACTTATACAAATGAATTATGTTTGGCAGTGATATTCTTATATTTCTCAGAGATTCAGAGTAATTTGTGCAGTTTTATTACGTTAATGTATAATGTATATGTATGTATGTATGTATATTATGTATATCGAGAGTCACACTATTAATTATACGTAATAAGTAAATAACTTAAACAACATCGCTTTCTTCGATAATAAACCGATAATATTAACGCGATGTAATAATACCTTTATTTATTTCTTGCGTTCGCTTTCTATCGTTAAGTTATGATGTAATTTCGGACAGTGAATAGTAAAAATATAGATACTAGGAATTAAATACTTGGATGGGAATGAGAGTCGAAAACCCAAGACCTACGTATGAGTTTTAAGTGGCTAATATTTTATGAAATGATGACTTTGATTAGTACAGAATTTAACATTTTTGATTATTTATTATGTTGCTATTTGTCAGTATTAGTTTTCATCAAAGATGCTTGGTGATGAAATTGGAGAATTATAGTAATGCCATATGCACCTCTTTTGGATAATAATTTAGCAGGTTTTCGCTTTGGCGATTTATCAATTTGCTTGGATCTAAGAATCAATTTATCGCAAAGATAAATCTATTTTTCTTCTCGGTCATAATCTCATCGATTAATTTGTGTCAGTACTTCATGTCCTCATTAAATTTCCGGGTATCCTTAATATAGTGTATGTCTCGAATAATTCTTTTTGAAAATACTCTTTGTTATCTTGATCAAGCTGGTGAAGTTTTCCCTCGATCATTCCTATAAGTATTCTTTTCAATAAACTGTCCTATCTGGCTACGACTCTCTTTGCTTTCTTATATCATCACTTCCAATCTGTCAATGGACAAAGCGTTCTTACTCTACTTCTTCCTTAAAACTGCTGTGTGTGTTACCTTCGGTGCAAAGATTTTTGATCATGCGCCTTGAGCATCACATTTACAAGGTTTAACAATCATTCTTCCTATAGCAGCCATTGTCGCACGTTTCCTCATTTTCCATCATCATGGTTATTGTAATTTTTGACGACGGTCCAAGGAATTTTGATCATCCGTCTTAAACATCACATATAGCAGCAATTTTCTAAGTTTCCTTTTTTTTTTCAAATGCCATCTTCTTTAAGAAGGTCGGTTATCTCTATGGGTATTTTAGTTTTTGACGCTGCAGCTCTAAATAATTAAACGAACCTACATGCATACATCTGCCTCGAATTATTCATCCAAGGATTATGTCTTCTTCCTAGGTTACTTTCACTTCGTATTATAATCCGCACCAGCTTATATTTGTCTCTCCTCATCACGTGACCCAGGTACAGCAACTTTTTCACCTTGATGGGATTCAATAACTGTTTCTTTTTCTTGATTCTCCTGAGCATCTCGTCATTTGCTATTCTATCAACCTTCTTCGCTCTCAAGATCCTTCAATATCGCCACAATTCAAATGACTATCTATCGGGTCACTGATATTCTTCTTTAGCGTCCAGGCCTCCATACCACAAAATAGCACCGAAAAAACGTAACACCTGTTGTAGATTTTGGTCTCTGCCACCAATATGTAATGTAATGTATATTTTTATTTGTAATTTTCGACCAAACTAACAACTGTATTTTTTTCCCTACAATAATACGTTTTTTCATTGCAATTTTCTATAAAAATGATGGAAATTTGTTAGTAATTTTGCAGACTTTGTCGGAATTTCTTCCCATTGTTACTTCCTGCATTTTCATTATAACTTTCGGGAGAATGAATTTGCTGGTTTTCTGTTTCTCCTGGAATTATTTTGTTATTCTTCACTGAAAGTTTTAGCAAAAGCTAGTACCAATTTTGTTGGTACCGTTTCGCTGAATTTGTCAATATCTTTCCTTAAAATTATCGTGTGCTCCTTCAAAGAAATTTTCAAGAACGTTAATAGGCATCTAATGAACAAATGGAGAACAAAGATAAACGAGCCAAAAGTATGGAAACAAATCTGTCATGAAATATGATTAGGAGGAGAGGGTTGATTTTCCCAACACTGATCTAGACAATTTTATGGTTTTTTAATTACAAATTACAAGCTTCATTCTCTTGTCCCGTTCTCTCAAAATTATTTTGCACTGAAATCTTCAGCAACATTAGTACAAATTCTCTTGATATTGTTTCCTAATATTATTTTATATATTTTTGTTGTACTTTGGAGCAGAATAGTACATATCGTTCCTTCGATCAAGTTGTCAACAAAATTAATCAAAATTTTGCTGGTATTTTTCTGCAGAATAGTTTTCCTATACTTTTATTGTAATAATTTTCATCAAAGTCAACGGCAATTGTCTTATTCCCCGGTAATTTTTTGGTATTGTTGTATGCAATTATTCTATACTGTCTTACAGCAGTTTTCGTTAAAACTTGTAGAAATTCCTTTGGTATCTAGTTCTAGAATTATTCTATATACTTTTGTCGTAATTTTAGACAAAATTAGTAGGAATTATTGCATTTTGTTTAGAAAAACTATTTTATATTTCTTCAATGAAGTTGTCAACAAAATTAGGTAACAAATTTGATTGTATTAATATCGACTGACTCCCGCTGACCACTGCTGGCCGAAAACGCAGCTCATCTCGACCTCCTCGCGTCTGTGTGCCAAAGACCATCGGCTATCCTCGATTTACTTCGTGTATGAATTCATCTGTATTGCAAAGAGCTGCGCTGCAGAGACGACTTTCTCGGGAATTATGAGCGCGTCGCCCTTGCGATTGTATGATTGTACAGCAGTTGCACTTTTCGTAGGAGCAAATAATTATTAAAATGTCAGTTACGTACGACGAAATTATGGAAATTTAATATTTTTAATGAAATACTCAGTAAATGGTATATGTTAATATTTAATGCTTAATGCATAAATTGAGGATTTATTCTGGTGGTTTTGCAGCTCAACACCACTAATGGAGGAGCCGCCGCTGGTTGTACTAGTGATTCTTTAAAACCTCTTGTCGATAGTGAAGGTATCATTAGTCAGTCACACGCCATAAGTTATCAAGTCATATAAGGTTTGCTGTATTCCCAAATCAATATTTTCAAGTTTCACGTTTAGGTAAATTCCTAAATATTTTAAGCTTTGTTAATAGAAAGAAGATTTATGATAGGGCTCGAGTTGTAGTTCCACATTTAATTAGAAGTATCCAGCACTTCTATTCACTGTCCAAATTATATGAAATTACTAGTAGATATCTATTTAAAACATTTGACTTAGAGAACGTAAAATATCTTGTGCATATACTTAACAATCATTTTTCCCCTAAACTTCCACTTATTAATAAATACAATTCTATTTATGTATATCTTATTAAAGATTAGTATAGATAGATCATTTTTATTTCTTACTACGAACTAAAATCGCATAATATTTCCATATATATATTCTTCATATTAAATATAATAATCAATGTAACTCGTTCAGTAATAATAATAATAATAATAATAATAATAATAATAATCATAATCATAATCGTAATAATAATAATAGTTAACAACGATCCTAAGTATTAAGTTTGATTCTAAAAAGCAGACATGTATTTAAGTAATATTACCTTCCTCCGTCCTATTTCATTAACATGTTCCAGTGATTGATACACGATGAGTTGATAAGAGATGATGATACAATTTGTATACATTCGAGTGAATTGATTACCTCTAATTTGTCTTTTCTTTTAATATTAGTGCTGCCACGACTTAAAAGTTATTTGTGCCTCAATCGATACGTTATCCTATCTACTCGGTAAATCTAATCGCTCTGTTCTCCGTCTCCTTCCACGTCCTTTTCGCCCACCTCTCTAGTGTTGCTATCTTCCGTTTCGATGCTACTAGTAGGTGTGGGGGTTTCCTCAACGCCCAGTAAGCTGCTGCTTTGAGTTACGTTAGGGCTGGTATCGTAACTGCTCGAAGTCTTACTATCTCTACTCCCCGGACTGTACTTAAGCTCAGTACCAAATCCGCTGCTCAAAAATCCGGATTTATCTTGGAATTTCGAGCCGCATCCGCCCAAAGTGTTGTATCTATTGTCTGTTGGCGTATAAAGGTGCTGATCGGGTTGTTCGTATGTGACTTTTGTGTTGAGTGTCGCGTATTTTTGAGCATCCTGGTAAGTTTCTGCGAAGGAAAACGGTTTCGAGTCGATTTTCGTGGGTCCAATCGTGTTATACTTATCGGCGCCGTACATTTCAGCCGGACTATAATTCAAATAGGCACCGGTCAGAAACGGATTGGTACTGGCGTAAGTAGTTGGTTGTGCATAGTTAATGTTATACATATTGTTAGCGGTCGTGTTAATGTTAGAGATAGTGGATTGCAATCCGGTCAAGGCGGTAAACGCCGGACTCGTAGTTGCCAAAGTCACAGCTAATCCGGCGGAGGTCGCTTGCATCGCTGGTGAACTGGAACGGGACGTGGTGACGGGCATTAGGGGAGACGGAGACGCCCTTGCGCTGAGACTGACGACGGATGGGGAATGGCGGGGGCGGGCCGGCCGGCGTCATCGACGGCGAGGGCGAAGAGTTATGCGCGCAGGCGGCGGTCGTCGACGGCGAGTGGAGCATCGCCGTCGACGAACCGATGCTGACGACGGACGGGGAGGTGCGTATTCCGGGGATGGCGAGGCGCGGATCGCCGGCGAGCCGACCCGGCTCGGTAGGCAGTGTTTCACGGAATCGGAGCCCGATTGGGAGTCGCTACTGCTGCTTGGCGACCCTGGAGAAGACACTATCACCTGGCGCGGTTTGAGACCTCCCACTGCTTGTGGGCCGACTCGCGGTGAGAGCGGACGGTAAGGACCTTTGCTTACTGATGATGGGCCCTAGAACATATAAAGATTTCTCAGTTGATCGTCATCGATTGGGTTGAAAATATGTTAATCTACTGCCGTATTCTATGTAGTCTGGAAGACAAAGGTGTATCGTAGGTAACTAAAAAATAATCATAAGGACCAAGGTCGAAGAGCTTATTTTGCCAGCTGCAATTGAGATTGTAGAAACTATATTTGGATATAATTTCTCCAGATAGTTGCGATCCATACCTCTATCAAATGATACTGTTGCCCGCCGAATTGGTGATATAGTTAAAGATGTATAACATCAGCTTTTCGGGAAGTTGCGTGACAAATCGCTTTCAATTCAGCTTGATGAGGCAACAGATAGCAATAAAGATGCTCATTTTATTGCCTATGTTCGATTTTGTGATGGTATACCAGCGGAGGACCGGATGCCGATAGTAACCATTTCATGGTAGGAGCAATTATGACGACAATTATATCACAGATCCAAGAGGACCAAATAGGAGAAAGCGGAATAAAAAAGTAAGTAGAATAAGATAGACAGAAGAAAAATGAATGAAAATTAGTTATGGAGAAGTCAAAGAATCGCCTAAATATTTTACCCAATGACGATATAATTCAGAACGTCCAGAAGCCACAGAATATGGCTAAACTGGTCATTGGATCGAATGGAGTTCAAAAGGACGATGCAGGCTGTGCAAAACTGGGTTTCCTCGATCTATCTGTTTGTGTTCAAATCCTCAAAGAAAATGTTTTTAACATACCATACCAAAATTGAATAAAGAAAGTAAGAAAACTGTTGAAATATAAAAAAGGAGATACAGTGTGGATCCGAAAATAAATAGGAAGAACGGTCAACAATTACACATAGAAACACCACCTCCTAGCACGATAGAGATTGAGGAAATAATAAAACAACTGAAAAATAATAAAAGTGCAGGCTCGAGCAGTTTAAAAGCAGAATTATTTAAGTATGGAGGACAAAGGTTACTGGTACATTTAGTGTTATCACCTGGAGGGAGGGGGCCATCTCACATTGCTGCCTTAAGTCGTAGTTATTGAAAGATATTTAATGTCAAATGATCAGTTGAGAATCTTCAGCATCGGGGATTTAGAAAAATCGATGTAGAGATTGTAAAAACTTGTGTATAGGTCAAAAACCCGATCGGGACAAAAATCTTAATAAAATATTGACGGTAGCACCCCATTTATAATAACATTCTAAATCTAATTGTACTTACGAGTATCTGCTGTGATTGGACCTGTGGCACAGGGCCTCGTGGGGCCAAGGCTACTGAGCGAGGAGGAGGAGGAAACGGAGCCGCTGAGGGCCGATACTGCTCGCGTTGCCCCACCACTCCCTGAGGACACGCACTGCGACTGTCTCCACGCGGCCCGGGTGGCCTGCCGCGCCGACCTGTCTGAAAAGTCCCCTCTAAATACCAACACAACCCTAACACATCGATCGCTACGCTACGCTGGTGTGTAACCTTTGTGTGACCCGCTGAATGGTGCCGTCTCGTTGGGATGACAAGTGCGATATGTGCGGGAAAAGCTACTAAATGGTATTATAAATTCTATCTGCTGGTTGCTACTTCAAATCATTGAAATTTATATTTTGCTTACTATTTAATATACGTATAGCAATATCCTAAAATTAGTCACCTACATAAGCTGTACAGAAAATCAAGTTGTTAAATTAAAAAAAAAATTAACTGGAAACAAGCAAAAATACACAATTCATGCACGAAATGATATTACTTTGAACGTTGTTAAGAGGTCGTTGATGAAATTACGATTCGGCCAAGGGGAGAAGGAGGTGCAATTTTACGATTTAGTGCCCGGCGGAGGTAAACGACACAGTACCTGAGTGATGTTTGGGTATAGGCCATATCTGTAACAGGTATTTTAAGACGCCGATCGGTTGGGTGTAATCCAAATCGGTGGATTTCACCCCGGAGACGTTCAGTACGGAATCGATCGAGGAGTGCAACATCAACGGCGGTGCGAGGGCGGTCGCCAAATTTTGAGCAGACATCTTGTTTCTATCGGAAGCCGAAACCACCAGCGCTAAGTGGTCCATCAGGAACATGAGAGTCGCCTACAAAATATAACGATCTAATACGTCTTATATCTTTTCCAGAACCTTGGGTATAGTGAATGGTTTGAAGAAAATGGAATGGAAACAGGAGGAAAATGTATGAAGAAATGGGATAGTGTTCGGACAGGATGACCCAGATGATGGGATTAAGGTGAATGTGCTAACAATACGTAAGTTTGTGCTTTATATCGAAATACAGGGTCTGTCCGGAAAATAGTTCCTATCTATCTATTTGTTATATAATAACATTTATTAAGCAAGCAATACTTTATAAATCCTAATTAAAATTCAAATAATTTGAATGTCTCCGACCAACACCCCAGACCTTACGAGTGTGTCCGTCTTATGTCAAATAAGAAGATACGAGAAAACATTAAGGCGGCGTCTGATTTGGAACAGGGCATCGTAATTTTAAGACGAGCAGAACCTAATCAGTGCCTAGAAGCAAGCGGTCAAACAGTCGAGCTCCATTATTCAATATCATGCTCCTTACGAGCATAACATTGCAATGTTCCCCTGAAGTTAGTCGCCGCCTTTAGACGAATAATTGCTCATACATTAACTAAACCTATAAATAAACGTATTCACCTTATTTATTCTTGGCAGACAATCCAAAATCGAGAACATCAGTTTGGCGTTACCTTCCGGATCGTCCGGCAGGCAAACACCGAGGGCATCCACCATCATCTGATAAAGACATTTCGTAAATAGCGGTTCCGGCAATTCCCTCAGATAGTCTTTTAGGACACCGGTTATAACGTTAATGTCGGGAACGTTATCCGGGGTCAAATCGACGGATCTGCTGTTTCGTTCGAAAGCCTCGCGTAATATCCGTTTTTCGTCGCCGAACCGCACAATCTGTACAATCCGATGATATCCAAGCCCCTCCTTTCGACCTCTTCGACGCACCGTTTGACAATGATGGGAATCTGCTGGCCCGCAGAGACCAATCCGGTTGCTACGCCTCCCGGTACACCCCCGGTTTTCGCTTCCCTATTGACCTAAACGTGGACAATCGAAGTGAATGTAGATCATTTATTACGCTAGCATTCGCGAAAATAAAATTTGCAATATCCTGGGATACGTACCACAGTTTCTAAATCGACTCCGAATAATGGAGTCGTCCTGGATAGACTTAAATTCGTAAGTGGTCTTCGCTTATACAGCGTTTGCGAGTCCGTATGCCTCAATCGTAAGTATAGAGTACCTATGGCGAGAAATTATTCACACCTTCAAAACCACGTACCAATTTCAATCGAGACGTACCTCTCGGTTCGATCTTCAACGCCAGTTGATGCAACGGTCCCGATTTCAATAAGGAGGGTAAATGCACGGAACCCTTGTAGCATAATTTGTGCCTGTACTGGGGATCCCAAGAGTATATCAGCAAGTCTAATTCGCGATTGTTTACTAAATCCAATTCGAAGCTTTCGTCCCAGTCGAAAACCAGATCACCGGTCCTCACCACGGTTCTCGCTTTGTGGACTCGATCGCACTCCAAGACGCAGTATAGATCCCGCATGCCTGTGGAACCTTGAACGAAGGAGGAATAGAATGTTAAAATGTGTTGTACATATCAAATATGAACTTGGAAGGGATATGTTGCTTTCATATGGATCATGGATAATAACTTGTAGAAGAAAACTGGCAAATTATAACGACCCATGGGAAGGTTAATAATAGAAGGAAATTTATTAGATTTGTTATCTATGTTAAGAGAAAGATGCTAGTTATTGCTGACTTCTATTAGTCTGAGTGAATAATTCGAGTGAAGATTCCTGGCCCAGAAGATTCCTTTGCCATCGGCTGAAGTATCGTCCTAGGTCCCTCAAGGACCACCAACTTCTTAAATAAAGAATTATTTGTTTGTAAATAAAGATCTTGAACATGTCTTTTATTTCCCATTTAGTTTACTACTAAACTAAATATTTACTCTTCATCCCCAAAACTGTGAGATTGCATTGAACTTTTCCAGGGGAGATAAAAGAGTTTAAGGCTATCAGTCCGACTCTAGGTAACAATCGAAGTTCGACGTCGTCTGAGTGGATCAAGGAAGATTTAATGAGATTTAGATATCACTTCCAAAAGAGGAAGACTTGGGGATGCTGTAAAACTGCAAGTTCGAGAACATGCTTCTGACGATGTTACATCTGCTGCCTCCTATCCCCAACAACGTAGCTAATTAATCCAGATTTCCACTATGATTGGGGTTGAAACCTCCGAGCGTCCAAAGAAAATCGAGGACCTTAATTTGGCTACGTCCGAATTTAGATCCTATCTAACAGTTGATGCCAACCAGCACCGGCTGAAGGTAAAATTTTTACCCGGGCGAGAGGGTGGCCATTTGAAGTGCATAAATTTTCACGCCATCCTTATCTCTTTATTTACAGATCTCACTGTACTACGGCCAAAATGTATCCGAAGGAAAAGTAGCCAATTCATAATGATTTAATCGTGCTAAATAACAATATGCATACATACTGGGTATGCAACAAGTGTATATGTGGATACGAGCTAGCAACTCGTAAGTTGATGGTCAGAGATGTTACCCACTGCGCTAAATGACCTTACTTCTACGATTTACTACACATGTTTAATTTTTGAATTCTTCACAGGTGATTTGCTCGAGCACGTTTGGGTGTTGCATTGTTTCCGTTTACCCAACAACGCTCAACGTAATTACCAATTACTACAGCCAGTTTTGTTGAAATTGATGTCAATTTTTCCTTTCATTTAAGATTTTTGATGATTATTGTTATTATACATGTGGTATATTTGTGACTAACAAACAATACAATATCTTTAGTTTACCTATCGTTGGTGCTGCTCCACTCGGAGTGACAGGCGTTGTAGCAGCGGAAGTGCTGCTGGAAGCTCTTAGACCTCTTCCTGCGAGCAGGTGCACCCATAACATACCGCTTACAGGATCGTCGGGCGTCATGCTGGTGATTTGTCCACTCGGACCGATTGATAGGCCGGATATGGAAGTCCCGCTTCCGCTTGTGCCAGATTTGTCGATTTTGTACTTTAGAAATTCTAGATCAAATAAAAATCGAATAAGGTTGAATTTTGAATAGAAAAAGAAATAATCATCATTATCATAAGGATGATATTACTCGATAATTATGACGTTGTCACAATACAATATTACTTCAAAACGTATACCCTTGGCATTGCAAAGAAAAATAGGAAATCTTGACTAAACATTGAAATTCGTATTAAGTATTTAAGGAAATTATCATATTCCTTACAAATATAGAAATCAAGTAATGAGACCGATTTGTGTTTCTCTTGCTTCATTCCAATAACATTACAATTCAACATTGTCCCTTTCAAAGTAACTATCTTGGGAAGTCACACAGCGCTGCAGACGGTTCTTCCATTCCTCATAGCAGTGTTGGAACTCAGATATTGGAATAGCCTTCAGATGGTCGGTTACCGCCGTTTGAATGTTGTCTAGTGCTCCAAAACGACGTCCCTTAATGTGGTGTTTCAATCTCGCGAAAAGAAAAATCACAAGGACTCAAGTCGGGCGAATAAGGAGGCTGAGGAACCACAGGAATATTTGAAATTGCAGTGTAACAAGGCGCATCGCCTTAAAGCAATGCCCGGTTCTTTTGGATTTTCGATCTCACACGCATGACTCTTTTTGAAGTCTTTCAAAAAACTTTCGGAAAAAGTGTTGATTCACCGCTGGGCCCAGAGGCACAAACTCTTTGTGAACGGTTTCCTGACTATCAGAAAAGCAAATAAGTATGCCGTTGATCTTGATTTGCTCATTTTTGCTTTTCTTGGCCTTGGTTGGGTGATGGCAAACCGTTGCCCGAAATTCGTATCACTTATTGCCAGAACGCACAAACAAAAACCTGTTTTACTAAAACAATCGCTACGGACAAACAACGTGTCTCTAGCGAAATTCCAACTCGCACTGATGGCGTATCACATGTTCACCTACCTGCCCTTCAAGCCCCGTGTCATCAGTGTTGCCCGATCGAACACTACGTTACCAGTCTCATTACTTTATTTACATATCCCGTATACCGAAAGGTCGATCGAGTATATTCCACCTCCTGTTAGGATATTCAGGAAGTAGACATGTGACTGTCTGTACAAAAAGTTAATCAAATTTTGAGGTTTCTAATTTCTCGGTTTGTAGTGTTTATTTCTAGTCAAAAAATTTTTTGACCTGGCTGATATGTACAGAAACGATCTTTGGGTTTCAGTCAATTGGGATTTATGCAATAATTACTATTAGTTAAATGCTCAGACTGTGCCGGGAAGCGTCGCGTTAAGCTATTTTTGAGTAGTCCTATAAGAGCCCATGTAAAAATGCAACTTTGTGAATTAGTATATCTCAATAAATATGTAGTCAATCATCCCCATACTTCACAGGCATGTTTACTGTTGGTAATATTTTGTGTTTCCGAAAAATATGGAGGTAATTAGATTACCCGTGTTCACACATCTACATTCTTAATGACATTAGCTATAATTTATATTCATAGATCTCAACTTTGGTTACAAGTCAAGCATTTAACCAAATACCCTAGAAGGTTCTATATTACCTGCTGGATTTATATCCAATTGTCTCTGTCCACGCGGTAAAGTCCCACTGGGAGTTGGAACAGGACTCGGGGCACCAGCCCGAACCGAATCCAAATCCAATAGCTGACGCATACGGCGCATAGAAGGCGAACGGGTCGACGCTAATGCTTAACGAAGCAAAAGGAACAAATTTAAAATAAGACACCAACCGGTTAAATTTTAGTCAACATTATCCGCAACATTTCTTATCGGTGACTTGATACATCGTGATAAATGACGATAATGAGAGATGACGAGGATGTGAACGAAAGAGAAAGATAGAAAGAGAGAGAGAGAGTGCGATAGAAAAGGCCGGATCAGACATAAGTCAAAAAGCGGTGTTTACAAAGGCCAAACATCAGCGAAAAGCGTACGATCGACAAATAATCATCATCATCATCGTTAAATAATAAAATCGATCGGTGTCGAATCGTGTGTGTGTCGAGTTTTACAAAATGATGAGAGGAGAAAAATCGGTGTCGGTGTTGTCGAAACTATAAAGAAACTGGACAGATGTGTTGCTACTACCTGATGTCGACGAGGTGATGTGTTGTGATGATATGGAACGAGACGGCGTCGGCTGTTGAGATCGGGTGAAATGTCTGTCTAGTGTCGATGCAGTGCCTGGACGTCCGAATGAGCTGTAATAACTGCCTTCCGTCTAGAATATTAGCAAAATCAGTATTTGCGATGGAAACAATTTCAATTCTATACATACAACGGATTTATGTAATCGATACTTACTTTTTCCAGATAGTCGGAATAGGGAAGTGCAGGAATGCAAGCAATATGTAGTGATGTACAGCGAAATAGGTATGCGTCAAGTATGCCATATAGAAAGTGGATAAAACAATAACTACCAGTTTCTACTAGAAACCGTAAATGTTGGTATCCACGAATATAGGTCCAAACTTACTTTTCCTATTTTGCAAGAACATTGAAGGTAAAAAAATAATTTCCGTTTTATCCGGAAATGATATTTGCTTTAAACTCAGAAATGCATCTTGGATCTTGACGATTCTATATGAATAATGTTCTGTCCAACTTTTCGCCAAATGCAAGTAAGTTGTATTAACACTACATGTTACGATTTCAAAACTGAAAATCCAATGTTATTAGATCTTACCGTATGTGTGAAATGCAAATTAACTGTGGGTGGTTATCCCGAGTGATACAACCGCATTGTGCGCAGTGATTGATTATTGTACGCGTCGTCATCGCGATCGTTGACCTCGTAGTCAAATACCCTAACCATTCGACCACTTCGGTCGTTTCGCCAGCGTATGGGCTCGACGCTTTACCAACTTTCACTATTGGCACTATTGTCAACTAGTAACACGCAAACGATTCTTATCTTTGTCTCGTCTATCCTCTATGCGCGATTGCGCCCGCGCATGACGATTATGACGGGTGTACGACAAACAAAGCGTCTAATGACGATTTCAAGCGTCTCACATCGAGGCGTCTTTTTCCCAGTTAACTATCGTCGCAGAACCTCAGTAAAAGAGCTTCGCTTTAACAAGTATATTTTTTCAATAGCATTATTTTCATAAAAAGCCTGTACCTTAATCTACTTTTTAACCGATTTCCACCGATATTAAAGCACTTATCATATCGTGCAACCAATTTCTGAATTCCATCCTCATAGAAATCTGCCGTTTTGACGTTGAGATACCTTAACTAAATTGCGTCTTATAATCTAAAACAAAAGGGGTGGCATGCTCCGAAAGGGAAATGTCTTGCTTCATGACAATACCCGTCCATACGTGGCTTGCCGAATCCCAGATCTCATCTCATCCTATGGCTGGGAACAACTGGATGACCCTTTGTTCAATCCTGATCTAATGCCCAGTGGTTACCACTTGTTCCTTCACTTCTCTCACACACATACACATATACTGATCGCAGGAGCAACTATGAAATGAGCCGTATTTGCGCCTCCTCGCATCAGATGGCGATCTTATTATTCGGACTCGAATTTACTTCAAATTCAACTTCAACTTATTTACCATCGATTTCGAAATGAAATAGTTTTTCTTTATACATGGTTTATTCAATTATAGAATTTTACCTTTTATTCAACTAAGCATCAAATGCTTGTCCCACTGCACCTCTCCTTCTTTTTATATATCAAAACGGTACTTACTTAAGGAAACATGCTTCATATGATGGACGTTTAGCATAACGACGAAACGAAAACTTCCACTTTCGATAATGAAATCGTACCACCACCAGTTTCTCTGAAAAACTAATTCCTTCTGAGGTGTGGTAACCCTTATTGAAACTCGAAGGCAATCACCAGAATCAATAACCACACTCTGAGGCATACCAATCACTTTAGAGAACGTAGATCGCATCTAAAGTCACCACCTCAAAGGCGGTGATATCATTTACGCATACCTATTACACACTACACCACACTTGCCAATCATCTATACCACTTACTTCTTTCAAAGCGGCGTGGAGGTTTTCGGCGCTGTAGGTGAACCGGGCCGCCCTCTGTTGATTCAGAACGTCCCTGGAGGCCCTAATCTGTTCGTAAATGGCCGAAGTCGACGGCGTTCGGCTTAACCATTGTCTATATTCATCTGAAGTGAATACACTAGGTGACGAAGGTATGCGTCCTTCGGAGTAACGAAAAAAATGGAGAGATACAATGCAATGTGTGAAGAAGCGAAAAAGTCGGTTGCAGATTCATCCAAACGGCGGTGAACGAAGGAAGGAACGAAATCGGAAAATAACGAACGGCTAATGAAAACAGAAAACAAAAACGGAAACGATACGAAAATGTAGGAAGCTTTACGTAGAAAATTACGTAAAAAAATAAATTACATCGATGTATTGGATGATCTGTTGCTATAACTTGATCTCCTCATATTCTGATACGTCCTTCGGGAAATACAAGTAGTTTTGAAGTTGATGGTAACACACTTTTAAGTGAAAATTATGTGGAATAAACGTGAGTGAACGTTAAGGTTTTGGATTTTAAAAAATGTCAGAATTTTTTACCGCAATTTATTCTCAACGAGGAATATATTTTGGGATCGTCGACTTCCAACTAGATTCAACCACAACTCACTTGAAATACGTCGTATTTCACAACTTATGCATCAAACAAGTTCAAACGAAATAAAAAAATGCAAGAGAAAATATTTTCTTACCAACAAAGGAAAGGCGGGAAAATATTTTGAAGTTTCGGGAGGGAATATAGATACAGAAAAATAAAGGCGAATGTTTACTGTTTAGACAAAGAAGTGTAAACGCTAGTAAACTTAGACCAATATGTTAAGCAAGGCCAAGCAGATACTTGGATAAGACGTGTATGTTTAATTTTATGGTAACCGCGCCGAGCGCCGAGTGTGTATCGAGAGATATCTTGCGAGAAATAAGTCAGGGGTTCCAAAACTTTTATTTGTCAATTTTTTAAATCAATTTTCTCTTAGACTCGTTGATTTGCTTTTATCTCATATACTGCCATAAATGGAGAAGTGGATGAATTCTTTTCCTATCGAGCAAATCCAAGGAAATGAACAACGTTGGTGGATATGAGAGAAGTTGCTGACAGACTAAGTAAGGTAAACCGATCAACTGGAATGATGAACCACCTATTGAGATCAAAATACTTGTCATGAAGTACGAAATTGAGAATTTACCAGACAATAATAAGACCGACAGCGTTACATGGATGTGAGCCATGGCTACTGAATGAAAATATAAAAGAAAACTTAAGGAGATGGGAAAAAATACTCCGAATGATTTTGGGTGGAAGGAAAACAGTTGACGAATAAAGAAATCTACATCTATAAGGAACCACAATTGGATGCAGTAGTTAACTCGAGGAAGTTGTAGTGGCTGGATTACATACAACGAATGGGGGAAGACCAAACAGTGAAG
This sequence comes from Chrysina gloriosa, assembly GCA_038088585.1. Classification (NCBI taxonomy): domain Eukaryota; kingdom Metazoa; phylum Arthropoda; class Insecta; order Coleoptera; family Scarabaeidae; genus Chrysina; species Chrysina gloriosa. The sequence goes on along the minus strand of CM076091.1, from coordinate 58,692,493 downwards.
AAAATGGCGTGGCGACTGCCAGAGAATAAAAGACAAAGAGGAAGGCCAAGAAGACGATGGAGAGAAGCGGCACTAGAAGATTTACGGGTTAATGGAATCACAGAATGTAAAAAGAAAAACAAAGAAGAAAGCTATGGAAAGAAATAACGAAGCTGTGGGCCTAAGAGGCCCGCATAAAGCTGTAATATATATATATATATAATGTCATAAATAAATTTGACGCATTAGTTGTCAAAAACTCTGTATTCATACTAATAGTTAATAAGGTTTGATAAAAGAGCGGATGACGTTTTATCATTATGTAGAGTAAACCGGACTCACGCTGTCACTTCTACGAATTTTATTATTCAATAACTTATCGTTGAATAAAAAAGTTCGAAGGAGTGACAGCGTCAGTCCGGATTACACTAGTTAATGATAACACGTCATGTACTCTTTTATCAAACTTTAATGATTAACAGGCCAAAGCTGAAGCTTGAACCTGAGGTTTCCTGGTGAAAATATTGAGATCAAAACAAGTGAAAGGTATTCACAACCAATTAATCTAGCGATTAGACTTCAGCCTCACCACAAGTCCTATTATTGACAGTAGATGACTATTACGCTCCAAGAGACTTACCAAAAGAAGGCTTAAGCTTTATCAATAAACCCTAGTTGGTAGAAACGTGGTTTAGGAGCCACTCCTAAAAAGAATTATAGGAATTATTAAACCACTAGGTGTTTAGTCACTAGACTCCTCAGAAGGATAGATAGAAAAACAAGACTAGATAAAGTCACAAATTGTACAATCAGAGGAAACTTAAAAACAAGATAGAAGGAGGACAACTCAGATGACTAGGACAAGTTATGAGACTGGGAGAAGATAAATTGGTAAGTATTCAAGTATTCAAAATCAAAAGAAGCAGCAGATAACTAAAACTAAAACCAGGAAAGCATGGGTACAGGAAGTAACGGAAGCGGCGGAGGAAAGAAACATAAATTGGAAGGAAATCCGAAGACAAGTGCAAAACAGGAAAACATGTCGAAAGGCATGAAAAGGAACCGCAACGTGACTCAACTCCATGAACCCGACACCCAGAAGGGCATAAGGTTTAGGATTCAATAAGTAAGCAGTTGTCAGCAACGGTGAGGAGACGGTTTTGCAAAACTTCGCATGCTGGCTCACACTTACCACAAGTCAATTCGAGAAAGTAGTAAAAGAACAGGGCCGTAAGAGCACGTAATTACAAGGGAAAAGTTTTAAAGTCAAAATAATTAAAAGAAAAGCCAATTTTCTTCAATAAACTTCAACGTTCAGCTACAGTTCTGGTTGGTTTTGGTATTTGATCTCCATATTAACAGATTTTGTCCCTTATATTTAATTCAGTCTAATTTAAATAAAAATTTTTAATTATCGAAGCCTTCGTCGTTTGTGAAGTGCATATGTATATCCTATTATTACCCTTATCACAGTTTGACAGTGTGAACCACTCAAGTTTTGCACAATTTATTTTTTAACGTTACAATACCACGCAACTGTGAATAGTTCTGACAACTTTTGTTACGTATCTGGTGAAGTGACTTTCATATCACAAGAAGGAAATATTATTATTATTATTGTTACCCCACACATCAAAGATAGTTATGAACTGTACTTCGGATATAAAGTTGGAGAGAAGAGAGGATAAAGCTTGAGACCCACATTTCCGCCGTTTAACATGCGTTTCCCAGCTCACTGGTTGACCGAATTGAAAATCTCATCACAAGCCGTTTGGAGTTCCAATGATATGGAGAGAGCTTAGGAACAATTTTTCAGACTACTACTTTCGTACAACTAAAATCACTGGCATATCAAATAAGTCAAGAACTAAAGCAAAATATTCAAACATCTTGTCAGCTATTATAAGACCTGTGCTGGACAATACTACTGAACTTCCCATATCATTCCCACCAGATTCATGGAGTCTAAACCGTGAGGAGGATCCACTAGACGACTTCTAGGGCCAAGAAAGCAGGGAAACGGGTTTTGTTGATATCTTGATATGCCCGAGGAGCCGTATAAAACAAGCAAGTAAGACATTGTTAGTTCGGAATCTGAATTTGTCAAAAAATCACACAAAACTCTTAGCTTCAAAGTTCAAAGGATGAAATTTATTAGACAAAGGGACAAAGGGACATCAGCTGGACAAATTGGATGATTGACATAAACATAAAAGGTCAAAATTGATCAATGGAAAAAGGTGTAGTGTTCAACCAAGATAATGCGAGACCTCATGCAAGTTTGGTAACTCGCCGAAAGCTTTTACAGCTTGTATGGAATGTACTGCCACACCCGCCATATTCTCCAGATCTGGCACCTTCTGATCATTACTTGTTCCGGTCTCTACAAAATTTTGTAGGCGACAAAACCTTTTCTTCAAATGAGGAGGTCAAAAATCACCTGGATCAGTTGTTTGTCAGCAAAGAGCAAAAATTTTATGACTGTGGAATAATGCTACTACCAAAAAGATGGCAAAAGGTATTGGACCAGAATGGACAATATATAATTCAATAAAATATTTATTCACTATAAAAAAATCGTTTTCCATTTTTATGAATAAAAAAACAAAATCACTTTCTGAACAACCCAATACTATTGGATAAAACAGAGGCTTCAATGGCAAATTTTTATATAATTCCGCCACATCTTGTTTAGCTAGTAACGAAACTAACATCTTCAACCCCATTTTACCGAAATTCTATTTCTATTCTTAACAACAAATCATCCAATACATTCTGCACAACATAAGAAAAAACTCGCATAGGCTGCCAAATAATAAACCAGCATCTTTATATCTCAAAAGGAAAAACAAAATATTTAGAAAAGGCATTACGTGAATACGGGTGCCACATCGAAACGTGATGTCGTAAAAATGGCGGTGTACGATGAGGGTGATCAGTACCAATTCAGTACTTATTCGCCGTATCGATATCGTGATACACATACATCGATATGTACAGTATTATATATGTATGCGTGTATGTACGTATAAGTGAAAACGAAAACGTCTCGCGATTAGATACCTCTGTGCCTTAGCGACGGCATTTCGGGCGCGGAAAGGGCGCCGTCCGTTTCGTCGTGGAGCAAGCTGACGGTGCGGTCCCCGAATCTTTTATTCATGCCCAATCTGGAAAACGGAACGGAATAATACGGGGGCGCTGTCGTCGAAAGGACCGACGGGCTTCCCCGCGGACTTACCTGGTTGTCGCCCTTGTATCCCTCGGTAACGAATTGAATTTTGTGCTAATGTCGGTCGATGTCAGCGAATTGTTCCGTCCTAACGTGGGGATTGTGCTGTGAGGAATCGCGCTTTGGTTTCTACTGCAAAAGAAAAAAGAATTCGTACACTCATTCGTTTCCTGTATTTGGAATAATTCGTCGATTAAATTTTGAAGAAATCAATTTAGTCTATCAAAACGTTGCAGAACATTTCTGTACGGGCACCAAATTTGGGGCAATTAAGCTGAAGAATGATAAACTGGCAGAAATGATGAATAATATATTGAAGAACAGAAAAATACCGAAGGATTAGGAAACAGATATCATACTGCAAATGTATAAGATTGGACAGAGAAGAAACTGTGCAAATTACAGATGAATAACACTATTAAATATCCCAGCGAAAGTATTCACAACAATAATACAAAAAGGAGTACGAAACAAAATAGAGACAAAGTTAGAGGACACGCAGTATGAACTTACATACATGGCAAACATAAATACAGTAAGAACGAACAATGAGGAGTCCAAGGAATTCGAAACTGAACAAGGACTCAAACAGGGGTGTGTACTGGGCCCGGTCTTGATCTCAACAATATTAGATGAAGCAATAAAGAAAATCTTCCAGAACTGTTGTCGCCTTGCCGGATCGGAAACGAAAGAAAATCAGATAGCGCCATATGTCATTTGAAATCGATATCATTGATATCAATGATCAAAATAAAAAATTACTAAAGACAATGTATAAAATAAATGACATTGCCCTTACCACGCATTTCGAAAAAATCCAGGTACGTATTTCGGTCATCCTCAGTGGAAAACTGTGGGAATTCAGTATTACTAGCGCATCCGACTAAAGACGAACACTACACAACGAAGACTGTGCAACACCAAAGCACTGCACAATAAGTACCACACAATGAACGCGCGGAACACACCAAAACACTGTTGACACTGTGTTCGTTTCGATTCGCTAGTGATACTGAATTCCCCAGTTTTCCACTGAGGATGGCCGAAAGTTGTGGTAAGGGTAATTTCAGTTATGTTATATATTATTTTAGCCACAGTCTCCTTCTTCTTATTTGTTACTAAAGACAAATCCAATGCTGGCTCATATCTATATATATATTTTATTGTTATCATTATTCTATACTATTATTGGCACGTAACACACAATTGACCGAAATGATGTCAAACGCAAAGAAAACGTATGAATTAAATTTGGATGGAAATAAAATAGAACAAAATACTCGAGCTCAATCATTGAATAAAACGGAAAAATGAAGCGAAATAAACGAAAGGATGGGATTCAATATGATGAAGACCACTTTTCTAGGGAAAAAAGTAACCTTACATAATTACCAAGTTTCATCGAAATCAGTGAGGGTTGGAGGGTAATATTTCTAAAAATAAGGGTAATCAGAAATATTTCAATAGCCCTCGTGGGACGCAATATGCTCATATGTTTGAATTTCTTTTTTTTTCTTAAAACAATTCCAGAGTAATTGGCAGAAAACGAAAAACTTGTCAATGTTCAGGGGCGCTCTTCATCCCTTTAATGGCTTTAATCGCAGAAACAGAAACCGGCCTCTTACATAGTCCTACCAGCTCTACATAATTGCCAAGTTTCATCGAAATCGGGGTGTGCGGGTTGGAAATCTTTCCTCGTAAGATGGCCAGATAGAGAGAATGCCGAAACTGGTAACGAAGAGAAAACCAATTGGGAGAAAAAGAAGAGGAAGGCCGAGGAAAAGATGGAGTGAAAGTGTGGAGGAAGACCTTAGAAAGATGGATATAATGGATTGGAAAGCTAAGGCGAGATACGGAAAAGAATGGAGACAAACAGTGCACTGATTACCAGATAGTGATAAAAGTGAAAGTGGAAAACACGCCCTAAGCCCTCGCAGCTTGTTGAGCAATTTAATTGATAGCGCAAGGAGAAAAGAACAGATAATTGCTCAATTTTTATTCGTATTGGCGCAATTTGCACGTGAATTGATTAAGAGAAAAAATAGGAATTGGATAACCAACATCTGCTATAATTCGGATCGATAGGATCGGCAATTACCACCGGCGACTTTCAAAGAACAATTCTTTAAAGGCCGATAAGTGGAGGACCAGAAAGACCAGTAATTTGATGTGACAATAATTATTCGGCAAATTATATTAGGGTCGACAAGACATTAAACGCTATAACATTGGAAACGGCGGTGTTTCATTCTGGCCGTTTATGACCGTTAAAATTGTCTATTACATTCGATATTAATTGTAAGTCTCTCTTCAAATCTCTAAGAAATTGGTAGGTTCGGATTTCTCAATTCTACACCAATTGGGAGCTTACTTACAGCTAATTGCTACAAATACCGAATTGTCCTAGATTAGTAAACAGTTGATGCGGACCGGAGCTGAAGTTCGCCGTTCAGACCTACTTCTTCTCCATTCTTTCCTTGCATTATCTTACCTGTAATAATAATAGCTACTTCTAGATCCTACGGTGGCTTCGGTATCGCTCGAATAATCCAGACTCCCTCGAGCGCGCCTCGTCAACGTTCCGGCAGCGCTGGCGTATTGACTAGCCGAAGGTGGTGGTCCGTACTTCGGCTGGCCCATTGCGCCCGTCACCGAAGACGGTTGATCCACGTACCTCTGGTTGTACCTGCTGAGCGTCGATCCCGACTTCAAACTAGATCTGAGAAGGCTATGCCTACCCGCTGGGGTTATGCTCGTATATTCGGAATACTCGGTATGTGGAAGATGCTGGTCCGAACCGGATCGCGGCATGATGCGACGCGATCCGGTGCCGCTGTGCTGAACGTAATAGTGCGAGGAAGGGCTCTGTTGTGATGAAAGTCTAGAAAAAAGAATATGAAAAAGATGAGAAAAATTACGAGGAAACTTGCGAGTTTATGGTAATACTGTGAGATCTTCGTTCAACTGGATCCCAGCTTAATAAATCTTCAGCATATATTTCGGTTCAGGTTTTTGCAAAAAAAAATAATGTGTGGCTTCGAGGAATGAAGTGGAATCCAATTTGGAACTCGGGAATTTTCTTTAGATTGAAACATGTCTATAATACGAGGGATAAGCTGAAATTATAAAGAATAAAAAACACCGTTAAATTTTCTAGGATTTTATTTCCAATATGCTCAAAGTAATTCCCTTCAGCAATGATACACTTGACCATTCTTTTTTCACTGTTTAAAAGCTCCCAACCAATCTTCTTTCGGAATACCTTCAAAATAAGCGTGAACTGCGATATCAATCTCTTCTTCAGGCGTAAACCTACTACTCCGCAAATTTCGTTTAAGCCCAAAAACAGCCAAAAGCCAGACATCAGGTTAGAACAGCCGATGTTCTATTACTTTTATATTTTTCAGCTAAAAAACTGGAGAGTTGAAACTGCCGTATAGGACGATGTATTGGCATGGTGGAGCATAATTCCATTCTCTAGAATTCTATTAAACACTTCAGTCAAAAATTTGTACCACTTAGCTATAACTGTCTTTTGTCCATCTAGCTTAATTGCATTTACTAAGTTAATTGAAGAGAAAGGAAGTGGTAATAGAGCATCAACTCAACATTGGATCCTCATCTGTTGAAACAATCATACACGAGCGTGTGAGAATTTGCCATGAAACTTGAAATTTATTAAATAATGGCGGACACCATTGATTGGAAGCTTTTAAACAGTGGAAAGGAAGAATGGTCAAGTGTGTCATTGTTGAAGGCAATTACTTTGAGCATATTTAAAATAAGATTCTAGAAAATATTAGCCATGTTTTTTCATTCTCACTAATTTCAGCTGACCCCTCGTAACCAAAATATTATTTTCAATCCCCATTTGCAAGCTTGAAAGAAGATACCCCAACCGGAATTTGTTTTGTTTTTCCTTTGTTTTTCTTTTGAAGAGGAAACCGGTAACGTTACGAGCTAAACGAAAAAAGAGGATCGAAAGCAAATACGTCGCTCGCGGACGTATTTGATACTACAAATTGATTCCGGCGTTTAATCGCGGACCGCGACGTAGAACCGAAATAACGGTGGTAGTAAAACAACATCAAAGATCCGGGGAAAAAAAGTCCTGAAAAGATCGAACGGAATTTTACCGATTCGGCAGAGGTTGGCCTCCGGCGGACATCCTCCTGTTCGGCAATCCGAAAGAATGGACCTTTTCGGCGAGACTCTCGAGGGTGTTGGGGTAACTGCGTTCGTAAGGCTGAAAATGCTGCATGCTGCTTTTCGGCTGCTCGGTTATGACGGGCGGGGGCGGCTGATAACCCCACGTGCTGCTCGAATCGGGCGGTCTCGAATTGTAGTAGAGATCGAGGCCGTTACTGTCCTGAGCGGATCCCCTCGAATCTATAGTGGACAGGCCCAGGCCCAATCTCGATCTCGATTCGTTCATTTCGCGTCCGTCCCCGGTGTGTCGTTGTCTCATTGAGTCCTTACTGAAACGGAAGGTTTCCCCGGTTAGATTTAGGAAACCGGGGTCAATTAACTGCGGGACAAATTGTAGATACAATACTACAATATTGTTTAGATTGTGATAAAGAGAGGGCAGAAAGCTCTCGGTCTAAATTGTTTAGTTAAGTAAGAACTAGAAACGGTTACAATCACTGTTACTTAAAGAATTGAAAAGACATTTGGACATACTAATGATTAAGGTTCGACAAACGAGTGCATGATAAGTTATCATGTACTCATCAGTAGAGTGCGTTAAAAGGTGGTACCGGATGGCAGTAGCGTAGTGGCAGGGGTGTGGGTAGAGGTAATTTTCAACTCATAGTCGATCTCGACAGTACTGGGAGAGAGTTCAAAGCGACAGTACGTTGCACGCTGCACGCTAGATAAGTACGCGGAGATGGGACGCCCAAAGGATGTAACATTCCCTTAGAATGTGAATAAATATATAATATCCCCCTCCCACTGCATTAGAAAATAAGTCCGTATATTTCTTGTAGAATATGCAGTAGCGGATTGCTAAGTCGCGATAGGTGTAGAATGTAGAATACATTGTAGAAGTAAACGTCATGTATTGAATTTAAGTAACACTATTCCATACTGGCAATTTATGATTTTAAAATTAAAAAATGACACAATGCAAATGGAATGTTATCATGTTATCATAATAAATAATTTCCTCTAATTTCCTTGCTTCTGAGGTCGCAGCAACGCGCGACGGGTAAGCTAGTATTGTATATGACGTAACTACTTTTATGCGATGCGCCACTGTCGGTGCCAACTTTTTAACAAACTCTACTCATCAGTGTTAACCGGACTGACGCTGTCCCTACACCGCTTGCCCCACTTACGTGCAAGGCGCGACATTAGAATTCGGAAGAACGGCAGCGTCAGTCCGGTATCCACAACTAACCATGCACTCGTTTATCGAAACTTATTATTGATCAAACTGCATAAGAGATAAAAAATGCGCGATTTTTGGAAAAGCGCACAAGTAAAAACGAATGCGCACAGCAGTAGGTAAAAATTAGTAGGAACATTGGTTACAACTCTATCAGTGTACCAGAAAATTTATCATTTTCCAGGTAATAACCAAGTTCATATCTTGTTAACTCCGAAAGAAAAAGAATAGTTAAGTTTTTCCTTTTTAGAAGGAGGATGTAATCTCCACTCAAAACATTTTCTCGCCACAAACTAGCTTTAAAAGGTGAAAAAAGGATAAAATGCTGCAAGAAAGGAAAAATATTATTAAAGCTCAATTCTCGAATGTATTAAAAGTGATTTTTCCTTTCTGGAAATTAACCTCATTTCAAACTTTAACCCATTAAAATTTTATTCTCTTTTCGTTATAAATTTTACCTCGATTGACCAAGTTCCCCTTCATCGGTTTCATCTTCTCTCAACTCCCTTTTGATTACCACCACCGGGGGCGGTTTGTGTTCCGCTCTCGGCTGAACGCTGGGCGATCCCTGGCCTCCTTTGCTGCCTTTCCTCTGCCTCGTCGCCAGCACCAACCGCCGCGGGATCGACATGATAATGACGACGTCGTCCAGGCTCATTCTGGTCACGTCGACCAGATTTACCGCCAAAATTTCGTCTCCGACCTGGAATTAAAATTATGCCGCATGAGAACGTGACGCCGACCCGGTGACTCCGTGAAATTTTCATTAAAAAGCAAGTAAGAAGACGCGCCCCGTCGCACGAGCCAGGTCGTTCGAGTATTTTGACCGTTTTACGAGTACCGCATTAGAATCCGGAATTCGGAGTTCTTCTCCGCTTCGCCTTTTTTGTTTTTTTTTTTTGTTTAAATTAAAGTCGATGACGCGTCATCGTTCTCGCGCGTTCGAAAAGTTAATGGGGTAATCATTTCGAACTGTCGAACGTACTGATACCTTTTCTCTCGATGCTGGAAGCTGTAAAATATTTATGCGACAGTTTGATGGATATTCAAGTTTAGTTGGGGGAAGAATGGTTGGATTAAAGTTGCCAAAAGAAAAGAAAGAAGGTGAAGGAAATAATATATAGACGCGTCCAGATTTATTTCGTATATAGTTTTGGAAAACGATTGTTAAATATCAATTATATTGGAATTATTAGAGATTTATCGAGAATAATTGTCCACCACGTGACCAGTAATTTTCTCAAATCTGGGGATTTTTGTGTTCATAGGTTTTTGGTATTTACATAACGCTAGGATCATACTAACATTTCACATAGGCGTACAATCGTTGTTCACAATTTTTGCTGCTGTCATTCGTTACATTATCGCTCCATTATTTTTATCATAGATTTAAAGTAAGAGAACTGTACTTTTCAGGACACAGCCGTTTCATGGCATTTCTGCGTTGGGTAAGTTAAGTAGAATATCATATAGCATAAAACGAAAATTATTATTTTAGGTTGAACTGTAAAATGTTTACAAGTGAACAAGACGCATTCATTATGAAGGCGCATTTTCGGAGCGGTACTCGAGATGAAGATGGAACTTGGAACATATTCACTGCAGTCTTGTACTGAGCAATAAGTGGAAAGATTTCCGAAAGAAAGTATTTCATATGGAACGTTTTGCATATAAACACTGCATTTACGAAGACAAATCTACCGGTAGGGCAACTGTATTAGGTATTAGATATTGTTGATGATATTCAATATCGAATGGAGCAAAGTCCTACGAAATCTCTACCCAAGTTATCTACAGGCAGGTATGATAACGTATTTCGTTACTTATTAACTTATTATAAAAGAATTCAATGTTTCCTTATTTTGTAGGTATCTCTTATGGAAGCTGCCGAAAGACTTTGAAGAGGATTTTGCATATTGTACTGAGAATTTAGTTAATTTCTTAAACAAAATTGCACCGGCCTAGCTTTAATGAATGATGTAAAAGCATAAATTATAATTATATAATTCTTCCTATGTCTCCTCTCTTGAATTCCTTCTTCGATGCAGCTCTATTTTCTATGGATTCTTCCCTCCCTTAATTTCTTTTTTCGATGCAGCTCTATTTTCTATGGATTTTTCCCTCCCTTAATTTCTTTTTTCGATACAGCTCTATTTTCTATGGATTTTTCCCTCCCTAAATTTCTTTTTTTTTCTATTTTCTACGGATTCTTGCCTTTTTAAAATCTTTCTTCTCCGGTGTGGTGAGGTTCTTTTATTCACCGGTACTTCCTTTGAAAACCCTTTTGGTCCAAAATATATTTTAAACTTTTTTGTTGACTTATCTATCATGTCAATTTTTTCGTCGTCAACCAAACTTTTTATTTTCTTCCGGAAACCAGGACTAAACTACATTATTTCTCCGTTCTCTACTAAACGAAAACTTTAATTCACCATGACTTCAGTTCATCCAAGGCGTAACGTTGTTATAGAAACCTGTATTGTTAATGTCCAGGTGTCCTTGGTTATTTATATCCAGTGGTTATTAGGAATTCATGTTATGTGAAGGTGTTGAATATGTGTATGTGTCTGAATGTTTACAATGCTTTTCTATCTTTTAATCGATGCTTTTTATAATAATTAATAATTTTATTTCTAGTTACATTCTTCTCTCTTCATCAATACGAGACGAGAGGAATAAGAAATGATTATCTAGTATCAATAAAAACAGCAAAAAGTGTGGTTAATAGAAGTGTTATGACGCAAGTAATAAAATTGTAGAATTACTTGCCTAAAAGGATAAAAGAACTATCAACAAAAAATTTTAAAATAAAAGTGAAAGACATACCTACCGCCAATGCCTTTTACAACATAAACCAATATTTTGATTTGACTATCTGTCACCGTGATGCACAGTACATGATTTTAATTTAATTTCATTTTAATATATTTCTGCCCAAAGTTTTTGTTAAACTTGCTTGTTCGTTTCTTATTTGTAAATTTGTTTGATAGTATACACGCACAGTTGTTGTTATATTTACATATTGTTTGTTTGTCTCTTTATTTGTTAGACATATTCAATACTAAATGTGTACAATGATACTGAATAAATATATTATATTATTATTATTATTGTATGTAATAAAGATAAGATGACCCAGCACTGTCCCTTGAGGAACACCGGTCTGTATTCTAATTTTATCTGAAACACTAGTCTTAACCTTAACATTTTGTGTCCTGAATGATAAATACGACACAAACCATTTCAATACAGATCCTGATAAACCTATTTTCTTCACTTTCTTTAGCAACAGATCATGGTTTACGGTTTCAAGGGCACGGCGAAAGTCCAAAAATGTCTCCAATCACCTCAAAGACATCCTTAATCCTATTGTAGGGAGTTATACCTTTATTATTGCAGGTATCTTTTAATGCTCTGACATATTTCTTTAGCTCATTCATTTCAGTGACCTTGTAAACAGAAAAGGATGCATAAAAGGAAACATTGTCCCAGTATATAATCACGACCATGATGCACAGGTAAACCATTGATAATATCCTATATATCTTTTATAAGATATTCATTACACTTGTCTGCTGACACAAATATCACATCGGTAAGGCCTCGAGCTAGCGACACACGTGTCACCGATTTTATTATAAACAATTGTGTGGTGAGGAGTTTACCGATGTGATATTTGTGTCAGTAAATTACACCACAGTCCTTGCAGTCACCTTTATTAAACTTATCTGCAATTATCCGAGGGTTTGCATATAAAGTGTTGTCAACTAAAACCCCCAGATGCGGTGCACTTGTTCTTACGTGGCATTTTAATGATTTCCATATTTTTCTCGAATGTTCTTTATTTGAATCTAAAATGTTGAGAAAGTATTCCTGCTCTTCTATATTCATCCCAAGAACTTTCTGACTTTAAAAATGCAGCTGTTTTCAGTTTTCTTATCTCTAGTTTTTATCAAATCTAATACTTTGACTTCTCTGGTAAATTCCTTACTCCTCGGCTATTGATCAAGTACAACGAAAAATGGGCGTTAGAGTTTATTTACTTACTTACCTAATCCTTAACCCTTTTCTACCCCTCTTCCTAGGGTATAAGGCGTGTGCGAAGTTGAGTTCTCTATATCGTCTTCTTGCATATTTCCCTCCATCTCTTCCTGTCTGGTATGGCTTTCTGTGCTTCTTCCCACGATGCTCTTCTTTTACCCAATGCACCTCTCACGTTCTCTAGCCACGTCCGTGTGGGCCTTCCTCTTGGTCTCTTCTTGTTCATCCTGGATTCAAACACCTGTTTGACTATTCTTTGTTCCGGCATCCTTTTCACGTGTCCATACGATCTCAGCGGTGCTTCTTCAATGTTTTTCTCCATTGGTCTCAGTTTAAGATTATCTCTGAGTGTTACGTTTCTAACCCTGTCCTGTCTTGTCTTATTTACCATTTTTCTTACAAATCTTATTCCCATGGTTGTTATTTTTCTTTTCCGTTTCTCAGTCATGGTTTATATTTCCCCACTGCATGAAAGTATTGGCAGTGCTACTCTTTTAAATACGTGTACTCTAACTTCTTTCGGTATCTCCTTTTTCCCCAGAAATGTATTTTTTATGCTATTAAACAGTCTTCTTGTACAAAAACCGAAATGTGTTAGAACGGCGAAAATAACCCTAATAGTTTGCATTTCTTCTCTCGTCGCGTCGGGTTGTTTATAATTATGTCGTCTCCTCCATAAGTCTGTTTGATTCAGTTATCAACACTCCCGTGCTGGTTTTAAGGTAGTTGCTTCAACTCTGGTAGCCCTTTTCCATTCTTATTCCCGCCCCTGATAGAATGTTCTTATCTCCTTTCTGACGAACCCTTCTTCTTCACCCCATTCCCTCCCAGAAATTAGGATTCGATTCGAAACCTACCTTCGCAACTCGTCAATATGAAATTAACTTCCTAATTCTTCCAAACGCCGACCGTTTGGCCCGAAAACTTCACCACGCCCCCGTTAATGCCGATTAATTTTTAATCAATCTATTATGGAACTCCATTAGGTATACAACATGGCAATTTCCTGAAGCGCGACCCTTTTCCTATTAGCGCAGTTGTCGGTAAATAGGGGATTACTTCCCGTTGGCGTAAGCGAGATATGCACCGTCGAGAACGCGGAGATACCGAGCTTAAAGACGAAAGCACACGCCGCCATCAACCGATGGCGTTGGTCGAAGCTTTGATACGAACGAAACACAATAGGATTAAGACATTTCGTCTTTTGAATGTTGCCGAACCGACGATTAGCGCAATTAAGCTTTCGAGATGTACGTACGTACGTATGTGCGCATTATTATAGTCGCAATTATTTCGATGTTCTATGACTTCTGTCAGAATGACGCGAAGTTATTGCACAGACGCTTATTACGGCAGGAGGACGAGTATTCGCGAATGAATGCGACGTTAACGAACACATGGGAAGCCGAGTCCTGCTAAAAGTATGATAAATACAAGAGGTGTGGTAGTGGTGGTAGTAGCGTGTCGTAGGGAGTTATGGATTAGATGAGTAGCCCGTGGAACGTAGGAAGTGGATGCTTGCTATTGCAAAAAATTCGATACAAATGCGTGAACTAATTTAAGAAGCGTGCCTGAATCAAGGAACTACCTTAATGACCTTAATGGAGCTTTGTTCTCAAAATAGTCGATAATAAATATATAAAATTACTTTTACCACATCTTTCGGAAATAGTTCCAGATACGTATTTCGGCAACTGAGTTGCCGTCCTCAGTAACACAGAGATTGTTGCACGTGGCTCGTTCTCTAATTTTTTCTTGTTCTGTTGTTTTTTATATGTTCAACAAAATATTTCGTTTATTTATTAAAACTACACTTTTTCATTACTCCTATACTTAATAAGCAGTTGAGCTTTACAAGCAAAAAGAAAATGTAATTGACTCTTTTCTAGAGGACCTATTAAATGAGGTACCTTTGCTAGGTGTCTCTCCAGGAAAGCTGTGCAATAGCCTACAAAGTAGGCACAGGTTTCATTTGCCAATAATTTTCAAGGAGGGGACTTTAATAATAATAATAATAATCGCAAATTATAAACGTAGACTAGTAGCACTCATCATCGTGCTATTAATAAACTAATTAGCCCAGAGCAAAAGTTTGTGGCAATAGACTCGACCAAACGAGCGGTTCCATTTGATTAACTAAGGCGATATTGGCATACTCAGATATAGTGAAACTTGAGAGTAATCATAAATACGAAAGTACTTTCAACGGGAGACAATAATTCGAAGAGAAATCTAAACGACTCTCTATAAAACAACCTAGTAAATGCGGTACATTTATTGAACGGCTCTCCAGGAAAGCTGTGCAATATATGAAAGGCATAACCACCTTAAGACTATAAATTTCATAAACCATTTTCCATTTAATTATGCTAAGATGGTTTTAAGAAGAACGCCATCTTAGTCTCATTTTATTACAACCGCTTCCATTCCATTCAGCGTGGTCTCTCCAGTAATCTTTCTTGCTTACTTTACTAAACCACTTACCTTTATCCTCGGCCAATGTTCATTAATAATTTTATGATTTCGAAAAACGACACCGACGCCTAGAATTAAAATGCCATTCCGTTAAAACGCCGGTCCCCTTACATCTAAACGCTATCATTTTTTAATGTTTCGCGGAAAGGTGGTAGCAAAGACGGGAGCGGGGAGCGGGGAGGGGGTCGTGTCGACTTTTTCTCGGACGTAAAAAATGAAAATGGCGAAACAATGAAACAAAAGAAGGTCCCGATTAAGGCGGATGAAAAAGCAAGCAACGAGGACAATAGGAAACAATAAGAAAGCGCATCCGACGATATCTACGGCTTCCTTTTTTATTTCACGACGTAAAAAGTCTATTCTTAGAGCGGACATAATTAATGACGAAGTTTCGATATCACTCCGAATAGAAGTCTCCTAATCGTTCGTTAAAAATTAATGATATTGAGCGGGTTACTGATATGTAATTTTCTCTGTCTTTTATTGTTATATTCGGTTGAAATCGGTAATTCTTTTTTAAATGTATCAAATAAAGGGTAAAAAGTGTGTTCAATATTGATTCTATTTCTAATACTACCCATCACCTAAGACTTTCAGCGACGTTATTGAGTCTCAGGGGAGAAATTGCTCTCACTTTAATTGAGTTAGTAACCTCCACGAGATAGTAATCGATAAATTTGCAAACTAAAAGAATGAAAATAACTGAGGGAATTTGATGATCCTAGATAAATCTTTGAGGAAACAAAGTGCTGGGCATCATCGGCTTCACAATCAGACGATAACAATTTTACATCTCCCAAATGCATGTTTAAACTTTGATAATGATGAGAATACACAGAATATCCTCATCCTCTATTCCCTTAAAAATCGCGCAAAAGCGAATCACATCCCAAGAACGTAGGTATTGAGTAATATCGCATGAATTTAAATCAGCATCGACATGGCTAAAAAATCTAGTTTTAGGTTATGCAGAAACCTTGCTACTTTTGAAGAGTTTGAGAAACCTAAACCAATAAGGCTCATGAAAAATGTTTAAGAAGTCAAGATATGACCGATCCTCACCTATCCTCAAATCAGACGATGAAAATATCTTCAAGAACCGTTAAGGATGAAACTTCGGTGACATCAAAATTTTTCAAAAATATTTAAAGCCAACCTCAATTAACCGGAAGTTATTCGCATGAATGTTCTACAACGCAATTTACATCCCAAGAATGGAAGTATCAATCAACATCTGTGTTACAACAAATTCACGTTCGGATTCAGACCAGCGTCAACGTGGCCAACGAATCAAACTAGTTCAACATTCTGCAAAAATAACGTCACTTTCGGAGATTTGAGGTTAGGATCATCAATCAGTAAAGGCCGTGAAGAAGACAAGCAACGATTACCGCCTATCCGCAAATCGTGGGGTAAAAGTAATTTATCTTTGAGAATTCTCGCGGCTGAAGCTTCGGTAATATCTTAATTTTGCAAAATATTCGAAGCCAACCGCAATGACCCGGGAGTCCTCCGCAAGAATGTTCTATTGTAGAAAGCAAATTCACATCTCAAGGATGGAAGTATCTATCACCATCTAATACATGTAGTACACGTTTGAACTCAGACCAGCATCAACGTGGCCAACGAATCAAACTAGTTGAACATTTTGCAGAAATAACTTCATTTTCCAAGATTTGAGGTTAGAATTTATAAACCGAAAATGCTCATTAAACCGGAACTCTAAGTAAACCAGGTACATCTATCACCCGTCATCAAATTTGCTGTTGCAAATCATCATTACCTTCAAGAGCTGCCGAGGTTCAAACACCAGTAACGCCTACATTTTTCAAAATGTGCGAGGCTAACCTCAATGGCATGAAAATATTGTTTCATCCACTATTTACTTAAAAGTTTCAAAAAGCGACTTACACCGCAAGGACGTAAGTATCCATCAATATCTACAAGAAATAGACGTTGGAATCCTTTCAAAAGCCACCATCGAAATTACCAAAGAATCAAACTAGCTTGGATTTACATACTATAGAACCGACATCGCCTTCAAATAATTAAGGTTCCAATCCTGAACCGAAAGTGGTCATGTAAATGGAAATATTAAGAAGATTAGACACGATTCTCAGCCGCCCACAAATCGAGCAATTAAAATAGTACATATTTAAAAACTACAAGTCGAAACATCAAAATGTTTCAAATTACTCGAAACCAATCTCAATTCCTTTCAAAGTTCCAGAAAGTAAAGGCAATTCCAAGGAACCACACGTCACAAGAAGTGCACTTTGAATTTAGAAACTTTTGAGACTCTATATAAAGTCCAACATCGACGTTGCTGAAGAATCAACCTTATTTTACTTTCTGCAAAAACGTCATTTCACGGAATTGAAGATCAAGTCCTCAAAGAAAAGTGGTCATGTAGACGAAATTTAAAGTATAAATGCTGTGATCATTGGTCGTCGGTCAGCATTGAAAGTAGTCCATCTTCAAGGATTACGTGCTGAAGCTTTTTGTAACATTTGAATTTTTAAAAATACTCACAGCTAACCTCAATTTAGTTCGTGTAAGTTAAACTGGAATATGTCGTTCAATTTATTCACTGGTGTATCGTCTGATTTGACTTATTTTTTGTTTCGAAATATTCGGCAAGAATCTTAGTTTCATACATACCACAAAACGAACATTTTAGAAGGGCTTTTACTAAGTTATTTACTGAGGAGGTCGAACCTTTAAATTACCTGAAAGATGAAGCTTCATTGATCGAAAGACAACTAGAAATTACAGGGATCAAGTTTATCCAAAATTCCCTTCAGCCTTCCCTTCAGCCTTCCCTTCCTGTCATGTTGGAATAGATGATTTCACATTTTTCCAAGATGCAGACGTTTCTAAAATCTTGTTAGTTGATAAAACTATAATCTTGGAACATGAGTTTTCACATAGTATCGAAAATGCCAAATAGATCAAAATTCAAGGTAAATGAGATCGAAAAGTGTTGTCAAAAAGCAAAAGAAGAAAAACCGTCCAACTTCAAAAAGACTAAAAGCACCGAAACAGGGTTAACTAGGTTAGTTTGAAACTTTACAATTGAAATGAAAAAGATCTATAAATTTACATACGAACGCCCAAGGTAACAATGTGCTCTGGAAGTTTTGACCTTCATAAACTGATAAATTTGCCTACAAATAACACATCAGTAGACAAACTATATGGAATAGTTATAAGACCAGAGAATTATGGACATACAGTCACAACAAAAACTAAAAATATGACAGAGGAAATTCTTATGAAGTATATACGGCGAGTAAAGAATGAAAGACATTTGGACAAGAAAATCAAATAAATAATGAAAATGTTACTACATCAACGCTTCCCAATTGATCCTGCCTAAATCCTCAAATGTGAATGTTCCATTTTACTGAGGGTGCACAACGCAATTTTAGAATTATGAAAAATAAATAAATAAATAAATAAATGAGTTAAATAAAAATAATTCATGCAATATTAAAAATAAATTGACTCAAATGAAAAGTTTTAAACTAATGATAACAACAATATATTCTTTATGTACAACAGTCGGGTGTTTTTCTTAATTATTTTGTCCAAACGGGTGGATTTGCTGCGGAAAAAACCACGATATTCGGGGAGTCCACGACAAAAACTATTTGGGAACCGCCGGGCTAGCTCATCATCAGCTAATAGATCCTTACAATCAAATGAAGTCATCCAACACTCGAAACTAGTCAGAGTCGAACGTACAGGAAATTTTTCCCCAAATTTAATCATTCTTTCTTCTTGATTGAGATTGGGCGTTGTCGCTTTGGCATGCTGAAACGTGTATATAAGTGTGATACACGACTACTAAACTTATCACGGCGTATGTGCTCAGAATCCCGAAACGTTTAGACAAGGAACGAGCCGCGTATATCGAACGCCTCCGGCGTTAAGCGAGGAATGTGGTTCGCCACCCTCCCGCCGCCGGATCCATCTCGCGGATGTTCGTCTCTACGAGATATTATTACACAAGAAATTTGTCTTGTGCTTTGGCCCATAATAGCGAACGCTGTTATACGTAGAAATGGGAGGAAACCGACACCATTGGGGGAAGTGAATTGTGTTGTATGTATGTATGCGTATGCTGGTATAGAGAACCGAGGGAATCGAATTGCTAAACATCGTAAAGCGTCGAAATTGTTATGTCAGTGAAGAACAAAAGAAATTTAACTCGTACATCAAAACCAAAACGCCCCAAAACGAAACCGAATTCTGCTTGTTGAAATCATGTGTCTACTGTTTCACACCATGTTGCTATAGTGTTTAATACGATCAATTAATTCATTAATAAAATAAAATTTGGAGAACTCTATGTAACCACCTAATAAGTTAGATGTGTAATGGGCAGCTATCGAGTAACTGTGCAAAAGTTTACTAAGTAAGCACAATTTGTATATGCCGCGACCGCAGACTAATTAGTTTCGTCCTTGTTAGGACTCGTCAGTACAGTATATCGATCTGCGACTGATAAACGAAAATCTCCAGGTGATACGTCGGTAACTCGTGAAAATGGATATGGTCACTGTTGTCATCCCATGTCCCAAGCAAAAGAAGTATTAGAATACCCGGAGGAGTCCTAACAAAGACGAAACTCTAATTGAGTTCTGCAGTTGGGATCTGCGATTGACAAAGCTTAGTTCTACTCACGGATTATTGGCGTATGCAAATTATGCTTACGTTGTAAGCTTGTGCACAGTTACTCGTTAGCTGCCCATTAGACACCTAATTTAGAGATCGTTACATAGAGAGCTCTCCAGATTTTATTTTATTAAAGTTTTGGCTCTCAAAAATAGTTCACCAATTAATTCATTAAATGATCGTTTCCGATTGTAAAATTTTAAGATGCTGTTGAGCAATTTTAGTTACTGTCATTTGAACGTTTTTCCTGTTTTCCTGATTGGTTTAATTTCTAGGAAAAGTGGAACTGAAGAAAAGCAAACAACATGAGATTAGACGAAGCGTTGGACCTTATCGAAGTAACGAAAAAGGAAGACTTGATATCCAAAGAATAGTATTCGGTAGATAGCAAAGTTGTCGAAATTGAAGAGCTGTATAAGTTAGAATTTCTTTAGAATGAGGAGAAACGTGTGTGTAATCAAAGCCTTTCCCGATAAGGTTACTTCATTCAGACTGTTTTCCTGAATTTTGATAGTAAATTTTTCTATTGGAGGAAGAATAAAATAAAGAATTGGGAAATTTTGTAGACAGATCTTGATGAGCGAGGGAAACTTTCTGCGTTATGTCTTTCATAAATAGATGTGGTAAAAGGATTTTCTTGCGGCAACCATTGAGTAATGTGGTACTGTATAGTAATCATTTAGATAAATGGCGTGCTCATGTAAACAGTACAAAATAGACTAAAGAAAGAAGTTTATCATATTCGAAGTTTTTAGACGATTTTATTTGCTTGTTAAGTGTATGCAATATTTCGCAATATGCAGTTGACAATGAACATTTTAAGATGTTTTAGACGACGTTACCAACGCAGAGTCCTACGATATCATTTACTGGGCACAACAAAATACGAGTACTCAATTTTTTGTGGTTGAGTAAGCCACAGACCGTGCTAAAACATCTGAGGTTTGCGGTCCTTCACATCGTAACCCAGATTCCTAACTACTAGGCCACACCGGCTTATCCAAGCTTGATATTTGCTCAAAATTTACTTAATACGAATCAAAAAATTATTTAGTCTTCGATTAAATTATCGGAAACGAAGTAAGAACTCAGTTTATGTAAGCCAAAACTTTGAGTCAAAATTATTTGACTCGATCGCTTTTGGAATCTAAAATTTCTTTGCAAATAAGAATAAGGAGACCATGGTTAAAATAATATATGAAAGAAGTAAAATTACCCTTACCCTAAGGTGTGGTAAGGGTAATTTTACTTAGTTTATATAGAATTTATAAGACGATGATACAGCCTACCCTCTTATAAGGGAGTGAAATATGGACGATGACAAAAAGGGATCAAGAAAAATACGGATATGGGACAGAGGGATTCTGGGGAGGATTTTTGGAGGAAAAAGAATAGATGAAGGTTGGCAAAGGAGATCTAACAAAGAAATATACGACCTCTTCAACGAACCAACGATAAATGAAATTGTAAAGTCTAGGAGACTACAATGGCTGGGACATTTGGAGAGAATAAATGATACCAGAATAGTCAAAGGTTGGCAAGAGAAGAAGAGGAAAGCCAAGGAAAACGAGGGAAGCAATTATGGATGATATAAAAAAGAAAATAGAAAACTGGAAAGAGAAGGTCAAAAGTCGACAGAAATGGAAAGGAAAAACAAAGCCACACCCTAGGCGATAGGCCTGAATGGCCTCCATGAAGCGCTTTATATATATAATATCCATACAGAGCAATTTTTATTTATTTTGGTAAAATCCTTTTTGGGATATCAGCGTTACATAGTTCAATTTTTTTAATATTCGATTTATCACCGTCCTCAAGTATCCCACGATTGCTTTGAAATTGATTAAATCACTCGTAACCTTGAAGGAACACAATCTTGATATAGAACAAAAGGATGTAGTGACAGCACTTTTACAAGGTGATTTACCTGAGGAAATCTATATGTGTTCACCGAAAGGTTTCGAGACAGAAAATCAGATATTTAGACTAAAGAAAGCTATGGCTTAAAGCAGGCGAGCAGTGCTTGGAATTGAAAGTTATATAAAATTTTGGTAGAAACAGGTCTAAAGTGTAGCAAAGCAGACCCTTGCGTTTATTACAACATTAATAAATCGAAAATGTTATTTGTTGCTGTTTATATTCATGACTTATTGCTATTTACAAACGATGACGAGATAAAATGAAAATTGAAAAGTCAACTGAATAGCAAATTTATGATAAAAGACTTAGGATAAGCAAGTCATATAATAGGCTTTCGCATAAGATGGAACCGAAAAGTATGGAGATTATGGATTGACCAAGAAAAGTGCATAGATACCATATTGTGAAAATTCCACTGCAAACCATGTTCCACACCATTAGATCGAAACCAGTAGTTATCATCTGAAATGTCGCCTAAAGATGATCCAGAACGAAAAGAGATAAATAATCAATCGGCTGGAGGAAGTCTTTTATACTACTCGGTTCCATCATTTTCAAATTTTAGAGGACGCAATAGTTTGTCGACAATTTGTTCATAGCGAAGCGAAGTGCACATCTCGAGGCTGTCTGAGGAACCAAGCTCGTAACTAGCTGTCACTCCACCACCTGGCTTATCGCTCGAACGGCACTGGTATTTATTTCAATCGATCAGGCAACTTCCTTCCAAAATTCTGTCGCCTCAGAACCAGCCTTAGTACTCAAAAAACCTAAGGCGAAGGCCTCAATGCTGGTAAAATGAGCGACAATATCGGAAAGGAGGAACCCAAAGCCAAGAGCACTCAAAAACTCAAAAAGAATAGAATATAAAGATAATAGTTATGGTTTAGCTTTTTGTGTTTTTCTTTTTCCCCATTTTTGTTAGGTTATTATTTTTTGTTTATTCTTACTCTTCAAATTACATTTACTTGTATTTTAACCATTTTGTGCTGGATTATACGATATGACGTTCCTTGGTTTTACATTTTTATCATTCCAGCGTTGATTTTTGCATCTTACGCCTCCGGGTTTGCGTTATGTGATTCTTAAGACCGCAAAGTACATAAAAAGAATCAAAAAGTGAAAAATGATTTTTGATACCTTAGGGGGATTTTCTCGTGACTGTCATATAGAAAAAAGTATTTGAATTACGCGCCAAAATTTCCTGCTATGTTCATACATGTAGCTATATTAACGAAGTTAGTGTTAAGAATTCGCGATGTTGTAATGGACCTATTTTTTGTTATAACTCGCGAAAGTATTAACAAGTCTTTCAACAGCTTTGAGTATCTTATTTTAGAATAGAAAGGAAACCAACTACATTTCAATAAAAAAACAAATCCCAAAATCAATATCCACAACGTTTCGGCACCTAAATCATCGAGATAACGTATAGTACCAACCGCTATTGAAGTTCAAAATTACTCAACTTTATTTTAGGAAAGCGCGACAACTGCAATAACGATCATTTTCGATCTTCGTGCGCGTCGATTATAACTTCTATGCGAATTCTCGTCCTCCGATCCGTACCGACGCCATTACGAGAACCCTCAAAACCGGTAGTTCCCCGACGATAACGACCGGAAACCTATTAAACCCTCTTAGTTTCTGGCTCACCTTCAGACAACCGCTGTTGTACACCGCAGATTCGAGCGCTATCCTCGAAATGAAGACGCCGTCGCTCCTGTCGATGCCGTTACCTTCCCTGATGTACAGGCCGAGAGTTTGGCCCGGTCTCTTCACGATCTCCACGAATTGCACCGTGTGTTTGGCGTCCTGCATGGCCGTGAAGCGTTTTGCCACTTCGCTGGCCGACCGACCCAAGTGTCTAGCGTCGAGGATCCTGACGATCATCTCGCCACGTCGTTCCACGTGCTGTAACAATTCGCATCGATTTAATTAAATTCGTCGGTACTCACGTGCTTAATTGATACGTTAAGTCAAAGTGTGCTTACGTCTATTAATTCGTAAAAGATGTGATAGAATCCCGTACATTCCATCACATCTTTTACGAATAATAAGTAGGAAAATGTGGTCAGGATTGGCCACCCTTTTGATTTTTGCTTCCGTTTAGGAAACAATTTGGTCATCGTTAGAAAGATCTGGGAAAAAGGAACACACTTTTCCTGAACATCGATAATTGATTGGGGAAAAGCATTATAAGCGTTAAAAAAAAAAAACATAAAATTCTGTCATGGTCGGCCCTTGCTGTCTAGGTTGGTCCATGAAATGTTTGAAAATGACCTCAAAAACTGAAAGTAATGAAATACAAAGCCAAATTTGTTGTTTTTTCTTTCTGTTCTTTATTTATTCGATTTAGCAAAATTTCACAAGAAAATATCGCAGAAAACCGTTCTGTTTGGCATATTATTCGGAGTCGCAATTCCGGCAAATCAAATAGCTCGTCGTTATATTGCCCCATTTCACATGCACTTCTCTCTTGCATTCAATACATGTTATGGAGTTGCGGTTTAACCGACGAGGCATTGCTTTTAAACAGATGAAGCACAAGTCTTCATCTTCGCCCGAAAAGTGCTTCTTCTGCGTTTGTTTGGGCGGGTGATCTCGTTTAACTGGTCGTTTTGCGGCGCATATCATTGAGGTTGATTCTGGGCTTTTCTTTGACGCTTTTATAGGGTCCCGCACAATATGGAAGGGCTTTCTGGCAAGGTGAGACCTGTGCTTTTGCTGACACAGCAGCCTGCAGAGGTCCTATGGAGGTCAAAACGGAAGAAAGGCTCGACGCACGAGACATGGATGTCGATGGCTCAGTGCACGTGGAGACTTCTTCATGCGCGTAAACTTCGAGGACATTGGGCACTGCAATTCCTCGTCATTGACCTCAGCCTCCCTAGCAGCTCGATCATTTTCGCTACTTCACACCGCTTACACAAATTTCAAATCCACAAAAATGTCCGGATTATATGGGGCAATATCCGTGACAAGAAATCCAGCTTTGATGTTTCGTGACGTCAGCGCCAAGTGTAGTGACAATTGGATTAAGCATGGGATGTCTTGGATTTCTAGAAGTTTACCAGCGTGGTTCTTTTGGCATAAATCCACACATCCAAGGGCTGCAAGCGATGCCTGCAGTGTGACAGAAATGAGAGTAAAGTAACGCCATTTACGACAACCAAATCCAACGCCTCTATGGAAAGACGGGAAGCGTAATTGTCTAGCAGCAACAATTTCGCTGATTGCTTTCGAGACTTTCGTCCTATCGATGAAGAGAAGCATGCACTTCACAAATTCCGCTTGCTGCATCCACCCAGAGCCTTAACGCATAAAATCAAGGTAGGCCAACCCTCACGACACAAATGGTTCAATCCTGACGACAAGCACCATTGTCTCATCGCGTCACACCACAACCAAACACCTTACGGGATTGAATTTTCCCCTTGGTTGGTTTTCAAACCTGATCCTAATGAAAGTGATACGAAAATTAAAATTAAAAAATCAAAAGTATTTTTTAACCAGAGGTCATATAGATCATTAAATTTGTTAAACAGCCGTTTCACCAAGCCCAAGTGTTTAGACAATTCTGACACCCTTCGGAATTTTATGGTAGAAAAGCCCTAAAGAATATTATCAGTGAAGAAACTTCAACAAACTAGTGTGAATTGATAGATCTACGAGGGCGGTTTGATGGAAGAGTGATTTACCAAAAAAGAAAGTTATTTTACTGTTAAAAAATATACTTTATTTCTCAACATAATCCTCTTCTAATTCTACACACTTAACCCAGCCAGTTTCCAATTTTTTCAAACCATCCGAAAAGTATTCCTTTGAAAAATCTCCAAAATATGCATTGGTCTCGGATATCACCTCTTCATTTGTTTGAAATCTCTTTCCGCCCAGCGATTTATTTTAATTTGGAAAGAAGAAGAAATCACTCGGAGCCAGATCGGGTGAATATGGTGGATTAGGCAGCAAAACGCAACGCAATTCGACCAATTTTGTTGCAGGAACAGTGGACGGATGAGACGACGCCCTATCGTGATCGAACAACAATTTTCTTCTTCAACAAATGCGGTCGTTCTTTCGTAAGTTGGACATGTCAGCCAATCGGCATAATACTGCCAGTTATCGTTTCTCCATTTTGTAAATAATCGATAAAGATAACCCTTGGAATCCCAACACAACTGTGGCCATCAGCTTTTGCCGTTTAGGAGGTACACTGCTCAGGAAAACTGGATATTATTTAGACGGTATTTTTGTTTCTGGTTATGACTTATCCAAGTTTCATCTACTGTACCATATCGATGGAAAACTTCCCTTCGATTACGTTTGAATACAGCCAAAACAATCTTCTAAATGTTTAATGCTAGCGCGCATTTGATAAATATTAAGCAAACGTGGCACCCATCTCGCGGATAGCTCTTTTCTATTTAAACGATCATGCAAAATATTGGATACCAATTTGGTTGAAATATTTTCTTGATTAGTTATCTCACGCACTTTCAATCGACGATCACTAATCACAAGTTTTCGGATGTTCTGCATCATCCGTGCTCATATGGCCACTTTTAAAAGTAGAAAACCATAAATCATTCCATGGAACGGAGCACATTCACGATAATATTGACGTAGCTTTTCCTTAATTATTTTCCCACGTAAAAATATGCTTAATTAATACTCGAAATTCTTTTTTTCGTATTTACACAATAAGGACAACAGTTTTCTTTAAATGAGTAGCTATAAGACATAACCGATCTGCCAGACTTGTGTGACATTTTGATCGTAGACATTAGAAACATGGCGAAAGCCAACAATATAATCACGGTGGCGAAAGTGTTGCCAATCTTTGAAAAGCCATTCATCCGTCAAATTGCATTCGTACTTACTGCGTGGTTTTATTAGAAATTAATGTTACTAAAGTCTCTTAGTCCTTTGAAATTTAATTCGACACCGTGTTTATTCCAGTAGGTCCTATGTCGAATGTCATTCGACATTTCCTTTTCATTATTAATATGGAATCAAGATGCGCATTTCTTTTTGACTTTTTGCTAGAACGGTATTCTTCGAAGAGGATTTAATGGTTTTCATTAACATTGGGGTATGTATCTTTCTATTATACCTCAGATTTATAAAAAAATTTATATTGTATTACTGTAAATCTATTGTGAACCTGATAAAATAATTTTAATTTTTTTTTTTTTGACCAAAAGGATTAAAGATATATATGTGTGACCAGATTGTAGGTGTGATTTTTAATGATTGTCCTGATCCTATACTACTTTCCTCAGTTCGCACCCCAATATTTACGTCTATTTAACTGCAATGTTTTGCAGTGCCGTGGTGTCTATTAGATAAAATATGATTATGCAACTTATCGTACACATCACTTATATAAAAGCTTTGATGTATCATATTACAACTATAGAATCTGCAATTTTGGGGTTATATTAAGTATGTAACGGAATACAAGGCGCCAAACACGTTTAGCTTTGAGAAAGAAACTAGCAAACGTAAAAAATTTGTTCATATTAAACCCAAAAAATACCTATGGTACACCTATGAAGGGTAAGGGACAGCCATGGCAGTAGATATGGGGAAATCCACTAGAAGTTACTAAAAGGCTAACTTCAGATAGAAAAATGGAAGTAAATATTGATGTAGAAACTGTGGAAAGTAGTGTAGGATCAAGAAAATCATTAAAAACCTCACGGCATTTGAATTTGTCAGTGAATCGAGATAAAAATCTACCTCGATATATCAATTATATTCATAGGAGAGACAAGATCACTTTGTATTCACCCTTAAGTGGAGTGCTTTACAAACAAAAACATTTCTACATTTCGATTAGTCAGCTAGTTGACAAACCCCATCGATAAGAAAACGAATGGGGATGTTACGCATGACATTAATTACCAGAAAATATGTCTTTTAAGTTTGTCTTGTTTGTAGTCTCGATTATAGCGGTTAAAATCTGTATATATAAAAATAGATCGTGGTTTGTACGGAAGCTTAAAACTTGAAAACGACTGGACCAAATTGGGCACTTTCTTCTGCGGGTTTGTTGCTACGCGAAGGTTTAGGTAAAACGAAAAGTTGGGCAAAACAAAGTTTGACGGGTCCGCTAGTAATATATAAAATTAATCAAATTACCTTTACCCCACTTTTCGGAAATAATTCCAGATACGCATTTCGGCAACTAAATTGCCATCCTCAGTGGAAAACTGGGGCAATTCAGTATCACCAGCGATATAGGTTTTACAATGTTTTGGTGTGTTTCGTGCAGGCGTTCAGTTACCCCAGTTTTCCACTGAGGATGGCAACTTAATTGCCGAAATACGTATCTGGAATTATTTTCGAAAGATGTGGTAAGGATAATTTTATTTATTTTATATATTTTTGCATCAGCCCAGTTATCATCAAACTCAGTATGTTGTACGCATTGTCATCTTTATATATTTACAAACAAAAATCTTTCTACATTTCGATTCATCAGCTAATTGGCGCCACCCATCAATAAGAAAACGAATCTATGTGTTATAGATTACGTCAATCATAAGAAGATATTTCTTTTGTGTTGGTCTTCTTTGTACTCTCGAATATAGCGAATTCAAGGAAATTCGCGTTAGCCGCTAACAGAGGTTTTCCTGCACTAAATTTTCCATTGAAGTACGAAACAGTTTAAATTATTTTATCACCAGCCCAGTTTTTATCAAAGTCATTGTGTTGTACGCACTGTCATCGTCACGGCTCTTAAAATTTACCATATTCGCATGTTAACATTTCCACTTTTATCGCCATACTTAGGCGCCGTTTATTGCCTTGTAACATGTTCTCGTAACATTTAACAAGGTGATTTATAACTGGTTGACGAGTTGTTAATAATCTATTTCAGCGTACACGCTGTTTGCGTTTTCTAAACCGCGATTCCGACGACGACGTAGTTAATTAATTTAATAATTCTACGCCGTCAAAGCATATTCATACCTCGATAATCACACAAACAACGCGTAGTAAATAATGTTTACCTCACTCGCCTGCATCAGAATATGATTCAGATTTAATTCGACGCGAAAGCGAGTAACTGCGAAATTATTTTTTAGCTTTTTCGCTTTTCTTCCATCCCTCTTCCCGCGTTTCGAATTTCGTTTTTAGCGCGCGAAATTAGACGGAAATCTCTCCTCAAATATTTGCCGTTACGCGACTGGAAAAAAAAGCTCGAACGTCGAATATCGCGAAAATATTCGTAAAATTCGAGGCAAATACCGAAATAATCGAATCGTCCTTTAAAAGCGCGCGCGGAGCAGTAGTAAATTGGTTTCTCGTCGGCTGGTTGTCTGACTCGCGGAACGACGACGGTTTTAAATCGTTTGGTGATAGCGGAAGAGGCATTTCGACGTAAAAATCGCGAAAGTGGCGCGAAGAGGAAAGTATCGGGTGAGACTTATTGTCTGTTGACAATTGTTGATGATGTTGAAAGCATTTCCAGATACGTTATGCGTATGAATAACGAAACGAGTTTATTCAATGGAGGCGTTTGGCCCAAAATGTGGAAAATCAGGACGTGATAAAGGAAGAAAATGTTTTAAGTGGGGCTTATAGTATTTTTTTTTTATTTTAATGTTTAATTAGTGGAGTAGTAATTCTCAAGTCGCTAAGTTTCAAGTTTGTGGTTACGATTAATTTGGCAGCGAATTTAGCTCGTGCCTGTAGCTGAAGTAACATACAACTTATTCGCGTCTCGGTCGCCGCATCATCATCTTTGCCACATGGTGAGCGAGATTCTATAATCCATTTTATTGCGGATCATCCCCCGTTTGGATATTTGATAGGTTTAATCCACAATTTAAAAATCAGATGGTGCCTAGAAAATCACTAATTTACATGCGTCTCCTTCGAACACAACTCCACAGATCCTTAGTGACAAACAGCTGCTGTAGCCAGTTATACTGTAAATATTACTGCTAAAAAATCTGGGTTATAGACTAATAATCGGATTAAGGGGAGAAAACGAACGCGAAAGGAATCAACTAGGGTGTGGATATATTATCAATCTCAAATATGTCGTATACTCTGAGAAAACTTCTTCGAAACATTACAAATTTTAACAAAAAGTTTTAGTAAAATCAAACAAAATACATTGCATAACCTTGCTGCGATATTCTACATGTAAAATTGGTAAGTATTTGCACAATTCGGTATGCATAAAGAATAATTTGTATCCGGGTACAGACATTAGAATTTGCAAAACAGCAAAGAAAGTGTTAAGGGAAAATATTCCAGCATTGTTTATCACTTCTATCATAGTAAACGTCTTAATGAAGAAAATTATTAAAAGATTGGCCTACACGTTTACGACAGAAAATATGCAAAAGAGTATTCTATTGAAGAATGTGTTGGATAGTCACAATGTGGAACTGGTTGCATTAATATTAAAGTTCTACTTAACTGTGCGACTGCATTGTGAGGATCTATTAAGATCACAAAAAGATACAAATATTAGGCATAAATGTATTCAATGAGTTTTATTTAATAATCAATAAGTGTATAGGTACTAGTTTATGTTAAATATGGTCTTGTCTGGTAACTCTTCCTTCACTACATAGCTAGTTTAAGTTTTAGTTTAATTCCTAGTTTGGTTAACTCGTATTGTTAAACATTTCGAAATTTTTATTAAGTTTACACATACATTTAATATATTACTTCTAGAATTAGACTTTTATGAATCCTATTCCGCTTAGAGAGAAAATAGTTCCTTAATTGTTAAACATTTTATAGAACTTTATTACATTTAGAAAGCAGCTTATGTACGTTTTTCTGCCCATAGTTATATCACCTAGAAATGATTTTAAATTTTCAATCTAATTGTGGAAATGGAAATAAACACAAAACAAATTTAACATTATTCACCGTTAACATTTCGATTCAAAATTGGCCAATTATTAAATCTTAGTGCAATCTTTTAACTTTTTAATAATTGAATAATTACTTATTGATCTTCGACACGTTCTTGTAAGCATTTGTTGAAGCTATTTATTGTCTGTAATTGACTTTTTACGTATTTAAGTTCAGTATGAACTGCATTAATTTTTCTTCTATAACCACTTCGGTCACACTGTCATGAAATTCACCGTATTGTTCGCGATCAAAGAGTTTACTTAAATATTGAATCACTTTCTCACTTACTCACTCTTTGATACCAAAAATCCTATTAAGTCACTTTGTCACCTGTGCCTCAGATTTCTAAAAGTGGTCGGGATTGCCAAATACGCAAACTTCTGAGATCTGGTATTCCTTCTTTCAGCATGACTTACTTCAAGCACTCACCAAATGGCAGCATTTTAAAGAATGTCCATCTGCAACATCTCGATTTACCAGAAGCAGTCGATACCCCCAAGTACAAACACCCAATGAAATTTACAGCATTTTAAAGATCCTCGATCCTCCAGGTATCAAATTTTCAAAAAGAAGTCTGTCTTCCCGTCTACGATCACCTCTGAAATTTGGTATTCGCTCCCCCAGGATGATTTTCCTTGAACATTCCTCGACTATGCCGTATTAATTAAATTTAGAATTCGATTTCGCGATAATAAACAAGGACTCATAACAACGGTGGTCGCAATTAATATTGGGATTTGGCGCAGACCACACGATAATGGCGCGCTGCCGTATACATATACACGCACCGTTCCAGAATAATAATCGTCATCCTGTAATGATTATAATACGAACTTTATTGCGTAATAATCGTTTCGAAATGAAGCGCACCCGCCCGAGCCAGCCGTGTACGCCCGATGTCACTTGAATCGCGTTATTATTATTATTGTTATTCGCCGCCTTTCTCTTTCGACTGCCGACTAACGCGTTCAATTTAGAAGTGATTAAGGGTCGAAATTATTTCGCCATTAACCGAACCTAACACGTGCGAATGTCATACGTTGAACAATAAGGAAGTAATTCGTTCGTGAGAAGTTGACGCGATAGAGGTGCAAATTCCTATGCAGATTGATCGGTTAATTTGCGGTCGGGAGAAACTAATGAGTTTTAAATCGATAAGTCATAAGTGCGAGCATGCAGGAGAATACGAATGAATTACGTCGGATGATGTAGTTGAGCGTATTGGGTGGAAGTCAGAGTAAATATTGAAACGTATTGTAAGTTTCAATATTTCTGGAAGAAGTTGACAATATGGATAGCGAAGCATCAACGTCAACTGGTGATACGCCGTAGAACCTGAAAGAAATTTTCAGTACGAACACCGGCCCGTCGAGGATAAATCAGATTAGAGGGAAAGTCAGCTAGAGCAGGTTAAGGTCTTGACTCTTGATTGACGACGATAGTAAATACTCGAAAAGCTTATTCAAAACAAACAAGCCGCAGACATATACAACTTACCATACCGCAGATAAAGGACCTTAGAGTTCGAAAAATTTGGTACACAAAGTTAGCATATTTTTGCTCTAACGCGAAAACTATTATTTCTATTATTTCTTATTCCATTCGAATCCTAGCCAAAATCTGTTTCTGGGAAGGGCGAATCAATCGTAATCGAGCCATAAATAAAGGCGCGATATGCGATTCTCTGTTTCCGGTGACGTCTTTCTATAGCTACTGACGGAACACGAATACACACACCGATGAAGATATTTTTTGAAAGGTAGATGTGCCCTGATAGTATTAAACATAAAGACCGGGAATGTTGATAGTGTTTTTAAAGGCTAATGTGCCTTAACACTGTTAAGCATAGTGGTCGAGTGTACGCCCAAGCCCTCAATGATAAAGATCGAGAAGCTTAGCCAGAGGAAGAAATAGGCTTCAGGAGACTATGAAAATATGGGTGGTGACCTTCTCCCAAAGACCTACAGTCTTTGCTCACAGTTAAACATTGAGAACGAACGTAGAATTTGAGCGTAGGGTAGACCAGGGACAATTGAAACAGGGGACGATAGATTCGCGGTTTAAATCGTGAGCACTTGCATGAAACGAAGCGTCCCTGCAAGCTTCTCATAGCCACCCATCGGACATTGCCACCATTTCTGAGTGTAAGTGTATTCCTCGAGTAATGTGTTTTGACGCCATCGATGGAAAGTTTTGCGTAGCTAGAGAAAGTGTTACACGAGAAAAATAACGTAAGTACCACCCTTTGACAATTATTTTCTTGCTTGGTAGATCTGCTTTGGTGGGAATAGCTCAGATTATTTACTTTTACACTAGATTCATAAAATATTTGAGCGTTTACTTAAAAATGTGTTGTGAAATTATCTTTTCCAGGACCACCAAATATTGATATTTCTCAAATCACATACCTCAACGTCTGTATTTTCACCAGAAATTGTTAGACCGTTGCCGAAAGCATTTTCTAGAAAAACAGCTGATACAAGAAAGACTAGGAAGTCTGCAATTTGTACCGACACTTCTGAGGCAAATGCTATTCAACATGAATACGAACCGCAAACGGAAACGCAAATTAAAAAAGGAAACTTAAGAAGTTAGTAGATAAACCAACAGCAGTTCTACGGTCAAATAAAACCAAAGAACGCCAGAACAATAAGAAACAAAGTGACAACAAAGGAGATATTTTGTGTCTAGTTCACCTGGATCTATATGGTAACAGCTGCTCTGGAGTTTGCTCCAGAACATGCGAAAATGGGAACAGAATTTAAGAATTTGAGGCTGATTATAGATTAGGGTTACAGATCAATTCATCTTTCGTGCCCAAAATATGATTTCAATCCCCCTTCAGAAGACAACGAATTCAAAACCGCTTAATCAGCTTATTTGTAATGATAGTAAAAGGTCGGAGCATCTCCACTCGGAATGTGTTCCTTCCCGGAAATAGCTTTGAATTTAAGAATTTGAGGTTGATTATATATTAGGGTTACATTACTAGGTCGAAGTAATTCAGGGACACACGCTGACAAGAAATTTGAATCTACAATCTTCATAAACTACAATATCAGATTTATTCCAAATACAGTTACAGTTTCTTCATGGTTGGCAAAACTGATTCCTGGCGAAATCTATCCTTGACGAGAAATACACGGGTATCGTGCCTGGTACTTTTGTGGTCTTCGATAAACCCTATCTCATTGTCATTGTCATTTTAGGCTTTTCACGGTACTTATATGTTAGTATTTGATAGATTGAACGCCTCCCATGGAAGCCCTTCTCTTTTTGCATCCTCGAGCCTTGGATCTTCTTTGTGACAACAGGACGCTTTCGTAACACCACTCTTTAGTTTAGGTCCAAAGGACGTAAAACCTATTGAAACGCCTTGATCCAGTAGCTCATTTGAATGTTTGGAAACTAAGCACACCGAAACTTGTCGCAACACTATATAGAATATTGGTTAGAACAATATTTACAACAGATAAATATGAATAGATCATAATTAACTGAGGAACAAGTCTTACCAACCATAGAAAATATTATGGGTTTGTATGGGATTCCTGCAATTCCGAAACTAAATAGACTTGAAAATTCAGAAAATTTCTTTGAAACCCTCTGTTTCCACCCTTGAAGTTGCTCAAAAGGTGTTCCAACTTGTCAATTGTCGGACATAGACACCTCAAGATGATTTCATCCTTTAAGGCTTGACATCGTTTGAGGATCAGGGCCAAAGTACCACGCCAAGCCGCGTTTGCGCATTGGGGTGGGACTCGAAAAGAATATTAGTATGAGGGGGTGGGGGATACGATTTAGGTTCGTAAAATACAGTTTTCTTCCTGAAACGAGAGCCTTATTTTTAGTGCGACCATAGGGAGTGTTTGGCTGCTACCCGAAATCGGCGCTCTGATCAAGGCATTATGAACCTTCAAATTACAAATCAAGTCCTGTTCATAATATTTTATCTAGAAAACAAGATCCGCCAAAAATGTTTGTCAACTATTATTCCTCTATCCAAGATCTCTTACGTAGATACGGTTCTGGTATTGAGGATGATCTATTGGATACGATTTACCACGAAGAGAGGGTCATTTTGTGCAGGTAGTAACCACTATAGCTATGCTTGCGTTCGTAAGAGATAATTGAATCCTTTTAAAATTTAATGCCGAGGATGAACTACCATTTTTCACACTTTTAAAGCTACAGAACGGCTTCGCCGAATTTAAATGATATAAATCTGGAACGATTTTTGTAAATCGATGAAGCAGTCCCCATTGAATATCACGGCATCTGTAGATATTCAATTAGAAAATGAAAATGACAGTATGGTAGTAAACGATTCAGAGGACAAAATCAATGACCAAGCCCCTGTTTCGATAAAATCATATGATCAGGCACTGAATCAAATTGCCCTTTGAAAGGCTTTGCAAAAGATGATTTTAAAAAATTAGAAAATCATTTTGAAAATCATCAGTTTAAATGGAAGTAAGCCAAGCTTCTGCAGACGAAAATTTACAAATATTTTCAACCCATGTATATTTAGTTTTAAACTTTTAATATACAGGGTGTAACTGTAAAAATGGTATATTTATTAATATAGTAAAGCTTGTATGGTATAGTTAACGTAATCAGCAAAAACAATGGCGAATCACGCGAAAAGTTTTAGCTTAATTTTAATAAAATTTTGGCCCCCTACATTTTTACATTACGGTACTGTGTTCCTGGTTTATTTGAGAAGTAAGGGACTTTTGAAAGTCGAAATAAATAGTCGAGCATTTAGTCAGTTTCGAGTATTCTACAATGTAAGCAGATGCCACTATTACAGAAAAATAAACAGATATTTTATTTTGATGTCGTTGCATGATCTTGGGCTATATTTGAAAAGTTCGATGATCTCTTATTGGTAACGGTAAAAATATTTTATTTCAAAAAGATGTATTTATTGGTAAAGAATGTAAAGTCAAGGAAACAAAGAAAGTTCCACAAGAAATGTCTAACATTAGACCTATTTAACAATAATATGTTTATGTGATTGCTGTGTGAAAATGGAGCCCCACGTTTATTAAGCAATTATTGAATATATTTTAATTATCTACCTTTGGACAACTTTTTAACCATTTACACAGTTACAGATTTACTTATACATGTGAATTTGTAATGAAAGGTAGGTAATGAAATGGGTATAAAAGCTATTTATTATAACTGAATTTACAGAACTGCTGTTTTTTAATTCATTGCCTTAAATATGCACGTCAAATAATTTTTCTTCGAGTTATCCCATAAGCAGACATCTCCCATAGCCGGACGAAAACACTGGGACCATGAGTCTCCGCTTATGAGAGGTTCCACAGTATATGCAATTTGAGTTTAGATTAAAATACTAAAAATGTTAAAGGTACTCAACACCAACCACGGAAACGTCGAACTCAACTCGGTAATTTCATGTTTTCTTAACGAAATTAACAATTTCTTCCATTTCCTACTTGCACGATAAACGAACAGGAAAAGCATTACGGCATTATTATACACCACTACCATAATTTCCCAAATTTTATTTCCTCAATAACCTTCGCTCGATTTTAATCAAAGCTCATCTCCAACAGTTAATAAGATCCACATCGATTTTCCTTCATCAACCCCACGCTTCTCCAAAGTTTTCTTAATTACGATAAACCTTCGGTCCGATCTTTCCCTTGCCTTTTACACGGATCCCGGTGCCTCCATAAAGCATCTCACCTGCCGCCGCCCTCTCCGCCTCCTTAATCCGTTTGCGTTTGATAGCACTTCGATACCTTATCGGACCGTTGCTCCTCCTATTATCTCCTTTGATAATTAATAGTCGGATGTCCAATTTAAACTTCGACGAGAGCGAGGGATTTTTGCGTCGCGAAATAGAAGGGCTGCACGGTTAATTAAGGGCGCTCGTCTCTAAATAATGCGTAAATTTCGATAGTCCCGCGAGCCGTTAGTATGACGTTTCGACGCCGCATACCACGACGGCCATCGTTAATTAAACGCTTTTCGGATTAACGATGTTGCCGACGAGGTTTCGATGCGGTATTCGTCTCGCCGATCTTCGATAGGTTTTTAATTGAAAATAATGAATTGAAAGCGATAAGTGCTTTTTCGAAGGAATGAAATTTTAAAGGATTATCACTGGTCAACACATATTTGTTAACATTGTGTAGAAGGACACACTTCAGACTTCTTTTGGAACTATCTATAAAGAGTCGCCAATCAGTTGGTGTGTACACTGATATACCAATTTTTGTAACAGTCCTTTTATGTCGTTTCAAAATACCAAATTATCTTCCTGAGAATAAAATGGCAGAAGATCTTTTTCTCTGTTATGGTAATACGTAATTTTTGTTTCTGGAAAAAAGATTTTTTCCATTAAGTCTAGAACCAAGCAACTCCCAAGACTCTTTTGAAAGGTTTAAATCTCTAATAAGGTCATTTAATTCTTCCTGTGTAATCCTTTCTGGACATGTTGAGTCTTCTTAAAGTCGCTATTCTCATGTTCACAAGGACAGTTCATCATCATCCTCTGGTAATATATGTAGGTTACTAAATATTGGAACTGGTATTTGTTCTGAATGTGGAATAGGTCTTCTCGCTGAATCCAAATCGAGATATGTCCACTTATGTCGATTATTCCGATTAATATCCTTTATATTCACTAGGCAAAAGTAACAAGCGTCAGAATGGTTTCTTGGTTCCCTTCATACCATTGGAATCCCAAACTTCATACACTTTCTTTGTCCTTTTGTCCACTGGCGCAGGTTCTCAACATATGATTTGCAGGCAACATGTGGCGTCCAATTTTATCTTGATCTCCTAGATGAACACCAAAATAGGCCATGTATGTCTTTCTCATAAACTCACAAATTGGTTTTCTACTCTCTCTTAATATGTATTCGCCACATATATAGCAAAAAACGTCTGGATAATTAACACAATTACATCTGCTTGTAGAAGCCACGATTTTAACAACACACTTCTCGAACAAACACACTTGCAAGGAAGCTTAAATTTAAACTGACCCGTAGATATCTTTATAGTTATTTATGCAGATATTATTGGAAAGTAAACCTCAAATAACAATTACACCGCTATTTTCATAAATCCTTTATGACGTACGTTTTTTGAAAACTGTTTATTGCATAAACACATTAGAGCCGGTGTTCTTGGAAACCATTAGGGGTAATTGGGGAATTTAAGATGATAAATAGTTTTTTACCTAGAAAAATTAGGGAAGTAAAAAGCATCTGTAATAGACAACTAGAATTGAAAAGAAGGTCTGTTCAGAAGATTTATTATAGCAATATGAATGGAAATATATGAAATACTTAATTTTTGTCTATCTCAACAACTAGAGCTGATACAAGAAACGAAAAGAATTATATTTTTAGAATGAGAGTTCTTGACATATTGTAAATCAGTATCTTTGTTTTTGATGTAGCAAAAAAATGTTTTGTCGGGTTGTGTTATAGGCGGCTAGAAATAATTCAACATCGTTTAGGGATGATATTGCTTCGATATTATACCGCGGTAATCTTTACTCTAAGCCACAGAAAGACATTTTACAAACAACAGGTACACACACACGTTACATATATCCGCTCGTTAACCCAAGTTGGTTTTATGTTCTTTCCATTCAGTTACATACATTAATTAGGAACACGCGGAGCTTCGCGCTAAAGTCGAAAGAGTAAAGAGCTCGGGAGTTTATTCCCTTTCCATCGTATTACCGCACGCTACCCCATCGTGCGCCGAAGTTTTAACTTTATGTTACCCTCGTCCCTACTCACTTTATTTTGTGTATCATCTGGGTTCTTTTTCGGCTCCCCGTCGTATATTATGCGTGTTTTGCTTACCTCGAGTGCGGCAGCCGTGGAAGCGTCGTGGTCATTCTCTACCGTCTCTATCTGTTTGAAAATCTCCGTACTAATTCCCGAAACCTGCGAAGCAAAAAAGCAACAGGCGAATTATAAAAGAAAAAAACTAGTTTTGAGCGAAGGGACGTGGAAATAGGCGATGAGTTACGATCAACAAAAATGCGAAAAATAGATAGATTCTTAGCATTACGTTTTCGTATGGAGATGCTCGTATTATTTCATAAGAAAAGCTCTCTCCAAAATGTGGTAAATTTTGGAGATGTCTATTGAAGTAGGAATCGTGAGATTATTCAGAAAATTATCAAAATTTACGATTTCTACATATACTTCATAACTCTAAAATCGTGGTGGATGCGCCGGAATTATTTCGTAGAAATGCGTATTTATCTTCGAAGTACAGAAAAACTTGTATATTGTCTGGCAAGTAGCTAGGCGCAGCCTTTGTTTTATTCTGAAATGAAGCAGTTTTGAAATATATTGGTTTGATGACTTTCTACGTAAATGTTCATCCAGCAACGACAAAGT
Organism: Chrysina gloriosa; assembly: GCA_038088585.1. NCBI lineage: Eukaryota > Metazoa > Arthropoda > Insecta > Coleoptera > Scarabaeidae > Chrysina > Chrysina gloriosa. The sequence continues at coordinate 58,653,477 of CM076091.1, read as the reverse complement.
TAAGTTTACCAAAAGTGACTGCAAGCTACGTATTTCTAATGAATTCTGTGCTTTGTAGGTAAAGAGTTGATTTCAAGAAATAATGCGAAAATTAGATAAAGTCTTAACGTTACGCTTTCGTATAGAGGTGCTGGTACAATTTCATTAAGAAAAATATCCTTAAAACGTGGCAAATTTCTAAGATTCGTGGAATTGTTCAGAAATTATCAAAATTTTTATTTTTTTCACGATTTTTACAGGAACTTCATAACTCGAACATCGTAATGGATGCGCCGGAATTATTATTTTATTATTATTATTTATTATAAGTGCAGAAAAACTTGATGTTTTCTGTTAAGGCGAAAGTTTTAGAATCAAGTCGCTTTTTAAGTCACTATAAGTAAATAATTGCTTGTTTGTTTTCGATGATACCCCAGTCTTAACCCTTCAGTTATAACGTGAGAATTTTCAACTTTGGTGATAACTCCGGCCTTAGGGGCTGATTAATGTTTGTTGCGCTTTTGTTAATAAAGTGCATATCCCTTTTTAAAAAGAGACTTTATTGGCATGCAAAAATGGATTAATTTAGAAAACAAAGTAATAAATGAAAAGAATAGTAAAGAACTTGTAAATAGGAAAGTTTGGTTGATTCCATTTGATGTTGAAAACAAATTTATTTATTATTTAATGCTCCCGACCACAATTCTGTTCTTTTTAGATGATTAATGAAAATATCCTCCCTGGACAAGTAGTTAGGCCCAGCATTTCTTTTATTATGAAATAACGCAGTTTTGCAATATATCGATTTGATGACTTTCTAGATAAATGTTCATCCAGCAATGACAAAGTTTAACTGCGAGCTACATATGTATTCGTAATGAATCGTTTGCTTTATAGGTCATCAGTTACGTTCAAGAAAGAATGCAAAAGGTAGATAAATTCTTAACGTTACAATTTCGTATGGAGGTGCTCGTATTATTTCAACAAGAAAAACTAAATTTCTCCCCAAGGCGTGGCAAACTTGAAAGATTTCTATTAAAGCGACAATTGTGGAATTGTGCATAAAATTATCCAAATTCACGATTTTTATATAAACTTCATGGTGGAAACTTCGTGGTGGATGCGCCGAAATTATTTCGGTGGAATGCATAATATTTGTCTTGAAAGTGCAGAAAAACTGTTTCCCGTCAAAGAAACGATTCGAGAATCCAGTCCCTTTTTTGGGGTGACTACAAAGAAATAATGGTAAATAATCTTGCTCGTCCAAAGTTACCAATTTGTTACTTTTATCTGCTTTAATATAGAAGCAATTTTTTGTTTTGAAATTTTTGATAGTTTTGAAGTTACTAATTGTGTTGACTTTATACTTTAACCCATTGGCATTTTTATGTTAATTTTTGCATGATTCTCTCATAAAACTCTTGGAAAATTCATCAACATTTTTAGCGGCTGTTTCAATTCGAGCAATGATTTTCTTGGAAGGTGATTTTAAACCTTTATTAAGTAAATTTAATTCTGTTTGATTAAACGTCTCTGATAATTCATTTACGACCAACATTTCTTTTACCTTTGTATTCTCTTTTTTCTTGCTATCTAGTTAAGGGCACAAGTTTTTAAACTGTTTACTTAATTTTGAAACTTTACTATTACATTTATACTCTGAAACGACTTTTTTATGAAAATTACACCATCCTTCGTATTCGTCTTTTATCAAACCTAAATGCAAATTGTACGCCTCTAATTCTAATTTACTTCTCTTACCGGACTGGTATTTAATTCTCGAATTTAGCCATTTCATTTTTGCACAGGACATGACTATTTCGATGACTTTAGTTGGACGTAACATAAATTTAAGAAAGATATTGTTTCGTTTACATTGTTTTAAGCAATTAATATCCGCAGTCAATCACCAAATTGTAGTAACTAAACTTGTCAACAGTTTTCTGCTATGTTTCGCGCGTTCAGTGTGTGATGTTCATTGTGTGGTACTTTAGCGTTGTACAGTGTTCGTTATGAAGTGTTTGTCTTGGGTATTAGCAGGTTCTGAGTATTTCACTGAGGATTGCAACTTAGTTGCCGAAATACGTATCTCAATTTATTTCCGAAAGGCGTGGTAAGGGTAATATATGTTTATTTTATATATTATTTTGGCTGCAGTCCCCTTATTCTTATTGCCCATACTTCAAGTGATAATTCTTTGATTCCTGACAACAAAAAGAATTACTTTTTGATCAATCAAATTATTCATATTGGGAGGGAAAAGCGCATACACTTTCAAGACTTTCGCCGCTCAACCTATTCTCTCTCTCTCTCTCTCTTTACCGCGATATTTTTCCAAGAGACCTAATAGAAAGTTTCATATACAATCAAACCTCTCAACTAAAGCAAACGCATGAACGCTAATGCACTTCGTTCGCTATTTCTTTCATTCAACCTCGCCCTGGCTATCGTAAAAAATTAATGCACTTAAGACGGTGCGCGTCGTTCGTCCATTATTCTCTCACAACCTGCTTTTCGCCCTCACATCCCGTCATTCCATTAAACATCATGAAAGCGGGCGCAGGCCACTTACGCCCATACATTCTTCGTATCGGGCAACACCTGGACGCGATAAGAAAACGACCGTAAAATTTCTTCTCTCCTAGTGCGAAAACAACCCTCGGCCTACGTTACGCCATCGACAATGCACTCACCTTCCGGAAATCGCCCTGTATGACCATCGGCGGTGGGTGATTGTTTCTCGTCTGTTGGGCGGGAGGGGCTCGTAGTGGGGAGGCCGTGAGATCCAAAGCCTCGCGCCCATTATCCTGTAACAAGATAAGGAGAAAAATGAAAGAAAAATAGGGGCTTTCTGTTAGTGCCGAAATTCGTAAATATTTATGTAAGGAAATTAGTTTCGAGCCGACGATGATCGTGTCGTTATTGGATGGGATAAAGGTAAAAAATGTGTATGGTGGTTTCATTAATGTTGCGCGTATAAGAACGGTTGGAAAAAATTGGGGGAACGATATAGAAAAAGATCAGAATACAGTAAAAATACATTTGCTGTTTTTTCAGCAAACAATTTCCATTGTAATAAGTATGGTTTTAAGTGCGCGGGAAACAATTTTCGAAGCATTTTCCCGTTCAGATGACACACCAGAAATGTTACTTTTGAATGGTACGAAGAACGTCTTTAAATTTGTTACAAAAATTAAGAAAGAAAAAGTTCCTGGAACAAACTGTTGTATTGCTTTTCAAAATATTTGAGTTTAAGGTTACTTTTAATTGAGTTCAAACCAATTCTCGAAACATTTCTTCCATTCTGATGGTATCTCAAAAATATGATTTTTGAAGGGTTTGGCAGCTTCTTAAAGTGCTGAAAATCACTGTCCACACTGTCTTGTTTGACATTCGGGAACAGGATAGAGTTGTTATGCGATAAATCAAGTGAATACAGGCAATGAGATATTAATTCCATGTTTAATATTCAATTTTTTTGACGTAATGTGTGAGAGCTGGCATTGTCATGAGTCATGATGCAGAATAATGCGACGTTTTCCATTGCCTCTGCTGATTTCCTGGATGGCTTGTGGCAAACAAACTCTTGTATACAATTCAGCATTAACTGTTCTTCGATCTTCTAAAGGAGTGGTTACGATATCTCCAGTATAACCGAAGAAACAAGCGATCATTCTCTTGGAAGTGCTTCGTGAAGGAACAATTTTTCCGGCATTCAGTTCACCTTGGAACATCCAAACAGTGAATTCTTCCTTAATTTCCGGTTCATACGAATATATCCAACTTTGGTCAACTGTTACGATGTTGTGTACGGATTTTTCAGTTCCCCCGGACGAATTGTTTGAGCATTTCCTTCCGCCAAATAGCACGAGCCTTTTATTGAATTTCAGTCAAAATATGCGCATCGGAAACAGATCTTTTCACAGCTAAATGCTCATCCAAAATCGATTGTATTGCAGTGTTCGATACGCCTAAGAATGCCACTATCTCACTGTAAATCAGACACCAATCTTCTCCAATCACTATATTTCCTCTTTTTTTTTTATTGGAATAACAACCGATTTTGGACGATCTCCAAGCAATTCATGTAAACAGTCTTTTTTGTTGGTACTTTACCAAAAGTTGAAGGAAGCGAGTCCACGCATTGTTGTTAAGTTGGGCCTTTACTAAAATCGTAGAAAGACATCTGACGAAAAGCTTCGCTTAAAATTTCCATTCTTTGACAAATTTGGTTTTTCTGAACGTTCCCTATAAACAAACTACTCGGTCAATTCCTACGCCGCCACTAATTTCACAATCTATATATTAATACGCAGTGGGACGTCTTCTCGTACATATTTTAGAGTGTTCCCTCCATGTATTGCGATGGTACATATATCGTTGCTTTCGTATTACAATGCAAATTTGTCGAATGTATGTTTCATCGCAATACGTGCAGTGGAACGCAGGTGAGGGTCTGTAACATATTGCATATATTACATATTGTACATGAGCTTAAGTGACAGGTATCAAGCCATCTGTAATCAGAATGACACACGCAACGTGATATGTCTACTACGTCAAGTAATGACATATTATGATAGTAAATACCTTCGAGAAACGGACAAAAGTTGTGTGGCATAATATTGATTGCACAAAAGGAGATTAAGCGGATTAAGTTGGCGTCTCAATATATTGCGAGTGAGTAAAATAATTGAATGTTCAGCTCATACGTTCGTGTCAAGCATTTACATTTGTGCATTTTCACGGGTCTTATATATCTAGGTATGAGCTTTTGTCCTAACGTGCTAGAGAATACAATAAAGATTGAATGTAAATCAGGTGTTTGTATTTGACTGCGTATTAATATATAGATGCTGTGGTCGAATTTCGACCATCATGCGATCCTAGTAATAATAAATATCAAATTTTACGAAAATAGTAATGACATATCTCAATTCCCAACCCTAATGGCGACTTAAAATCGAAATAGGCGCCCCAGGTAAAATCTATCAGTTTTGGTATTCTTGGGGTGTATTCATGCATTTCCCCTTTGTTTAAAGTTTTTGTTGTGCCCTATTATTACTACAACGATGACGTAAGCTTATCCTATGACACCTCTTCAAGCTTACAATTTTGCATATTTTTATCCTCGGAGTAAAAATTTTGTATATTTTTGTCCTCGGTCTGATGATAACGCTCTTAGTAGATGGCCCGAAGTTCCTGTCACTTACGTACAAAATCTACACGTTACTAGTTATGCTTAGTTTATTTAGATGATTATTCGGCTTGCAATGTCCCGAAAGGGATCCACTAAGGTTTTCATTTGCATTTTACTCCAACGGTCACAGCTTCCTAAAAGATGTTTTGCTGCCCTACTCCAGGTAGGTTGACCCAGCTTTTGGGCTGTAATACCCTTCCTTCTTGTATGACACTTACTGGAGGACTACCTCTTTAATCCCCAAAACGATTCGAATTACACAAAAGGAATTGACGACTCCTTTCTTTTGATATAGTTTGTCAATGATTTTATTGCCTTAGACTCCAACACCAAACTAAAGCTTATCTTCGAAAAGGAGCCATATAATTTAAACAAAAAGAAGAATAAAGAAATACTAAATGACTTTGCTAAACAATCTACTAATTGAGGTGTGGTTGTTAGGTACTTCTACAAGAAAGTTGTGCCATTAGTCCGCCAACCAGGCGCAAATTACATTGCATTAGACTCCAGTACTCAACAATGATAAGGTATTTTTGACGGGAGCCATATAATTCAAACAAGAGCAAGAAGAAGAAAAATAATCTAAATGACATTGCACAAGGATCTACTAATTAAGGTTAGTGTGTGCACCTCTCCAAGAAAGCTATGCAATGAGCCTGCAAAGTAAATAAAAATTGTATATGCCAAGATTATCACGAAGTTTGTCAGTCATTTTATTGCCTTAGACTCCAGGATGCAACAAAGGTATTATACCTCCGATGGAGTATTTCCAACGGGAGCCATATAATTCAAACAAAAAGAAGAAGAGAAATCTAAATGACATTGCAAAAGGATTTACTAATTGAGGTTTGTGTGTGTTAGGCACATCTCCAAGATAGCTGTGCAATTAGCTTGCAAAGAAAGTGCGAATTGCATATGCCAAGATTATCACGGAGGGTCTTATGCTTTATTAGTAGCACACTGCAATGGAAAGTAGTTTTGTCCTCATTAGGACTTATCAGTACGATATAGCTGGTCCGCGGTCAACAAAAGGATTTCCCTCGCAGCTGGATGTCATAGTAATAGATTTCAGCGAACGGGTGGCTCCATCTGATGAAGTAAAGTGGTATTGACATATCTAGGTGTATCTTATTGTTTGTGCCCATCAGACTATGGTTTAGGAACCCAGCTCCTGAATGGTTGCTTCGCTGTCAGGCAAGATGCCAATCTCATGGTTCCTGTAATTCGTCGTGAGGCTTGAAATTTTTATTCTGAGGAGACTTTAAGTACCTCATTCCCTAAACTTATGCAACAACCTGTGGATAATTTATTTTGGGCGTAGGGTAAAACTTCCTGGCTCTTTCTTCTTTTTTTTTTGATGTTCAGGATAGGAATTCTTCCTAGTTAGAATTATTATAACGAATAACGTCCTGTTAAAATAATCTTTTAATTATAGACGTCCCTAATCCTCTTGTGCAAAGGACTTTTGATTACCAACTCTAGGTCATAATAGTAAATATTTGATCATATCGCAAATTTTATACTATCTCCTAATCTCCTAGTTAGTCGTCGTAGATAACGCGTCCGTATCTGTACCGACGTTCATTATTCATAATTCGGAAAACCGCTACCTCCGCTATTAAATTATCTACTTCATACAGTTACGATTTTCACGAACGGACACATACGTACATATGTATGTATAGAGGATAATGGTCAAAGTTGGAGATAGTCGGGCGTTTCATAAACATGTGCAATAATTATTTGCGCGCGTTTAGAGGGCAACCGAACGGTCGTTTGTCATTAAATTTACTCTCCGACTGATAATTACGGTTTAAAACGGCGGCCGCCGGGTCGTTATTCATTTCGCTTAATTGTAAATAAATTTGTCCGCGTCGGCTGGAGAATATTATCCGGCGAAAAGTACTACAACGGCTCGGTAATTTGAATAATTAAAAAGTAGGGAAAATTAACTATCTCGCCTCATGATATGTTTGTATGTTATGATAGCGTTCTAAGTCAAACAATTTTTTGGGCAATGCAACACAGTAAGTGCAGGAAAATACAGAGCGACGTTTAAATTTTGTTAAATCATTCACAATTTACATTTTTGATTTTATCTTTAGGTCGTTCCATTTCAAGGACCTTGGTTTAATTTTTTTAAAGAAATGGGATAAATATTCCCCACGCTTTCAAACGGAAGTTTGCAAAAATTCTCAGCTATTTAATCGAGAGTTAGATACCCGTTGGTGGAAGTTACTTGTTCAAATAAGAAGAAGGAGACGACTAGTTTGGTAAGAGGAGGCGCTTACAAGAATTTCGGATAGATTTGAAATGTTGCACACTGATATAAACCTTAATAATAATTCAATGTGCAAAGCTTCAAAGATGATTGGAAATTGCTTCCTGTCTCATCGATCAGTAAAGTATATGCAAAACTTTTACGTTTGAAATTTCGAGACAAATTTGGCTCATAAATCACTATTGCTGACTTGGTCCACTAATCGGGCAATTACTTTACCAATTTCATTCATCCTTTTTAGGGTTGGTCGCCAATGAACCAGCAACTTGAGCATTATGCCCTTCGTACCGATTCGTAATAACACGCACCACGCTTCTTCGTACAAAGGCCACCATCTTGCCCAATGGAAGCTCGTATTCAAGTAGGCTTCAGTAGATGCTTCACCTCGAGTTTCAGTTTTGCATCGAGCATTATATCCAAATACTTTAATTGATTGGTCAATTCTAGGTTCTCTGCCGTCGTACGGTACCTAGGGCTTCTAGTTGAATACTGTTGGTTAAAGCTGTCATCTTTATTTTTTGTAGGTTAACAGACAAAGCTTCTTTTGGGCATCAGCTTTTTACAATTCGCAATGCATTCCGCACGATGCTCGTAACTGTCCCAGAATTTTTGTTTCACCATACTTTATTCTTTGTAGACAATGGCGATGTCATCAATTAACCCTTGTGGCCATATTCCTTGGTTATTTAATATCCTGATCAGATTGTCTCTTACTAGACTGCACAGCAGTGGTGATAATGCTCCCCTTTTGAGGACACCATCTTGTTGTCCTCGCGGCGATAGTTCTATTTTAATTGAACTTGCACTATTCTACTCTGAACTTTATAAGTCATCATGGCATATAATGTACAATTGGAGGCTACAGTTAAAGGGCATGCCATTTGCTGTTATTCGATATAATTTTTCAAGAAATTCATATTTTTGTTTTGATGTCTTCACTGAGTAAGTTTTAAATTTTTTAAGTCATCAGAAAGGTTCTCGCCTATTCTACAGAAGTAATTTTATCTTATCTTGGGCCCATCCTTACTGTGATACTGGGCATAAGTCTCAGATCTATGCATGATTTAAGCTAGTGAACACGTTATATAATAACATCATGGCAATCTGTAATATGTATTAGTGAAAATTATGGTAAGAATATTGCGCTTAATTTGCTTTTATTAACTTCCTTATCATGTTTTGTATGGTATGCTTCTTTCATAGATTTCTTATGTAGGTCCCATGGAGGCCAGCAGCAAGTTAAGTCCGTGCAGTATTTCAACCATTTTGGCTTCTGAGTCTGACTTATTGTTATTGCCACACGGTATCCTTTTCTTATTTCGGCTAAAGTCTTCTAGAATCTATCACAAGGCTTTTTCAGAAAATCGGGAGCTACCGAAATCGGACTGACGCTGTCACTCCTCCGAATTTTATTATTCAATGATAAGTTGTCATTAATAAGTTATCATTGAATAATAAAATTCGGAGGAGTGACAGCTTCAATTCGATGTACACAACCTTATGATAACACGTCATACACCTTTTTAACAAACTCTAGTCATAAACCACTATATTGTTTGAGGAAAGTAAAATCTGTTCGCATAATGAAGTTCTGATTTTCCCATTTAAATGTTCTCAAAAAGTTACCCATTGGAGATGTTTACATTCTAAAAATGGTAAAAATTTGCATAAAAAATAGTAATAAAACTCAAGATATCATCCCATCCGTAAAAACGTTTGAATTTGTGGATTATTATTACACAAATGCATTAAAATGAATGAAAGTCGTAATACAAATTCGCGCGAAATGTAAAATAATGAAAATTAAACCGTGTAAAAATTTCGCCGTGAAAACACAACTGTTTTTTCAGCTATTCATCAGTTTTTTATTTATTTATTTTTCGCAATTATCTACGCGGACAACACAGGCGGCAACAACGGTTTAGCGTACTACCTCGCTTTGAATTCGCCGACAGGGCACGAATAACAATCGATATTTATTTTTCTTCTGTTTCGTAACACCTGTCAACGCCAACTGTTTTATTTTTTAAATTATGGCGTAGGCAAGCTTTTTATATTGGATGGGAAAATATATATATATAAAAGAGATGAAATGTGTGCTATCTACGTCGGAATTTGAGGAATTTCATTCATTTTCGTCCCTATAAGGTTTCTGTGGAGTATTTAAAAAACACCAAAAAAAATTCATAAAATCAGATTTTTATAACACAACCCTCCTTAAGAATTTATTCAAATTCGATAAGTTTTACGTAGCGTTCGTGCATAAATTTCAGGAATCGGATACTGCTAGTGTTGTAAAAGCGTGCAGCGTTTAGGATTGAATTGCGTAGATTCGTACGATGGTTTTTTCCGAGTTTGGAAATGGTTCGACTCTGTGTACGGATTATTTGGTAATCAAGCCACCACAATTTATCGCAAATTTTTGCCATTCAAGTTAGATCTTAGTACTCTCGGTGGGGAATTTCGTAAACATAGTCACATTAATAAAGATCTTAAATGATAGTTCTCTACCACAATTAGCCCAATTAAACAAGACTGGTTCCAATGATAGTTCTATTTCCAGAACGTTTACAAACGTTTTCGGAACACCTTCTTCGGTGAAAATATACCTAGATAAATGTATAAACAAATATTTGTTTTAATTTGGGAACTATCAACACAATAACTAATGACTAGGATTTCTTGATATAGATGATATGTAATTTTTTTCTATATATATAAATTATAAATAACTAGTTTAATGTGTAAACACACATGCAAATTATGAAAATACCTAGAAAAAGCTTATATCAAGAAATCTTTGTCGAAACCTTAACAATTCTGTTCAAGGACTAGGGAAAACCCAAATCAAATACCTAGCCAAGGGTTTCCTTCTTAAGAAATGTAAATGTCATTTTAACCAATTGCCACGCCCCTTTTTTACCTTTTTCAGAAATCATTGCATTGCATTGCAACGCTCGTAGTAGATTTATTACGAAAATGTAATATCCATGCAATGAAAATATTTTCACAAAATATGCTAATGCAACAGCTGCCAATATTTAGACTACGCTCCGTCATATCCACAGAGCTCCGTTCCGTTTCACTAACAACCGTGGAAATCCGCATCTACATCACGCCACTACCAACCGTCCTTATTAATAATGGATGGGATTTTAAAAGTCTACCGTAAACTATATTAACTGCAAGCTTATGTACCTTCCGCGTTATGCATTTTAATAAGTTGGAAATGTTGCCCTGTTTACAGTTACGGCTTCGGAAGTACGAAGTTCGACTGCATATCATTGCGAAATGCAGAAAACGATGACGTTGGAAGCTCGTTAAATAATATTTAAACGCTTTCGTACGTACTCCTCGATCTTTATTGATGTAATTTTTGCGGTTGCAACTATGTTTGTAATCGATAGCAGGTAGCCGCTTCAACTCGTGTAATCAAACGTAGAAACCACTCGCAGAATGTATAAAAAAGTTGGTGTGTGTAGTTTACGTACGTCAGCAGTGAGTTAATTGTCATATTTCTTACTTGAAGGTCATCGCGTTTTAGTTCCACCTGTTTTTTGATGATTTGTAAATCAGTAGGATTGGGTCGTAGAAACTCTTTTTCGGATGCTTTATGTATAATGTTTTATTTTATCCGTTCTTATACGTTAAATTAGAATGATTCTGGAGTCATTATGATTAGGTTGTATAAAATCTTTTCAGAGGTTTCTTGTATAATGTTTTATTTTATTCTCTTATTTTATGTTTATGTATTTTTGAGCGCAGCACCTATTGTGGTTTAACGTTAACGAATTGCCAATTTCAATTATGTCGCATATCATACTCTCTGCGTCTTTCACACGAAGCAAGCGCCTGGCCCCGCTCAAATTTAACGCTCTTACGTTTATGCTCTTACGCTTACGTCCGAGCTGATCCCTTACGAAGTATTCACTTCAATAAATATGTTTCTGAAAGAAACAGAATCTTTACTTACGAAGAATTGTTGTAAAAGGAAGAATGGTTTCAAAAACTAATACTCCTTCCTATAGCGGCTTTTGAAAGAACTAGGAAAATTGTGCATGTTGTACGGAATATAATGGAAACATGCAGAACTAGGACAGAAACCTGGAGAAGAAGATGTACAAATGCCAAGGTCACATTCTTAGGAGATCTAGAGAAGTCACATTGATTTCCAATGGAACCCACAGAGCAAAAGACTAATGCCCAGTTTTATCAGCACTGAATAAATGCACAAATAGTTATTCTCCGAATACAATTTATTCTCCATTTAAGTAAATGTCTATTTCAATAACGTGTTTTCAACCTCACTTAGTTATTCAACGAATAAGAAGCTTTCGAATGTGATTAAGCTTATTAATTCATAATTAACGTTTGATAAAGAGTGGATGACGTGTTATCATTAAGTAGTGTAAACCGTACTGACGCCCTTACTTCTCCGAATTTTAGTACTCGCGCCCTGCACGTAAGTGGAGACAAAGACCGATTTACATTACTTAATGATAACACGTCATCCACTCTTTTATCAAAGCTTACTGATGATTCGTTGAAAAATAAACCCTTATTTTCAGGACAATGATTTATGTATACTTCAAAAATAGTTTATATACAATTTCAAGCGTTAAAAGTTGGTCTGGTTTACACTGTTTAATGATAACACGTCATCCACTCCATTTATCAAATCGTATTCTTAATGCTGCTACTAGAGTAGCTGCATAAACGTTATTTTTCTTATATTTCTATGATATTTCTGTTGCCACATGACTGCCATCTTCATGTCATTTGATATATGTTGACATATCTGGACGTATATGATATCAAAAACATTTAATTTTGTGAAAGAAACTTTTATTATTCGTCGTATGTACAATTTTATCTATATTTGATACAATTTAAATACGTATTCTTTAAGAAAATGTTTTTGTATAATACAACACTGTATATATCAATTCGAACAAATACAAGTGTGAACGTCTTAGATTAATATGAATTCAGAAACTTCCTTGAAAAAGAAAAGCAAAAGATAATAAATAATAGATAATAGAATGATATAAACATATTATAACAAACAAACAAACAATTGCTGTTTCGAGTGCCACTAAATCTAAAGTGGCAGACCAGTTCAATATTACAGCGAAAACAGGTCTGCAGTGCTTGCTATGAAATAAGAACAGCATATCAAAAAATGGAGAATTAAAAAATATGGAATTTGTAAAAATGAAAAAAATTCTTTATACATATGTATATTAAAATAAAATTTTCATCTTGCAGAAAATATATTTCTAACACCTTTTCCAACACCCATATTGACATTGTTGCACACCCAGGATCTTCAAATACAGGTATTATTTAGTTTTAGGGTTTATTATAATTACCGATGGGTATTTTATACATAGCATAAGTTTTGGTTTATTTGATTGTATGCACTACAGATTCCTTTTTCTGGTATTTTTGCTCTTTTTTTTTTGTTTTATCCTTTAGCTGTTTTTTTTTTCTGTTGGACAATAAAGACTATTATTATTATTATTATTATTATTATTATTATTATTATTATTATTATTATTACAAATTCACATCATTTATATTTACTGCAATGTTATGTAACAAACGTTGCTACAATAACATCCAAATATGTACATCAAAACCCTTTTAATATTTACTGTTCGTCCAATTTATATAGGGTTATCAAATGAAATGTCAATTACTAATTGGGAAATAATAATTCAAATGAACTACTATACAACAAACACAAGTTCGTTTAGAGCTGTCGAGTGTCTAGCTAGGTTAGAAATCTCCGAATGAAATTTAAACTTTAGGTATTTGCCCAGTTAGTTTATTGGGAGATTTAGTCTACGAAACTATTCGTTGTTGGTGAAACATAAAACGGTGTTTCTTATTCGAAGAATAAAGTTATTCTATGAATACAAATAAGAATAAGGAGACTGTGGCTAAAATAATATACAAAATAAATAAAATTACCCTTACCACACTTTTCTGAAAAATCCAGATACGTATTTCATACCATCCTCAATGGAATACTGGGGAATTCAGTATCATTAGCGAATCCGGCTAATGCCCAAGTTTTCCGCTGAGGATGGCAACTTAGTTGCCGAAATACTTTTCTGGAGTTTTCATAAAGGTGTGGTAAGGGTAATTTTATTTATTTTATATATTATGCTATGAATACTTATTTGATGTTGGTGACATCGGGCATAAGAAGAAGACCCAGGACGACATGGAGACGTACTATCCAGGAAGAAACCGGAAAAGCAATCCCATAGTTAAGAAAGATAGCACAGAACCGTAATGATGGAATCTCTCATGTGTTTCTTAAAAATGAAAACAATGATAGGTGACAATTGAATTTAACTTGCCATCTCCAGGACTTTTCGAAAACAGATTTCAGCAGCTTCCTATCATCGAGTTAATGCGTCCTTTTCTATCAATCCTTATACTTGCCAAGTAAATATATAATAGAAATAGCTGGATACATTGCACAGTCCGTGCAATTAAGGCTTAAAGAAATCCTTAACTTCCAATCTTTCTTGTGATATTCCACAGCAATACCGAGTTCATTGGAGACTCCACGCCAAATCGCTCTGAATACGATCGTTTCTCATGTACCATGGGGATAATCATCCCATTCGCAGGGTCTTGTTCTAGTGTGGTGGGAATGTGGGTTTTTGCAGCCATAATCCACACTTATCACCGCATAGTTGATGATTGAGAAATGCATCCAGAAAGAAGCAGCTTAGTCGCCAATAAAAGTCTCCTTCATTTGGCGACTAAGCTGCTTCTACAGTTTATCAGTTGACGTAGAGCGTTTCCCATACCCGCATATTTCGAGAGAAAAAAACACCGCATTACTTATTTTCAACTTTATTGTTTTTCGCGACGCCTCATTTATATCAGTAACACACCACAACGAATTCCAAAAAGATTTTAACATGTTCGAAACGTAGAAACTAAATGGAGTCGTTAAAACGCCCCACGATAAGTTCCTTTTTCTTTCGCGAACTAGAATTTATGATAAGTTTACCGTTTCTTCCGAGGAGCCGCGCCTCGAAACTTCTCAGCATGCATAATTCGCCCTCTCAGTAGAATCTATAACTTCCTTAACGTCAGGAAAGTTGCGGCTATAACGATCCGTACGTAGAAGATGATTGCGTTCGTGGACGAAATACAAAACGCGATGTCGGTTGTATAACAGGTCATTGAAAGTCTCCGAGTATCGAAACGGCATTATTACATTTCGAACGAAAAATATGCATCTGCACTTATGATTGAGCGTCTCGATGTTTTTGGGGTGAAATCTTTTCGATTCGCTGTTCGGTGGAAACTTCCTTGCTTTTATGTTCCTTTATGGTGGACGGACGGACAAAAATGGGAGATAACAAAACGTAATCGTCGAGAGATCTTAATTAAAAGTTTTTAATGAGCATAAGCGCATAGATTGCTTCGAGAAAATATACGCCCTTAATTTACAATTTCCCCTGGACGGAAGCGCTGTCGTAAGGTGAAATACGATTTGACCGAAACGTTTGCACTTAAAACTTTTTACCACCGCGGGCTATTCTCGATTGCGTGGAGTGTAAGCAGCGTAATACACTTTAAGATGTTGTAAATAGGGTCGTTGTGGAAGTTATGTACTTGAGAAATTATTTACCTGGAATAAGATGGGGTATCTATAAATAACGCAAGTTTGTTGCTTCGTTCTGGAGAAGAAAATAAATTTAATTAAAAGTTAAGGTTGAACCAGATTATATTTTCCATCAATATCACCCTCAGGACTTAATAATGAAGAATTCTGTACGTGTTTGAGTGGTGTAATAAGCAACAAACATTGGAAGTCGTAGTCAACTCCTTCGTTGCTATTAGTAAAATCTTCATTTACACATTTTGCCTCGTTCCTGAGGCGAGGGACATCACCCTAATTTCCATCTTTTGGAAAGATCTCTGTCAACCTAGCAAATTTGGAGCTAATGCCCTGGAAGATGGTTAAAGCAGAAAGTAATAAAATTCCTGCGTGTGTGGTGTTTGTTATGGGCGTTAGCCAGATATGGTTGGCGATACTTAATTCCCCTAATTTTACACAGATTACAATGTAGTTGCCGAAATACATATCTGGGATTGTTTCCGAAAGGCGTGGTGAGGGTAATTTTTATTTATTTTTATACATAAACTATCCACAATTGCAAAAGAAACGTTATCGATAGAATAAGCACGTAATGTCTAAGAAAATACATAGGGAAGAAGAAGAAGAAAGACGGGCGCAGAAAAGGTAGAAGGAAAAGAATGAAAAGAAGGAAAAGAAGGAAAAAAAGGAAAACAAGGAAAAGAAGGAAAAGAAGCAGAAAGAAACGCAGGAAAGGAAGAAAGAATGCTTCAGAAGATAATATTGATGAATGTGGTTCTATGTTTTTGGATCTATCTATTACAATTATTTTGAGGACAATGACCTATGTCTACTTCAAAAACAGTTTATACATATAGAGTTTCAAGCGTTAAAAAGAGATAGATTTTTTTTTTTCATTTGATTAAAATAAACAAGGAAAGTATAGCGCATATTGACAGCACTAAATTCTTGGGAGTAAAAATTGATTATAACTGTGACTAGGAGGAGCATATATATGAATCGTGTGATAGGATTGGATCAATTTGTTTCTAGCTTGGTAGGCTGTGGGAATTGGTAGATAAATCAATATTAAAAATATTCTCTTCTAAATGGGGCCATCAAAAATTGGGGTTACCATTTAGAAGAAAAGAAGGCCACGTCATATCTGTGACAATGATAACATCACAAAATACGTGTCTTGTAAAAATTTGTGATTTAGAAATTAAGGTGGACGTGTCCGATCGTCTCTTTTTCACTATTTGCAGATTTTATTCCAACCCATACGTTCACTTTGTATATTATTTACTTGTCCAATGTTACATTGGTAGTCTAAAAGGTGAAAGAAATATGATATTATATTGTATGATAACTCATATCCACCCGACAGTATCAGATCAGACCCAATTAGGCAAAATAAGAGGGTATTGGAAATGATTCAATATCAATGTCTTTTCGATCAAATGTACAATACTCTGATAATTCCTTACTGCGAAAATACTCATCCTCCAATTGACCAAGAGAAACTGTTTTGGCTTCCAAGCAGTTGAGATCGGCATAGTCATTAGAAACCAAACTATTTAAAGCAAGTTATAGAACTGTCGTAAACTTCCCTCGGTTCCTTTCTTGCATTTCTTCGTAGGTTTTCTGCTTCGTAGCTTCATAGCCTTGATCATAAGCATTAAAATTCCTGATGCTTCTCATCTTGCCATCTAAGAGACATGTTTTGCCATTAGTCTCGAGTCGACGTTGAAATTTTATTGGAATGGATATAGTTACGGAAGGCTGTGAATTAGGATCTTTAAGCACATCCCAATAAATTTGAAGATTATTGATGAAGATTTCTCCTTATTGCTAAAATACTCATCTTCAATTGACCAAGAGAAATTTGGCTTCCAAGCAGTTGAGATCAGTGTAGTTATTAGAAGCCAAACTAAACTCCTGTTAAAAATTGAGGCACAACTCAGTTTTTCTAATTTATTTTTGTTATTGGACACATTATTGGACCAATATAACAAATCATAGGTGGGTAACTTCATGATAAGTAAATGTTGACAGTTCGGAATTAGTAAAGTTCAGTGAAGAGTCAACAAGAACTTAATTCTTTTGAAAGTTTGATGAGATGTTTCTTGAAGTTAAAGTTATACTTAAACATCATTAAATTAAGATTAAGTGATCCATTTCAATATTAAAAATATGCGATCTAAGAATAAAGAACATAAATCGACCACGCCATTTCACCAATTATGAGTGTATAAGGGCATCAACTTTGTTAGAAGAAGGACGAAGTATGCGTTATATCGTCAATGTACTAGGTGTTAATCATTCCACAGTTAGTCGAATGGTAAAAGATTTAGGGAAACTGCATCACTCTAGAAAACGTGGACGAGGTAGAAAGAAAATCACCAGTAGAAGGGATAAACGTTTCCTTCGACAACAGGTGTTGAGAAACCGATATCTCACTAGTTCGGAACTTCGCAATGAACTCCAAACAGTCAGAAAATTTAGAATTTCCGCTTTAACTCTCAGGAGAGGTCTGAAGGAAGCAGGCGGGATTAAGTAGTAGGAGTCTGCAATTGCACCGTTGGTCTAGTGTGGCACACAAAGTATCACGATTGAGATTCACTAGAAATCATGCAAATTGGACCGTTGACCAATGGAAGAAAATTTTATTTACCGATCAAACGAGGATAAGCATAAAATCTCCAGATCGCCGTGCAAGGGTATGGCGAACACTTCAAGAAAGATTTTTAGACCGCACTGTCTCTCCAAGGGAACCGTTTGGTGGTGGGTCTAAAATGTTCTGGGGAGGAACTTGCTTTTACGTTTACATAGAATTAGTTCCTATTAATCAGAGCTCAATGAATGCTGCCTTCTTTCTGGAGAACCTTATTCAAGACCATGTCATGCGTTTTGCGCCTTTTATAGGAAATCAAGAGCAAGAGCGGTTTTGGAGTACTTAAAGAACGTGACCTAGGAATCAAGAACTGGAACATTCGTTTAGAATGGGACAATATTCCGCAAGAAACCATCGAAAACTTGATCGCAGATTAATAATGTTTGCAATATTTAAGACATAAAGACAGTAATTATAGTGGTGCGTTAATTTTGAAGAGAAGTTTATTTAAAGAAAGTTATGGAATTGTGGTAAGCTTTCCCGGGTTCCGTTTTCCTCTTTCTTCGTAGATTTGTTTCTTAGTAGCTTCATTTTTGTCATAGCTGTCTTAAGAAGTAAAATGTTGCGTCCTTCTCATCCTACTATGCAAAACAGGAAACAGTTTTGCCATTGGTCTAGAGTCGACGTTGAGATTTTATTGGAATGGATATAGTTACGGAAGGCTATGAATTAGGATCTTTGAGTACTGAATGAACATCCCAATAAATTCGAGGACTATTGGTGAAGATGTTTCGCAATATCTGCATAATATATCACCCCAACGCCATTCCCCAAAACCTAAATTATGTAGACGAGTGCGGAAGCATAACTATCTCGAAAGAGAAAAAGAAACGAATTACTCCAGCTCAAAAGAGGAAACGTTATTATTATTTCCTAGACAGTAAACATAAATTCAGCGCGTATTAGGAGTTCGGAGGGAGACGGGCGGAGTTTTTCGAAACGTTCCCCCCGCGCACTCACGCACGCACCCACACATACACAAGTTCTAAGTCTTTCGTTTCCTTCGCGAGCGACCCTTCCTGGAACGCCACATGCCCTGAATTTTAATGGCCGGTTCTCCATTCTCGGGCGGTTCGGAACTGGAACCGTGCGGTGCCCGTATCGATCCTCGGCTTTTCACGCCGTAGCCTGAATATCTCGGATGCATTTCGAGGTCTTCGGAGCCTTATCACGTAAAAGTATCATTTTTCTGCGATTCTGTCGCTCCGGTCCTTTCCACGTTTGTTTCCTATTAAACCGACTTTGTTTCTTTTTCTTCTTTAGTTCTCGTCTTTTTTTGTTTTTGTTTTATATCGTCGCCTGGTTAGGGGGACGTTGGAACGGGGATCGGGGAGGCGAGGGAAACAGATGGGAATTGTCAGGTTCAGATGACGATGACGTCTACCCGGCTTTATTAAATTTATGGTTGCGGGACAATCTAATTATGAGTTTATTTTGAGATAATGGGAGGGATTTTAATTATTATTCTTCGTGTGTTTCTTGCTAGAGGAACCTGGCGGTGTTAGTATGGCAAGGGACCGGTATGAATTTCAATCTCGCCGTTTCGAGTCGGAGTTGGTTAAAAAGTCCGAGGGAATCAAATTAGGTTACTTGCGATATTTATGTGAAAGGAAATTGGATCATTTTTATTACTTTCCCTCGTTCCGTTGTATATATGGATGCATAAAAGATGTAAAATCTAAAACTCCAAAGGTAGGTTAGGTATTACAATTAGGTTAAAAACAAGCTTCGTGTAGAAACGTTGGGTTTAAAATTGTATGTCAGAAAGTTCATCGTCTACATAATCAGGCCGTCCAATTCTATGTATTATGGATTATGGCACTAATCCACTTCTTGGATGGGATAGTTCATGGGTGGATCATTCTCCGTTCCTTTCTATCATCACGCTTTATTTTTTAGTCCGTTTTATTTTCATCTGCTTCAAGTCCCTCTTGACTTCTTTCCACCATCTTTCTCTAGGTCTTTACTGTATTCGACATGTTCTTGGCTCAGAAAGTTAGTACTTTAAATAATTTAGATTTAGAATAAATTAAAATTCTTACATTTCTTGGATCAGAAATAGACGAAGCGTAGCGAAATTTACTATCACCATTGTCATTCGAGTTCGTTATTTTCATTACTTTTCAAGTTCCTCTCAACTTCTTCCCACCATCTTTTCCTAGGTCTGCCTTTACCCCTGATTCCCAATGATTTCCACATTTTTGCCCATCTTATAATGTCTGTACCTTTCCTTCGCGTTGTACGTCCGACCCATTCTAGGCGTTTAGGTTTTATATGTCTCATAATATCCTCTATTCCTACAAACTCTTCGATTTCTTGGTTTGTCTTTGGTTTTCGTTCGCCTTTACTTATTAAATTTAGGCCATTTTTCTCTCCCTTATACTTGAATTTTCTTGGTCCTTTATTGTTGGTGTCATTGGTTCCATCGCGTAGGTTATGGCAGATAATGGTAACGGATAATGGTAATGTTCTATAAATCTCCATAGATCTTCTTATCTTTAAATAGTTTCATATTCCTTCCAAATTCTTTATTTCGCTTCTATATTGTCTCTTTCAGTTGGTTTCTTTCGAGCTTTCCTAGGTAGTTAAAAGTTGATATTTTCCCAAAACTGTATTTACTTACAATTAATGAGTCTCTGGTATGCCGTTTTTTCTCGGTTGTTGACAAGGTTTTTGTTTTTTATTCATTGATTTCAAGTTCAAACCGTCTTGCTTCCTCATCCAGGATTTCCACGGCCTTTATTAAGTTTGTTTTTTTGTTTGCTAATATTACGAAGCCGTCCGCATATTTGATAATCTGTGTTCCATTCAAAACTACGTCAATTTTCTGTAGTTTTACCCCATCTTACGGTTCTTTCTAAGATTACCTTGAAAATAGTGGGGAAACTGGACGCCCCTGCTTCACGCCGGTATTAATTTTAAATTTATCTTTGATTGTTACTTAATGGTTAACTTTTACTGTTGTATTTGCAAGGCACATTTGTAATAGTTTTCTTAATTTTGTAGGAAATCCTAGGGTCTTTAATTCTTTAATGGTTTCAGTCCTGTTTATAAAATATCCAATGAAAATCATGCGATGACTTCTCCGTCAAATTCTCGATTTTTTTATATCATTTGTTTCAGTGTATCTACGGCGTCAATTGTAGATTTTCCTTCTCCCTTCTGCCAAAATCTTTTCTGAATAAACTTTCAGTTTCTGATTTATGAATTTTGCCAACGTTTTGTAAATTGCGTTTAGTAACGTCATAGCTTTATATGTTATTGCTGGCAGATTTCTCCATCCCCTTTGTGTGTATTGGGGTAATTATTTCAGTGTTCCATTCTTCACGGATTTTATTTTCTATCCATATTTGTTGTATTGAACACTTTCTTCTTTTATGTAAATGCTTCCCTTCTTCCTTCATTAGTTACTTATTTCATCTTTTCCAAACGCTCTGCCATTTGATAATTTTCTTATGTCTAATTGTATTCGCTCTTCGCTACGGATTTCTAAATGTTCGTCTCCCTGGTCCTCCCATATCTAATATTCTTCTTGGCTCAGGAGTTACTTTAAATAATTCACCTTTTAGATTTTATTTTCTTTCCGCATTTGTTGTATTGAGCACCTTTTTCTTTTGTGTAACTGTTCCCCTTCTTCCTTCAAGAGTTCTGCACTTATTTCATCTTCTCCAAACGCTTTGCCATTTGATGATTTTCTTATTTCTAATTATATTTACTCTTCCTGGGGATTTCCAAGCGTTCCTCTCCCTGGTCCTCCCATATCTTTTATTCGATACTTTTCTTCTACTTACTGTGTTCGGTATCTTCTTGGTTCAGAAAGTTAGTACTTTAAATAATTCATTGTTTAGATTTGATTTTCTATCCATATTTGTTGTATTGAGCATCCTTTTATTTTTGTGTAACTGATCCCCTTCTTCCTTCAAAAGTTATGCACTTACTTCATCTTCTCCAGACGCTTTGGCATTTAATAATTTTCTTATTTATAATTGTATTTGTTCTTCGCTATGGATTTCCAACTGTTCGTCTCCCTGGTCTTTCCACGTCTAATATTCGACACTTTTTCCCCTTGTTTATTGTATTCGATATGCTCTTGGCTCAGAAAATTAGTACTTTAAATAATTCACTTTTTAGATTTAGAGGAAATAAAGATTTTCACATTTTTTGGATAAGAAATAGATGAAGCGCAGCGAAAATCTACTATCACCATCGTCACAACGATTACCGCGTGTATTTTGGCTTATGTGCACGGATGACTTTTGAGTTCCCATTATCTTACATTCTATTTAGATGTCGTTCTTAATTTTCCTTCTGCTCTATTGTTGTCTTACATAGGTCCTCATACATCTATTCAGTGCTTTCAAAAATTATTACGATTACTATACATATATATATCTAATTTTTCCAATTCCTTCGTTGTCCTTCACTTTCCGTCCTTTGAATGCTATAAATTCTTCCAGTCATAAATTGGTTGTGAAGGGAAAACCTCGATTAAGTCTCAATTTTAGAGATAAATCGATTTTCCGTCAATGTTAGGATAGACATTACGACATAATTACTGACATACATCACTCCTAAATGGCATTATTAAAAAATTTGAAATTGCACGAATACGTCTCCATATCAAAAACGTATACATCAAAATGCATCCCCTCGTTACTAAATGCCCACCCCCTCCCAGCGCCGCCACCATGAACGCGATATTGGTCCCGAAATGAAAAATGAAAGACAAACATTTTTAGTAGGATTTGCCCAGTTTCGAATAATTTCTGTTTTTGCCCGCGTATATAAACTGCTGGCACGATTTCAGCGCTAGCTATCAATCATATATAGCTTCCTGAGCGCCTGTGGTCGTTTCATATGGCTAAACGAAAGTATAGATTGTCCGGCCGATAGGGTTCGAGCTCCGATGAATCAATAAACATACACATACGATATATATATATGGGGGACGCAGGATTTGATTGGATGTAAAATGATTGTCATCGATGTCGATATTGAAAGCGGGCGACAGGGTGTCTGTACAGTAACGATTTGTTTGTTCTTTTGCGATGACGATTAATCCGTATTTAATCAGTAAATGAATTGGAAAAGTGTTTAATTTTAAGCGATGAGTATAGATCAGATTGAATAAGGGTAGATGGCACATTAACAAAATCAAATTAAAAGCAATCATAACTCTCTACATCTGGATGGTACCAGCTTTTACGTCCCCAAAGCCATCGACCTTTTGTACTTTTACCAAAACTACCGCAATTACTCGAAACTTCATCCACAACAGCTTTCCAATAAGAAAAAGGGAGCAAAACATCCGAGCTGAAACATGGGTTTAGCATTCCACGACCGAACCAAAAGAGCAGATGTGGTGTGGCGGTCATCATAAGTTAACCATTTCAATAAATTTGTGTACATGAAAGGAGAAACCTGGTCATCATTACGAGATAAAATCCTTTTATTTGAAAGGTCTCACTCCAATCGATTCAATATCAAAGCTGAACTGGATTCTGCCGTGGGGGAGTGTTAGCAGTAGTTTACAACAATTAAGTATTAAATTGCAGAATTTAAATGAGGGCATATGCGGTCACCCAAATAATGTTACCCACAAGAGATGATCCCAACCTCCAAACAAAGATCCTCAAAATCGTATTGGATGATCCTCGTCTGAAACTGCGCAAAATATCGGAATAAATAGGCATTTGAGGGAAAGTTGTACTAGAAGTTGAATTACCAATAAATTTGACATTAAAATTGAGCATAAAAAGGCTTTGCGTAAGGTGGTTGCCACGTTTGCTCAGAAGAGCAACATTCTCAAGCTATTTCACTCCAGTGTTTGGGAACAAAAAGTCGAGGGTTCCCCACTGATAAAACACAGGTTCTCCACTATATCCCAGAAACAAAGGAACCATCTAAACAATGTACCCCACAATGCGAGCGGTTTCCAAAGAAGACCAAAACAATTCTTTCCCCCTGGCGAGATCATTGCCTCTGTTTTTGGGATACACAATGGGCACAATATTTTTTGACGATTTTCAACACGCAAAACCAATTGACGGCGAGTATTATGCGAACTTGTTGCAGTATGTGAACGACGAAATAATAAGAGAAACGCGGCCGCCTTTGGCAAAAAGAAAATGCATAATTTCATAAATGACAATGAACCAGCTCACAAGTCACTCATCGCAACTTCCAAAATCATCGAATTACGGTTCGAATTGCTCATACACGCAGTCTATTCCCCCGATTTAGCCCCGCCTGACTATTTTCTCTCTGAACTTGAAGATGTGAGCCGGTGGTTAACGATTTGTACACAAACTCTTGTTTCACGAAAGGGATGGGCTCTATTAATCATCGCTGGAAAAAGGGTATCAAGCCACACGGAGACTAGGAAGAGAAATAAAGATTGACATTTTAAGAATCTTTGCGTCGTTATTGTTGGACCAAGTACTATTGAGAATATTCTTGTGTATTTATCCACACATAAACAATGAGGCTTAGAATTATTTTGCCTCGAATTTTGGAAGTAGCACAAAATTTTAATCAAAATCCGCCATCAGGGACGTCTGAAATTACGTTGCCCGGCTAGTATATAGTTCAAAAAAGGTTTACAGAATCAACGTAGAGCTTAATAAATAAAGGATGTTACAATAAGAGTGCAAGATTTGAATCGTGCGCCATTTTGGCTGACATGATTTAACAGGTCGATAATTGCAACAAGTCGATAGGAAACATAGAAGAATTAGTAAATATGGAGTGCCAGACAACACAATAACGCGTTCTTATTATCGAAGGTTACTATCAAAATGGTGAAAGTTTGGTTGCTGCGATTCCTAAATGCGTCCATTTTTTGTTAAAAATAATGTTCCAAATTTATCGTCTGTGAAAACGTATTATTTAACCACGAAATTCGAAAAGAACTGGTTCAGTTAGTGATGTGAAACACACAACACGAACTCATAGTGGTCGTCTAAAACAAAGAATCAGGGCAGTGTGGCCGAGAGTCCTGGTAGCTCGATTAGTCAACGTGCAGAAGGATTGATCATTTCAACAGGCACACTTCATCGTATTCTCATTAAAAATTTGCATCTCGATGTTTACAAAGAGCTCTTTGAAGTTGGAACCTCCAAATGCGAATTTTTGGAAAAACAATACGTCATTCGTTTGTCCATCCTTTGTCCATCGTTTGTCCATGCTTGTCCATGAAAAATTGTTGTTTGTCCACTCTTCTTGGAAAGTTATATTTAAAAAAATTCACGTAAAAAATAGTAAAGTCGCGCTTTTATCACGCTAATTCGTCCTCCGAATTCGTCTGCCCATGCTTTATTTATATTCGATAAGCATTTAAACCGTAATTATATGCAAAAAGGCAGCTCCGAGGTATCCACGGATTGATGAGACCATATTGTTATAAAAAGTTGTGGCTTTTCATGCTTTATTGGTTATTTGGTCCATGGTTCCATCCTCCAAATTCATTTGTCCATACTTTATTTATATTCGATAAGCGTTTAAACAATAATTATATGCAAAAAAGGCAACTCCGAGGTATCCATGGGATATTGTTATAAAAAATTATGGTTTTTCATGTTTCATTGGTTACCTCGTTTGTCCATCTTCCGAATTCGTTTGTCCATGCTTTATTTATATTCTAAAAGCATTCAAACAATAATTATATAAAAATAAAGTATACATGGATTCATGAAACGATATTGTTATAAAAAATTGTGGTTTTTCTTGTTTCATTGCTTATTTTCTCCATCCTCTGAATTCGTTTGTCGCTTCATTTCGATTGTCTAGCCAATAATATATGAAAAAAGGAAGGATTTCTCGCGGGTGGGCAAACGAAAAATTTTGTTCGGCAATCCTGGACTAACGTTGGACAAAAAAACATAACGCGATGAAAGCCCAAATTTGCTTTTTTATTTTCCGTGAAAAATTTGTATTCTAAATAACTTTCCCTCAAAGGGTGGACAAAGAGAAATTTTTCATGGACAAACAAGTGACGTATCTTTTTTCCAAAATTCGCATTTGGAAGTTCCATCTTCACGAACTCTTACAAAGTCCAATTGACTCAACAACTTCTGTCAACAGAAAATCCACAGCGAAGAAAGTTCGCCGATTGGATCATTGACTGACATCTCCCGTTTTGGTGACCAGAATGGACCACCAACATCGTGCGATTTAACACCTTTGAGCTTTTTCTGCGAGATTTTCTGAAGTCTCAGATTTAGGCCAATAAATCCACTACCACTCAAGCATTGAAAACCAAAATTGAGCGCTGTATTAACGAAATACCACCAAATTTATGCAGAAGCTTTATTGAAAATTTCGCCGGGAGAGGACGCGTGTGCTAACAAAGGCGGCATTTCCGAGATGCGTTGTTCCACACTTAATTCCCAAATGTCCACATTATAAATCAATAAACATTTCAATAGTTTGTTACAGAAAACCATGTTTTATTTAAAATTCATATATTGGGCTCATATTGTAACACTCTTTACAACAAAATCAGACTCTGTATTTGCCTTTTTTACTAGCCAAATGTATAAATGTGTTTTAGGCAACATTACTAAAAGTTTGCACACATTTGTCATTTTACAAAGATAACATTCATTGCGAAATGAATTATTTAATGTTGTAGTACTTAATTCAGAAAAATTGCCTTCGAGATTAATATCTTGCCAAGCAAAAGCGCGATTAGCAAGCGCATTAAACAAAGACCTACGACATTTTTCCAGGTTCTCAAGTTGATTGTAGAAAAGAGAATTAATCCTCTCGTTTCTAGAACCTTTCTATATCTGGACAAATCCAAAACTATCACTCAATCGTTCTTTCCTCAAAACTATTGGAAATACACAAAGCCTAAGAAACTAATTTTGGTTTTGCTGCGTTTTAAATTTGATAAGAAGCGGTTTTCAAGTCATAAACCTCTTGTCTGGTTAGAGTCACTTCTTCCTCACCCAAAGCTATCAACGCTAGTCTTTTCTGTGTGTTTGGAAATAATTTACGATTTCATTCTCTAAAATTTTGACATTACATTATCGCATAAACTCTTCTACCCTTGGTGTCGTGGCACTAAAATTATACAAACCAAAATGTGAAGTCCCACTTCTCAATCGACAAACATAAAAATTGGAAGTGGACGTCTTTCCAAAAATAACCGGTTTCAGAATTGGCTTGTTTTCGTTAAACTTTATAAATACAAACGAGTAAGATATATACGTACGTCGGAGAAATAAGGAAAACTTTGCGACGGTATCTTTTGCTCTCTTCCGGGGGAAAATGTAAATACGTACTTTCAAATGAATAGCGTAAACATGAAAATCGAGAAAAACAAGACGACCCCGAAGAAAATGCCTGAAATTTTAACAAATGTTTCCGTAATTACCTAAAAGGGAAAATATTTGTGTTCGGCATTTCCATGGCTCGAAGGCGAAAAACGGCCCACGCTAAACATTCAACAAGCTTTTTTATTTATGTTTGACCTTTGCCTTAGTTAATTAAGCGATCGTATGGACTAAGAGAATGGAATGACTAATTTTATCATCGTATTTAAAAAAAGAGACATTAAAATTTGGAAAAAGACAGGGATGATACGGAACCAGGCATGGCTTTTGAAGACTTCGACAGCCTCTTGGGGTACTAAGAATCGCTGCAAAATCCATGCATTTTTGTTTAACATTTTGGACGATAAATCAGGTAAATACGCACAATGAAACATTAATTCGATGCTTTTTTCCTCCAAATAATAATTACTTGACGTGCTGTGGGAGAGCTGGTTTGTTTTTCCTCATTTCATCGAAGACTTCTAGCAAACAAATTGTTGCATACCATCCTCTAAAGGAATGGTTACGACATGTCCAGTAGAACCGAAGAAATAAGCAATCATTTTCTTGGAAGTGCTTCGTAAACGAACAATTTTTGTGGGATTCAGCTCATCTTGGAACAGCAAAAGAGTGGATTGTTGCTTAGTTACCGGTGCGCATTTCCTTGCACCAATTAACACGAGCTGTTTTTTGAGCCTCCGTCAAATTCTGCGGAATCCATCAGGAACAGATCTTTTTCACAGGTAGATGCTCATCCAGAATCGAATCTATTGCAATCTTCGATATGCCTAAGAATACCTCATTGAGTTCGACCAAATTCTGCAAATCAATTGTAAACAGTCTTTTCTGATGGTGGCTCATTACCAAAAATTGAATAAAGCAACTCTATGCCATGTTGTTGATATAGGCATTTACCAAAATCGTAAAAATTATCCAACGAAAACCTTCACGTTTCAGGCCTATGGTTGTGGTTTTGTTTCTTCTTTCCACTTCTGTCAATTTTTTACCTTCTCTTTCCAGTTTTCTATTTTCTTTTCTTTGATATCATCCATAATTTCTTCCCTCCACGTTTTCCTTGACCTTCCTCTCCTTGTCTTGCCCCCGGTCTTCTCCACGCAACTATTCTGGTGTCATCCATTCTCTCCAAATGTCCCAGCCATTGTAGTTTCCTGGACTTTACAATTTCATCTATCGTTGGTTCGGTGTAGAGGTCGTATATTTTACTTAACTTAATCCTGTGACATTCTACATTTCGGTGTGAGGCTTGGGTGAAGTCAAGTTTCCTATTTTCTGAACAATTCTCTCCACCATCTTCTATCTCTGGTCTGATCCTTTATTCCTTCTCACTGAATAACTCTTTCTGTCACTACTTTCCCGGTTTCGTCATTCCATTTTCTTCTTGGTCTTCCTTTCTTGTCTTTTGCTGCACTCGCGTCCCATACACTTTTTTGTTAGTCTCTCATCACTCATACGACACACATGACCGAACTATCTAGGCTGACCCTCTATTATTTCCCATATAAGCTTAATTCCTAGATTTTGCTAGTATTTCTTGTTTCTTTTATAGTCTTTCTTGGTCTTACTTTTTATCCGTCTTAGGAATCTCATATTCACGGCGTTCACTCCCGATTTGACCTTCTCTGACTGTATCTCGGTCTCATCGCTACACATTATTGTTTGTCTTACCACTTTTTCACTATTTCTGTTTTGATCTGTTTTGGTACTTCTTTTTTTTTCCAGAAACGTAGTCCTAATCATATAAAACATTCTAGCCGCTTTTTTCATTCTTTCATTAAGTTCTTGCTCCACTTTTTCGTCCTATTGTATTATTGTTCCTAAATTTTTGTTATTATGTCTTTTCTCTTCTCCTACTATTAATCTGTTATTAAACTTAAAACTGCTTTGTTGTTCATTCATCTTTCGATTTATGTTCGTTTTATAGTTTATTACTTTTTACAAACGTTTGAAAACGTTCTGAAAATATAAATAGTATTTCAATAACTCTTGCTTAATTGACCTAATTGTGGCAGAGAACTATCATATAAGATATTTATAGTTTATTTTATATTACTTATTGTTAATCTCAATTGTTGTTCGTAATATGTTATAAACAGTAATGGTATTATTGCATTGAAAGTTTTGAACACTTTTTATATTGTATTATTTTCAACGTTTCGAGAACATTTGTACCGCCAAATTTCAAATAGAAACCTGGGGGATGTAAAGTACCCCATGTCGATGATTTCATAGATTTAGTTGGCTTAGGTATCTAAGGGTAAGGTTTGTGTTCTATATGCGAAGTTTGGGCTTTGGAACTTTATCGTGTATAATCCTAAATAAAATGTCAACGCTATCTCAACTTCGTTACAATATAGAACTTAAGTATTTTAAACTTGACGCAAGCAAACTAAGCGTGAAAATATGCTACAGAAACTTCCTCTCTCTCGCACACACTCTTTCTGTGTTTCTCTCCCTCCCTCTCGCTATTTGTCGAGAGTCACAACTTTGATGTAGTACATACGCATTATCGCGAAAGGTAGGGCCGTACGAAACACTAAAGTAAATATCGTTTTAGGCCGCTTTGAAGGACTAGAGTCCCTCGTAATCCCTCTAACATAACCGTAGATATTCTATTTGAGAGCCCCGGATGAATAAATAAAGAGGGCGAAACACTACATGCATACAATCCCTTTACGAAACACATTTTTAATTCTTAATATAACTCGATTCAAAATTACAACAAAAATTTGCGACATACAAATCAACCAACGTTGCAACGTTTCAGATCGATCGTGTTTTCGGAATGCCATCTCTGCCAAAACGATAGGTCCCGACAGTAGCTGGAAGAGTGTCATCGAAAAGGACGGAAAACGGTAAATTTATGACGGAGGAGCCGGGCGCCGACTGCTTTGTTAATTAAAACAGATTGTAGCTTGTCCGTAAATCGGACGTTATTTAAAATAAATGACCGAGAAACGATGTCGTAAATCATTTTTAACGAGTAATTGCGCAGTGATATAGGGCTTTCGTTAAGAAGGTATTAATCTGGAAGGCGATTTTTCTGAATTAAACATTGCCATGCAGCAACATTAAATAATTTATTCCGCAATGAATTACGTTAAAACGCACGAAAAAGATTTTGTAATAAAATGATATGGGTGTATAAGCTTCTAATATATCCCATGATTATTTTTAATAAGTTTTAATATTCCATAAAAACACAATTATCTATTTGGTTAACAAATCTAGAATCTGCTCCTTTTACTATGTTAAGATTGATTGATTGATTTGATGCTGTAAACCTTTTTTAAAACTATATACTAGCTTGGAAACATAATTGCGGATATCCCCGATGGCGTGTTTTGGTGAACATTTTCTGTTGTTTCCAAAACTCGGGTCAATTCTTAAACCAGTTCTAAGCTTGAATTTGTATGTTTCGATAAAAACATGAGATTGGTCCCAAAATTAGGCACCCCAACAATGAAAATGCAAAGATTTTCTTTTAAATGTTGATCTTCATTTCTCTGCCTATTCTTCTTCTAAGTTGATACACTTTTTCCAGCGATGCTTAATAGAGCTGATGTCGTTATTAAAGCAAGATTTGTCAAAGTGATCAAAATAGCAATCACACGCACCAATCATCTGCTCATTCGTTGTCATATCGTAACTACCGAATCATTTCTTCAAGTTCAAAGAGAAAGAAATCAAACAAGGTGCGTGTATGGGTAATTCAAATTTTATTTGGTGATTTTGGACGTTGAAATGAGTGATTTGTAGACTGATGCATTGTCGTTAGGAAACAGCATTTTCTTCGCGCCAGACGTGGCCGCTGTTCTTTTAATCAATGTTTTACCGTGTTGCAAATTGCCAACAAGGATTGTGCCTGGCCCATCCCAGAAAACAGAGACGGTGGTTGAAAGGCTAAGAGAAAGAACTGTCTTCATCTTCTTTGGAGACCGTTCGCCTTTCGGAGTCCATTGCTTAGAGTTCTAATTGGTCTCTTGTTTCTGGCCTGTAATGGTTTTTCTTGTTGGAAAGCTGTTGTCAAATAGCTGCGATATTTTTTGCAGTAATTATCTGCTCATCGCTTGCCAAATCGATTCACTTCTTCACGTTAAGAAAGAAAATAGTTGGACGGTACTAAATCAGTTGAATATAGGGCATGTAAGGGCAATTTCAACTTTAATTCAATGATTTTGGAGATTGCGATGAGTGAGTTGTGAGCTGGTGCATGGTCATTTATACAACAGCATTTTCTTCTCGCCAAACGCGCCCGTTTTTGTTATATTTCGTTGTTCTAACGCTAACAATCAATGCTGAAAATCGCGACGAAAGATTGCGTCTGGTGTATCCCAAAAAGACAGAGCCAACTATCTCACCAGTTAAAACAAAATGTCTTTGCCTTCTTTGAAAACCGCTCCTCTTTTGGGTTGCATTATTTAGAGTTTAAGACTGTTCCTCTGTTGCTGGCATTTAGTGAAAAACCTATACGTTTCATTCGCGGAGAAATCTCGGATTTTTGCTCCCTAACACTCGAGTGAAACATCCTCACGGATGTTGTTTCTGTTCCATTTTGAACAAACGCTGGACTCATCCTGTGCGAAGCCTTATTATGCTCAAATTTGTGTTAATTTATGATGTACAACATTTTCTCAAATATCTATCATCTCTTCGCGCAGTTTCAGTTGACGATTATCCAATATTATTTTGTTGATCTTTCCTTGGTGGTTTGTACCATTTCTTGTGTAGGGGCGACTACTCAGATGTCTGTCTTCCCATCTCATACACTCCCGTTTATACTCTAAAACCTAATACTTCACTGTTATAAACTACGGCAAAGACTCCTCCAAAATAAAATCCAACTCGACTTGATACCTCTTGTGCTGGGATTTATCAGATGAAAGTACTTGATCACGTAACGATGACTGACCAGTTTTTTTTTCATGTTGGCAAACTCACAGAAGCATTTAGTTCAGATGGCTGTCACACAAATACTAAACAATCCATCGCCTTCAGACTTGCAATTAATGCTTTTAAAGATTGCAATTTTCTACCCGATTGGTTCTTAATACAACGGATATGTGCCAGGTCTAGTACTTCTGGGACCATCCTCCTCTTTAAATTCTACGTCCCATACCCAAGAATCCAAGAAGTACAACAAATACCTACAATTTTCATTGATTTCAAAAGTGCTTTTGACACAGTGAACCTGAAAGGCTGGAAACGATCATTAAGAAATTAAGAATGCCATTTAAATAGAGTATCAAACTACGGTATAAGTATAGGGATGAAACAAGGTAATCTTTTATCATCAACATTATCTAGCCTGATATTAGAGGAAATATTGCAGCAGAAAGATGTTAATGTCAATAACGTAACCAATCACGTACAATGAATAGCATCTGTAGAGCATTTTACCTTGATGACATGTAGGAAAACAGCACTAATAAGAGTAATGGAAAGCGTGAGAAAAGAATCAAGAAAACTGGGATTTGAGATAAACAAGTATAAGACGAAAAGTGAAAACTCAGATCATATAATCAACAGGCACACAAATTAACTTCACCCGACATCATATTTGAACATTTCCCATGTAACTATTTGAGAGTAACAACTAGGAAAATATGCAAGAAAAAAGATGGAGATAATTTTCAGAAATCAGACCTGCAGATGAAACGAAATTTGATAATTACGTATGCACGTTTTGAAGACATAATGATTACAACCTAAGAAGAAAACGAGGATTAAAAAGGATTTGAAAATGAAATAGTGATATTATAGCTGGATTTTAATATGAAAGAAAAAAGACAGAGACAACCAAGGCCCAGTGGTGAAATAAAAGACGGAGCAAACGTAATTGAAGACATCAAACCATGACCATTAGATTACTTCGGACACATTATGCAAAGGGAGATTGGATTCATCAGAACCGAGAAACAGAGTAGACCGTCAAGATTTGGTGGGATCAGATAATATTCGCCGTTTATTGTTTTTCCATGTTAAACATCGCCAACAACAATTGCGCCTGGCCCATCCCAAAAACAGAAACGATGGTTGAAAGGCCAGAGGAAACAACTCTCTTTACCTTCTTTGGAGACCGTTCACCTTTCGGAGTCCATTGCTTAAAGTTCTAATTGGTCTCTTGTTTCTGGCCTGTAATGAATTTTCTTGTTGGAAAGCTCTTGCCAAGAAACAGAGAAGACCCTGAAGATTTCAGATCAGGGATCAGATGCAAAGATAATAATGAATATTGAACAATGAAATCGAACATGTAGAGATCGGCGAAAATCAAAACAAATATGATTCTTCGCAAAGACACGATACACGTAGTATACAAAAACAGGAACCAAAATAAAGGGGATTCTGTCTATTAAACAGAAAAATGAGTTTGTAGTGTTTGATAATTTTGCCATAATCCTGCTGAATTGAAGGACAGTGATGGAAAATGATATCTAATATACATATAAGTATTGTGTGGATCCAAGGATAGGAAAACTTTGAATAATGAAGTTAGGCCGAGGAGAGGAAGATCCCTACCGAATCAAAACTTTTGGCACAAGAACGATTGAATCATTGTTGTATACTCGAGGAACATAATTGGCAAATTCAAATTATGAGGGCCAAAACTTTGAACCGAAATGGTTCGAATTCTGTGGACAGTTACTTCCGAAATCTTCCATTTATCCTTAATCAGTCTGGCTGATTTCGAGTTTTCTTTGATTAAACCATTAACTTTTGCGTCATTAACTTCTTTCAGTTTAGTTTATTTGTATACTTTTTCCTTTTACTTCATACGATTTATTTTCCTAAAAGTTATATCCTCATTGCCTATAAGGAGAAATGTAACAACGACGACTATTGTAATCTGATTGATTTTGACGTCCTTCGGGGGAAAGCCGATGTTGAACAATGGGCAAATGTAACTTCATGACAATGATGCTGACCTAGAATCTAGAGTTACATGCAGTAAAGTTGGTGTATGCACTTTTTAGTAGAATGTCAGTTTTCTGCTTTTACTATACCCCTTCTCATTGATGGATCCATTTCTTAGATTTTATCTAACTACTACTCACAGCGAGTACAGTAACGACCAAAGTTTATTAACTTTAAGTATTATCGGGTAATTGTTTGAGCGAGCTTGTGGTAGTTTAAAATTTTCAATATATTTGACACATATGTCGTGCAATTAGGCATGAGAGTGTGGTATGTTTTAGTAAAGGTAATGGGCGCACAATTTCTTTATTTTCCGTTTTATCTACCTTTACCTATATGTACTTTGCAGTGCTCTAAAGTTGCACAGTGCTCGTTGCGTGGTGTTCGTCTTGGGCGTAGGCCGGATATCACTGGTGATACTTAATTCCCTCAGTTTCTCAGTGAGGATGGCAACTTAGTCGCCGAAATACGTATCTGGAATTATTTCTAAAAGGTCTCGTAAAGGTAGTCTCATTTCTTTTATATATTTACTTCACAACTTATTTCGACAATTATGTCATCGTCTTCACGTGTCTCCATTGAAGGTAACAACATAATGGCCAAACTGCATTTTTCCAATTTCAACTTTTCATCCATATCCCATTCGTAAATCGAAGTTTAGTGTCCTCATATCCATCACTCCAATTACCTGCTGTTTCGATAAATCGTCGTAACATTCGTACTCGTAGAGGAAGAAGTAACCTCCTTTTGATGTCCTCCTTGTCCGAGCGACCGATTTGCGACAACGCGAACGCAAACCTTGCACCACAATCGATTCGACGACGGTGGAACGGTTGGCGTGTGACCCCCACTCGCGTACAACAACATCCACCGGACTCCGGAGTTTGTTTTTGAATCGAACCGTTTCGTTGTTCGTTGATTAAAATTTTAATTTATTCCGCACGGTACGACCGTTTATGAATGAAATGAAAGCGTCGCCGAGGCGATGTCGTGATCGTTGACTTTTGCTTTTCGAAATACCGATAACGTGCGGTGCGTGCTCCCGCTCGTAATGAAATTATTGCAAACTGCACGTTGGAAAAGGTACGTACGCCGCCTCAAGAGCGTACATCTCTTTCCTTCCGTATTTTTTAGAGCGCATGGAGTACGACGAGTTATAAATATGCATTAGGAATATAGTATCGATTTTTTCGACGTGTGTAAGGTGTAGTTCATTCATTTGAACTCGAGTAATTGGATGTATTTTAGGCTACAGGAATAGTTCTCTTCGATGGTAAATATGACTTCTTACATCTGTTAAAAGGTTTATATTTTTGTTTAATAGCGATTTTTTCTAAAATACTATATATTCGCGTTTTCCCACTCCTACAAGGTGATGGGCGTGCTCCGTTGTGCTTGTATACCAGAAAATTGCTCATCCATAAGATTGACTAAATTGACTTTCAACAAACTCATTCCAATTACCACGAAAAATTTACATCCTTGGACATTTATAAACGTCGAATTCCAGATTAATTAGCATTCGCACACATTTCATTTTTAAAGGTCATGAGCAAAGTTTCGTGATCTGCAATTTTGTAGTCACAAACACTGATCCTTGCACTTGATAATTTTGTTATAATTAAGTCAATTTGTCCTTTATATTTTTAATTTTCGATTATTCGCGTCAACTTTTTAACAATTTCTTTCATTTCATTGACGATAACAACGTCTTTTAATTCTTTACTACGGGTAGTCTCCTTGGACATATCCACATATATTATAGCGTTTATTTCATTACTGTTTAGATCATCATCATAACAAAATTTTAAAAATGTCAAGGAATCTGAGTCACTGGCACTGAACTGTGATGCAAAACTCCATAAAATTATTTCTCAAAACCTGCTAATGCTGTAATATCCAACAACCACACATTAGCTTCTGAACACTTCAATGATTGTTTGTGTAAATTTTATACCTTTTCTTACGTAAATTATCACGCCCACATCGAACTCTTACCTGAGAAACACGTTAATAGCCACGAATGCTGCATACCCATCGCGCTACGAGGCTGTGTTCCTTTGTTCCCACCCGAAAGGACCAAAAATGTCATATAGAGCGAATGCTATATTACCATCGTTCTCGAAGATATTTGAATTAGATATCACCAGTAGATTATTGCGTTTTTTTAAATATAATTACATAACGAAATCAACCAATAACATGGATACAGAAAGAATAAAACAACTAGTTCAGCGATAGCTGAAGTTATGAAAGTGATATTGACAGCAGTGGACCACCATGAAACAGTTCAGCTGACATATCGCGATTTAAGCAGGGGTTTCGACACAGTAGATCACCAACTTCTATTAGAAAATACGCAGTACCATGGAATACGTGACAAGGGACAGAAATTACTATCTTCGTATCTGAGAGGGCGAACCCAATAGGTAAAATTTGACGGAAAGCGATCGAATTACATGCAGACCGAACTGGAAGTCTCTCAGGGCTCTATCCTAGGGACCGCTCTTATTCATAATTTTTATTAACGACCTTGCAGTCAGTCTACCTGTAGATGGTCTGTGTTTATATACAGACGATACGTCATTTGTAATCAGAGAAGATCTGGAGGAAATTATATCAATCAAAACTGAAATGGTGATGCAAGAAGCAGGAAGTTGGTTCAAGTCAAATAAACTGAAATTAAACCACAATAAAACACAGCATCTAAGGTTCAGTATGAAAAAGAAAGATGATATGAGAAGCGTCAAGATCTTGGGCTTGTATATTGACAACAAGTTGATTTCGTCTAAACATGTGGAAGAATTGTGAAAAAAAAATAGCAGGTGCCACGTACAAAATAAGACTATTAAGGCCATATCTACCTACTAGGCTGCCCGAATAACTTATTTTTCTAAGACATAAATTTAAAGATGGAAAAACTATTGGGGATTGCAGTTTTTCCCAGTTTTAAATTTAAGTCCTAACGTTGTACAGCCAGTACTTCTGCTAAAATTACTTCTCTAACTTCCACAACGTAGCCATGTACGGATTGATGTTTTGGGGCATGGCTACTGGAGCAGAGCGTGTAACCCATCTCCTTGCGTATAACATCAAATATCGAAGCACAATGAAGAAACAACTGTTAGGCGAAAAATATGTGACAAGAATACTCGGCTGGGCAATTGAGAATTTGCACCGAGATTGGTGCAACGGCTTCTGTTTGGGGATATACTACCATCCGATGTTCCTGCTCAACCTTGATCAATAGGTTAATACAACGGATCGTTAAAGTTAGTTAAGTTAAGTTAAAAGTTTATCTTTGGAGCTGCTTTTCGAAACACGATTTTACAGCATTACATCTACTTACCTACAATCCAAATGCACCGAAAATGCTTAAAATTTATGAAAAGTGTTTGTTGCCGACTGCTGAACGATGCTTCACAAAAAAATAAACAAAGACTGGATCTTACAGGAAGACAACGACCCAAAACACCGGAGCAAGCTTTGTACCGAGTGGAAAGAGCAGTCTGGCATCTTTACATTTAATGTGAAAATGGGCATATCTCAAGCACAAGCTTCGAGGAAAAACAGTGTCCACTTTGAAGCAGCTGACACGATAAATTCGTCTCATTTAGAGGTCTTTACTGAACGAATACGCAGTCAACTTGATGAAAAGTATGCCTCGGAGATGCGAAGTAGTGACTGGACTCATTATTAATGGTATAGCTTTTTCTTCTCGTGGAGTACAACAAATCCATGTACTTAAAAATCATTAAAAATATTTTTTTCTACGCATTAAGCCGTACACGATTTTACTTTACAGACTGTACATATGTAAGTTATATTTAAATAAAAGTATGACATGGAAAGGTAAAATAGAGATATACCCAGTGGAAAAAAGGACAACTCAGATGGCTCGAGCAGGAAACAAGAGGAGATGAGGGAAAAATAGTTAGTCAAGTAGTTGAAGCAAAAGAAGTTGGAAAAGGTAACGAAATTAGATGAAAAAACACATTAAAGGGAGAAAGTCCAGCGGAAAAAGGGCAACAAGATGGGAAGAAGCAGAAAATCTGATGAAAGAAGACATTTCCGGATAATTCAACTTAAGTATAACACATCACTCGATAAGTTCGTATGACGACATATAAATGGCGCTACTCTATTGACAAATCCATATGATCTTTAGTATATATGTACCAACCTTCAAAGGATACGTGTCAAAATTTTTATGACAATCTGAGCACCTCTCTTTTTCTTCATTTGGGGTCGGTTTCCCGCAAGTTTTTCCTGCAAACGCACCAATAACGCCGTATAATATTCACTATTGGTGGTTCTTTCTTTCTCAAGGTAATCGATCTGTAAAATACCGTCTGAATCCCAAAATACGGAGGCCTAAACCTTACCAGCTGATTTTGCGTTCTTTGGTCGCTTTGGACGGTTTTATCATTTGCTGTGCACTCTAATGATGGATCCATGTATCATTCATTGCCACATACCGTATGAAAAAATTATTTTTATCGAGCTGATACAGCTCCAAACAACGCTCTGAATCGTCGATGCGTTGTTGTTTTTGATTGAATGTGAGCAAACGCGGCACCCACTTCGAACAGAGCTTCCTCATGCTCAAATATTGATGGAAAATGGTGAATACACTGCCGTTTGATATCTTTTAGGGGTCAGTTATCTCACGCAACCTCAATTTTCGATCGGCCAAACCCATTTTGAGGACCTTTTTTAACCTTTTCTGGAACAACGCGTTGAGCATCATCGGTGTTTGTGGGGCCGCAGCCAAACGCTTTTCTACCATTTGGTGTCGATGAAGCAGCGAAATAACACTAGTCAAGCCATTTCTTTGCTTGAACCGGGTGTTTTCCCTATTAAAAAGCAATGCTTTATCAACACACGAAACTCAAATTTTCCATTGTTTTAAAAATTTCAAAAATAGCGTCACTAAAACCACTATAACTTGTGAACTAAACGTCAGATTGTCATCAAATTTTGACACGTATCGTTGGTATTTCCTAAAAATCGTATGGATTTGTCGATAGTGGCGCCATCTGTATGTCATCCTGCGAACTTATTGAGTTATGTGTTAACTTTATCCTGGGTGATTAACAACTTATAACTAAAGATCAAACAAAACATTTTCTGTCAACTTCAGCGTATGCAGCGCGTCAATATAGTAAATATTAGGAGGGGATTGCCTGTG
Source organism: Chrysina gloriosa (assembly GCA_038088585.1). Lineage (NCBI taxonomy): Eukaryota > Metazoa > Arthropoda > Insecta > Coleoptera > Scarabaeidae > Chrysina > Chrysina gloriosa. Next base: position 58,614,290 of record CM076091.1, on the reverse strand, counting down.
TAGAGCTAAACTTGACAAAAAAATATTTTGTTTGATCTCTACTTAGGAGCAATAGTGCACATATATCGAGGAACCATTAAATAATACATTAACAAGTTCTCTATCCCTCTCTTTAGAGCGTCAAACACCTAATGGTTACTATTTGTCACGATTACGTTCTCAATGGATATTTATTGTATTTTCATACACATTAGGCAAGTAACCAAATTTGTATGCTTCACTGCTAATGACATGTGAGAAAGCTCCATTATAAACTCGTAACACAGAATTGTTTACAATAAAATCGATAAGACATTAAAAACACTAGATGGCCCCTCCATCGTCCGGCCTTGCGAACCAAAAAGTTGATCATCACCGTCCCCGTTTCGCTGTCAAACGTCACGGAGATAAATAATTTGCGTCCGAGGGTAATGCAAAATTGATGACCGAAATTTTTTCGCTCCACTTTGTTCCCCGATATCGCACGCCAGGTCCACCGACGTGTTATTATTACATCTTTATGGAGTGGAAACTCGAAGGAGGAGGAAACCCGAGTATCGTCCGTCGGCGTCCGTCGTCCGTAATGTTTTCCTTCTGCCTTTCGATTTCTCATCCCCGCCCGGCACTAAACGCAATAAGGAGATCGTAAATCATATCGGATACTTTATAGTTTCACGAGTACGACGCCTCGTATAACGTATAAAAGTCCGTCGCGAGGCGAAATGCCGCTCGTAATAACGTAGGGCAATAAAAGTAAGTTTGACGTCGTTCAACGAGTAAAGCATGATTTCTTGACGTAATAATCGGATCCGATGTTCGGACAGATATAAAGAGCATCGGCGCGAAATAGTACGAGAAATGCTGTAAATTTTTAACGTCACTTCGACGTTGGGTCGTATGTGAGGTATACGGAGGAAATAGTAAAAGAAACGTTGAAATTTTGATCAATAAAAATTCAATAAATTACGATGCACACATGTACAGTATGGTCTTTAAATCGCTATTCGAATTCTATTGGTGAATCCAAGACTAGATCTCTATAGAATAGAATCAAATCGGATTTGTTTAGAATTATAAATAACTGTCAACAAATTCGCTAAGAAGAGTGAGATAAACTGACTCAATAGGAACCTTGCAGGAAAGGATTTTTGATCAAGGTAACTCCAACTGCGCATTAATAAACATTATAACGTTACTTACTTAAGCAGGAACTCTTGTACCTTTCGGTATCGAGCCATGTTTCGAGTTTTCCATATTTCTTTCCACTTTATTTTTCTTCCGCTGCCGTCACTTCTTCTAACCACGCCTCTCTTGGTCTTCGCAAGTTGACATGTGACCCGAAGAAAATTGAATTGAGTCGAGAAATGTATCGCACCATACTGATCGGGGCCATAAAATTAGGAGACGACCTTTGTATATTGGCTCCACGTCGGGCGCCAATTATTAATTAGCGCGATAGAAGGAGTAGATACTTTTTTAGATTAGCGTCACGCTTAGCACCAAAATGTAAAATATTAGAAAGGAAGGTAGTTGATAGACAGACTAGACGCCCTCTTTATTCACTAAATATTAATAAATAATTAAGTAAATGGTGAACATGATGGAAGACGAGTGCGTAAAAGACGAAGTAACATGCAGAGAAAATAAAATATGGGCATGGACGTTGACTTCAAATGTATTTATTTAAATGATTAACGACGTCCATAAAAGGGTAAACAAAGACAAATTGGAGCGAAAAAGGTGATATTAATCAATTACATCAATCAATTTAAAACAATTTTGTTAGTACGTTTCATATACTATTTTCCATAGAACTCCGCATACCCAGTATTTATTAACTGGTTTTGTTGAAATATTTAGGATAATTGTAACATATTGTACTGAGAATTTGGATAATTTCTTAAAGAAAATTGTACCGACCTAGCTCTTAATTAAAGATATAAAAGTCATAAATTATAACAAATTATGTTTATAAATTTTGGGAAATATTTAACATAAAATAAAGATAATTATCTAGTGTTGTTTGTGTGTGAGTGTAATTTCTTTTATTCGATGATAGTTCTTCCTATCTCTCCTCTCTTAAATTCCTTCTTCAATGTAGCTCTATTTTCTATGGATTCTTTCCTCTCCTAATTTCTTTTTTAGGTGTGGCTCTATTTTCTACGGATTCTTTCCTTTTTCAATTCTTTCTTCTCCGGTGTGGTGAGGTTCTTTCATTCACTGGTACTTGCTTTAAAACTCTTTTGGTTTAAAATATATTTTAAACTTTTCTGTTGACTTTTCTATCTTGTCAATCTTCTTCGTCGTCAACCAAACAGCTTTTTTATTTCTTTCGGAAACCAGGACTACAGTACATTATTTCTCCGTTGTCCACATAACGAAAAGTTCAATTCACCATGACTTCAGTTCATCCAAGGCGTACCAACTTCAGAGTGAAAAATATGTTTCGAGAATTGGTTTGAAAACATACAAAAGTCTAAATTTTTCAAGCAATAAAACAGTTTGTGCCAAAAAGACTTTTCCTTTCCTAGTTATTGTAACAACTTAAAAGGCACCCGTCGTAACAACAATAATTTGTCACATTAAAATATTACATCATGCTCTGTATTAACTTAAAATGTCCTTAGACTAAGATAGCATGAAGTGTTAGTTCAAATTGATATGAACGTTAGAGAACAATTAAGGATTTCATGTACATCAGTAGGAAATAAAAAGAATTACATTGTACACTAAGATATTCGTGGTTTCTCAAGAAACAATTATAGTAAATATATATCGTTCAAAGATATAAAAACCTCTGAGAAGACATTATATACTAGAAGGTCTTAAAAGAAGCGAGAAAGCGAGAAGAAAACGGAACAAACCATGTGATGTATTATTTATAAAATAAAATTAACAGAAAATAACAAATTCCCCAGACGATGAAAACGCTACGAGTTAGGAATTTCAACCGATATGGTTATTATAGAATATTCACAGAGTAGAATTATGTTCTATTTGCCATATAGTGTGAATTTACCCATAAATTCCGTGAGCTCAATTTCCGTTCCGTTGGTCTGACACCCGCTTTTATAAAACTATTAACATGCAGTGAAATTGACCCCTTTTCTTATTACTGCTACATCACGCATTCTTGTTACTATGTAATTAATTTTTTATTTTTATGACAGAAAGCAATTATCTACAGTATAACTTCTTAATCCCTTCTTTCATTAATGTTGGCACTTCTTGAACTCGTTTTTAATAATGCAATTAAAGAAACAAGATATTGTACCTATGATGCTAATATTTTTGTATAGAAAAGAAGAGAGAATATGAGGAGTGTAGGTGAAGAAAATTCATATTTGCTGATATTAGGATGGGATCATATGGAAAATACATATAATGTAGTGATTACCTTTAATATTTTAGAGAGATTAAAATATCGATTGAGCTAAAAAAATTGTAATATCTATTTAACTTTTTAGATTTCTATTTCTTACTTTAAAGTTTTGGAATTATATACTTCGCGACAAATACAAATTTCTACAAATTCGAATTCGAAACATTCCTCGTAACAATAAAACTCTACCATTAGTTTCTGCTAGGTTCGGAGGGTTTTTGTCCTTTTTAGACAAAGGATGTAAGAAATTTCAAGAGATATGTTCACGTAAAACTTTCAACGACGCCAATTACGTTGTTTACTACATAGAACAAATTTACCAAGAAACTAGATAAATCTCAGTCGTTGTAGGGAGATGTTTTCACGAACTTAATTTCCCCTTTACTTTATTTAAGTTCTAGTTTTAACCGGGAATTCTAGTGGGGCTTTACAAATTTTGAATGGAAACTTCGAGCAACATATTTTCACGCTTCGCCAGAATCAAGTACTAGCAGAATATATAGTTCATCAACTTACTTGACATAATGGTGTGACGTGATGTAACGACGTGATAGCAATGAAAATATAAACAGAAAATACATACACTCTTACAAAGAGATTAACAATAAGAGGCAACAAATTTAAGGGAAAGCGGGGAATATTTTTAAGGATACTTTAACAGCATAGCCGCATTTTATTTACAGAGGCACTAACAATAAAATAGAATAAATTTAGACAGACTAAAAAGAAAGCCAGAAGTAATACGAGCAGTTTACGGAAATACTGTTAGTAGAGAATTTTTAACGACTTCAATTAGATTCTGTTTCCCACATACAGAAAGTTTAATTAAGAACTAAGCAAATATCCAGCTCTGTAGAATAATTACTTCACAAATTCAATTTCCGCTCTCTTATTTTAGCTTCTACTCTTACAAAAACACCAACATACTTTAAAAACACATTTTTCCTTGTTTAGACGTTAGGTTTCAAAATGAAACCGTAAATGAGGTATGAACTTAGATCTTGAACGTTAATAAGAATTTTTGTTCCTATTAGAGTAAATATTTTTTCCGATCATAAACAATAAAAACTTAATTGAATTGGAAAATAAGAGATTACAGGAATCCGTCCTTTTACGCGATGCTTTTCTCACGCATTCGAATTATTCGTCAAAATTTAGACAAATTTCGAAAGTATTGAATCTTCAGACTGTGCATCATCAAAATTTATTTCAGAAAGAGAAACAGAAAACGGGTCAATCATGAGAGAGCACATCTAACAATAAACTATGCTATCATTAGAGAGAAAGCAATAAAGCTATACGATAATTTTAAGAAAGATGAACCTTCTTCATCGAATACAGAAGTAGAACAATTTGTTGCAATCAAGGGGTGGTACAACAGATTCAAAACTCGATGCTTTTTCACAGTCTGAAATTGCTAGAGGAATCTGCTCCAGCATACGTGTGTGCTGAAAGCAAATGTTTAATGAAGCCTATTTTGGCAGGAAATGCCTTTAAGAACTTTTATATTCAAAAATAAAAAAGACTGCCCCATGCTCTAAGGTTGCTAAGGCTCACCTTCTTTTCTTTTCTGTCCAAATGCTTCCAGGGATTTTATTACCAAAGCTTTATTGATTTATAAATCAATGAGTCTTAGAGCCCTAAGATCGTCAAAATACACCCCTATGGATGTGTTAAAGGCCTAATAGTCGAGCTTGGATCAATGATGATATTTTTGTAAACCAAACATAAAATTGTTTTGTACGAGAAGTAGAAAATTATCTAAAGTAAAATAATATTGCAGTTAGAGTTCTGTCGTTAACAAATAATGCTCCAGGAACGTAATGGTTTAATTTCTGCCTTCTAACACAACTTCTCTTTTCCAGCCTTCAAACCAAGGTGTTATAATTACATTTAAGACATATTATACCAGAAGAACGTTTAAGATATTGCTAGATAATTTGGACAATTAGGGACAACTCTAACAGAAGATGGGAGATTTAATGAAGAAATGAAGAGTAGAAACGATGCCACAGGAAAATTGTTTAACACCATCAACAGCAGCTTCCTGAACAAAAAAGAAATACCAAAACAGATTAAAACAGATTTTTTAAGAAAAAGCTACGCCAATACGTACATACGGATCTGAAGTATGGAAACCACAAAGAATTAAAAACAACAAACACAGACCATTGAAATGAGATTCCTCAGAAGGATAGATACAAAAACAACACTCGATAAAGTAAGAAATTGTACAATCAGAGAAAACTTAAAAATACAGTCAATAGAAAACAAGATAGAAGAAGGAGAACTCAGAAGGCTAAGACATGTTATAAAAATGGAACAAGATAAACAGATAAGAAGAGTTTTCGAAGCCAAAACGAGCAAAAGAAAAGTAAAAGGAAGACCAAGAAAGTGTTGGATAGAGGAAGTAAGAGAAGCGGTGGAGAAACGAAATATAAATTGGAAGGAAATCCGAAGACAAGTGCAGCACAGGGAAACATACCGAGAGACATGGAAAAGAAAACCAACGTGACTCAACTCCACGAACTCGACATCTGCAATGGTATAGGGATCAGGATTAAGTAAGTAGATAATTTTGAAAATGATACGGCACTAAGTTTAGCACAAGTTACAACATTGGAATTGTCTAGGAAATATCAAAGACTTCATGAATTGAAAAAGTCCACGTTGAACGGTTGCTGAAAAAATATATAGCCTGGTGTTGGCAAATCGAGGGAAGAAATTTAAATAATCAAATGCAGCGGCTTTAGGCCGATTATTACCGGCAAACAGATTTGGAGACCTACATTTGCAGGATATTGAAGAGCTAACTGAGTCACGTCAGTCTCCACTGACAGAAGAAGAACTCTAACATTTAGTGTCAACTGGATATAATCGTGAAGCCAGTAACAGTGGCGAAAATAAAGAAAAACTCACCTCCAGTTGAGTTTACACGGAAAACACTGAATTGATGTTTAAAGATGGAGGAAAAATGAACAGACTTGTTAATGGAAACTGGTCCTGATACTCAACGTAGTTTAAAGGCACCTCCTGAGATACATACGTAGTGCCTTAGCACCGTAAAGAATTGCAGAGTAGAGGCTCCGAAACGAAGCAAAGCAATTGCAAATTAGACAGTTTTCTTGTTTAAACTAAATTTAAATCACAACCAAATTTATAAACAAGTCTAGAAAATTTTCCGTACGTAAAAGAACCGGTCTACGAGAATTGGCATGGCGTGGGTGACCCTTCTCGGAAATATATTTCGCGTTAATAGGTAGAAAAATATATGCTCTGAGTTGTAGAGAAAGTTCAGTTTTAATCTACGCTTCTGCTATCGAAACACGTCTCACCAGATTTACTTCAATAATTGTGTGGTGAGGAATTCACCGATATGATGTCACGTCTGTAATATTACACCATAGTTCATGCAACCAGTATCAATTAAATAAAAGAAAATTCAGTGAAAATCATTCGGAAAACCAAATTTATTAACAGCTCCCTCAATTATTGGCAATTGGCGAAGACTTAAATATGAGTTTGTTTATTAGCGATAAAGATATGAAATAACACAAGATTTAATATGAGATATAACAATAACAACGAACTTAATTCAATAGTAATTGTACAAGACAAGTTTCATTGCATTTTTACAAATAAGCGGTACTTATTTTCAAGATCGCTGAAAGTTAATTTTCTTTCTTTTTTGGTCGGTTCGAAAACTATTTCGAAAGCTGTATATTTTAGCTCTAAAAGATGTATGTATAACTATAAAATACTAATTGTTTACAATTTTAGGAGATCGGACAGGTCTAATCATTTTTCAATAATAAGCGAAGAACCAGCAGGTTTGCAGACCTGAAATTTTGAATATCACATATTCGATACGGTAGTTAAGACTTGTCAGAGGGCATTTTTGTAAATTATTTTCTTGTCGTTGCTTTTGAAGTCCAAACATGACGGTAAACCCGTGGTCATTTTTCTATTCCTTAATTAAGGTTAAATTTAACTGGAAACAAGGAATTTACAAAAGCTCGCCGATAAGACGTAGCTATCGTAACGAATACACGGTATGCAAAATTTCGTGCCCGTAAACTTACCGGTTTTTCGCTTATTATTGAAAAAAGATAGTTTAGAAACCAATAAAAATTTAAGTTCAATCGATTTTGAAAAAGTACCGAACACACTTAATATGGCGCTTTTTGTTATGAATTGGATGCTTTTGAATTTTTCCATATCTTACGACATTAATGCGTATTTAAGTAAAATTTCTTTTAAATTTTCTTTAATTTTCAAGGGAAAATAAAAGATAAGATGGAATTTACTGGAGAAAAATTATTCATCAACACTACTCCACTTGAAGTTGGTAGCACTGCACTACTAAACGTAGCAAATCAGAACGTAGTATGAAATTTAGCGCGCGTAAATCTAAACATTTAAATATACTATGCGGAGAAATAAGATTGTCGTCTCCTTCAAACGCTTGAGGAGTAGTTGACAGCTAACCTCGTGCTCTAAATCTAATTATACGACACCGTTCGAAGGTTAAGTTTTCCCGAGCGTCAACAAAATTACAAAAGCTATCCCCCTACTACGATTCACACACGGAACACAAATACTACGAATAGTAAAGCTATTATCAAGAATTCCTCTGGTAGGATCACTACGATGGAGATACACACCACACACATAATATAATATTACTACAAGATAGAGGCACAAATTTCGCATGAATGGTGAAAGGCGCGAATTTCGAATTATATCGCCAACGAATCGCCGATTATCGATAGAATTAAATCGCAAAGACTTTACCTTTCTGGTGAAGAAACAACCTTTGCCATTTTTATCGCACATTAACTAATTCCACCGACCGTGGCACCGACTCGATTTTCGTTTCTCCCCTTGTATTGATCTTCCGGCGGTGACGTCACGCGCTAGTAGTTGTAGGGATGCGTGCGCATTTCGAAGGCGATACAACGATTGGCCCTCGTACGGTTGGCGCCAACTTTTATAGCTTTATTCATGACTGATTTCACGCCGCATGCGATTTTGATGGATTAAGCCTTTCGGGTCAGCGGCGAGTTGTATTTAAAAATGAAGCGGCGGGGAGGTGGAACGAAGGGCGGGAGAGAAAAAAGGGGCGGTTTATCGCGTACATGGTTAATATGCAAATTGGACTTTCCTGTGTGACGTTCGATGTTTTTCCGCTGGGTCGACGAGGAATAAGAAATCAATTTTTTGGGGGTGCGAGTCAATGGGGATTTTTGATGAATGCGGGTAGAAATTAACATCGTACAATTACCATTCTAAAGTAACGATACTAGAAACTAGCGCGAATAAGACGGAGTTGACCAAAGTACACTAATGAGCCCAACAAGATAACCAAATAAATAAACATCACTTTGACGATTTTCTTCTATTGAAAGCCCTTTTGAGTTTTTCCGTCCTTAATACTTGATCTTCATTCTGAAATTATTAACCTATTAACCAAGGTCTTGACTGCAACGAACCCCGGACGCGTTTTGCCAGTATAGTAGAGTTTATCAAATTTGATTGATAGAACCTGAACTTGATCTCTGAGGTGTCTTATCCGTCGTAACGAGGATACTGAGCTGGTCTGGAAACCAATTCAGGTCCTGGTAGTAACAGTACACAAGCATACACGGAACACATGGAACTTCTACTCAATTTCTATGGTCAGCGAAATTCGCCCTGCACCCTCCTATCTCAGTGAAAAGACAGCTGCAATCGTACAATTTTGGGGATGATACTGAAAAAGTTAGTTTACTGGGTAAACTAAATGGGGATTTGGAAAAAGGCATCTATTTTGGAAGTAGGTTAATCAAGTTACTTAGTTTAGTCGTCGCTGAGAGAAGGACGTTGCTTCAGCCGATACTGATGAAGTCTGTTAGGCGATGAACACAAGCTCCGAGCAGTCCGAGACTTTCATGGGACTTCCTTTGAGCTGCATTAAGACCATGAATCTTCTCCAATAACTACGAAATTAACCCCAGTGCCATAGCGAATTAACTAAAATTACTGAGGACTTAGTAGGCGGCTGAGGCGATGTAGTTAACAGCTGGATTTTATACTTATTGTTAGAGAAACAGATACGGATGTAAGGCGTATTCGGTCAGAGATGGTCCATTCCTTCGTAAGGAGAATGAGGCTCCTGAGCTGACCCATCGACTCAGGGAGGTTAGTACGAACCTTGTAAGTGACGCCCTTTCGATTTCTCCTTACTAAGTTAACTTCTTCAAAAAGTCGCTAGTAAATGTGAAGACAAGTCATCCTTCCTCGGAAGCTTACAGATGTTCTAAAGAAAACCTAGAAATCCTTGTGAACGAATAAAAGCTGAGCAACTGAAGGGTAACAACAACAACAACCCATTTCGCCATCTCATTCCCCAAGACTTATGCCTACCCCACGTAAATTTGAGAAGTGCTTCTTTGAAAATGTTCTTTTTAACTTGAAGTTTTTCCTTATATTTTAATAAAATTTATAATATCTACCAGGAAAGTCGGTTCAAAGCTTTCACTTCTGCGTAATTCAATGCAATTTTCGTCCCTAATAAATTAATACATGCGTCTGTACTTCCTGTATTCCAAGTCGGCGCCAAACCCTCGCTCCAAATATAATGTGATAACCATAGAGTTTTTATCCGGGTAGTAGTTGCTTCTTTCAAATCGAAAATTGCCTACCATATACTTACAAAATCAGAAAACTACTGGAAATACGTCGGAACGAGTGTATTTCACGAAGATAGATGGCTCCGGACGAATTTTCAATTGTCCAGGCGACCACATCTTATAAGTAGAGTTTGTTAAAAAAGGTGGATGTTGTGTTTTGTAACAGTTGTCTGACGAAGAATACAGGTTCTTTTAATATTGTCCTGTTAATGGATGTAGAATCTGTCGGGCAAATAAACAGATTATTATTATTATTATTATTATTATTATTATTATTATTATTAAAGCGAAAGAAATCTAATTCATATTTCTGCTGCATTTACTAAATTAAATTAGGCGAACAAAATGGCGTTTCCCGCGAGTAAATAGAAAATTATTTTAATTCCCTCTTTTTTTTTTATTTTCGCTCGACTAACAACATTTCAGATTACGGTTTCAAAATTCACTTACATTATAATGCCCTATTACGCGAGACTCTCGCGAACTCTATAACGAACAAATAATTTATTACCCTCGTTAAAACCTAGCGTAGCGGGAACTACATCGCTAACAACTATAATCTCTTCTCGTCCGGGGGCTTTTTTCGCTCGACAAAATCGGAGGATGACTACGTGTTTCGGGCCGGCTTTCAGTGAGATTTCGGCGTACATTCATTTACGGAAGATAGCGCAAAAACTAACGGAGATTGCTCGGTCATTCGGAGGAAAGATGCAAAGCGTAATTTCCTCCTTGCGACGCCATTTTAAGGGAAAAGTGTCTGGTGGCGAGAAGACGGAGCAGTTTAGTTAATGGAAGTTTCTCGAGACGAAGGCTAATATTTCTGTTGTTAGTTTTAACCGCGATAACTTCACGAAGTCACTGCAGCAATCTTTCTCCCGATGCAGTTTGGGATTATCTAAATGTCTCCATTTTTAAGGAACGCGAGAGTAGATCGGTGCTTTTAGCGAAATACGATAGAATTAAGCTGCAGCAGGTAAATCAAAGCAAGATGAGGGAAGAGAAATATGAGAGAAATGCTGTGGTCACAATTGATATAACAAAAATAAATAATATAATACATAATATAATAAAACAAATAACGTGCTTCATGTTTTAGTATACATCTTGAAAGTAAGTAGACTTCAGTGTCGTAAAATTTGCAATGGAATCCAAGTAAGTACGTATGTAAAATGACAGATGGAACTTCATACATACTAAACGTTAGTAGGGTGCCAAAAACACATTTCTTTAATCTCCCCCATATAACATATTTACTGCAACCTGTGCATCTTGTAACCGAAACTGCTATACAACATTAGCTTGTAGTTGACGCATTAATTAATGAAACAAATAAGTTTTCCCGTCATTTCTAGAGCGAATTCGGAAATTTCACAAGTTGTGTCCAGGAATTCCGATACTACCACAGCCCGTTATATCAAAATGGGGAACGTGGCAATTTAACAAAAAAACGTACTTTTTACTTTAAATTCGCAAGAAGGAAACGCGATTAAAGAAAGCCAACTACGTTTAAGAATTCCCAAGAATTTGTAACAGATGTATAACTTACTTGGTAACATTGCGCTGTTATCTCCAATTACATTAAGAGTTTACAGGACAACTCTTCGTCATTGGAACAATCGATGACGTTTATAGGAACACTCGAAGGCACGTCAAATGAACTAATTGATTCTACAGGCCAACAAGTAGCTGAAAAATTAGATGTCCGATTTTGCGAAAAGATCGTGATTACGTGAAACTTTTTGATGTGTACCTGAGTGACATTGGTTCGTATTTAAAATTTGTTAAATATTACCTCGATTCATCCCGAACATTCCTTTTCTACATATAGAGACATTGAGTATGAGAGTGATAAATGCCGAAATTTAACAGAATCGAAATTAGAAAATCGCCTGATGTTCCGATTTTAGAACAGGTCCGGGGTTTGCCTGTCAATATTACTTCCATAACAAATAATAATTTTTCACTTAGTATTTATCACCATTATAGGTAATAGTTGTCACTTTTTCTAATGCCATTAAATTCCCAGTGAAAGTAAATACTCCTCACATTTCCGCGAGTAAAAAATATCACAATGTAATAATAATAATACTAATAATATTTATTTATTCCTCAACAGAATAAATGTTGTAAATAACGTTAGTAATACAAGCCCACAGTTGCTCCCATGTGTAACGCTCACGTATTCGTCCTGTGTTAGCCAACTCTACTTATTATCTATCTTCATAGCATTACAATAATTCAGATTTTCTGCAAATGTGAAATATTGGGAAGTATCGAAACAGTTCCTGCAGACATTAAGTTCCTACAACCGTAAGAAATGAACACCTATAAAGCACACTCACCGAAAAAGAAATATCAACGAGCAAATTTATCATTTAGGAGAACAATAAGTTAATTAGCATAGCACTGGCACGTTAAGTGTCGAAATACGTATCTAAAGTTATAGAATAATCAATTCTGTTGCGTATAGAAACATAATTTGAGTGAAAGTTGCTACCATATGTTATAAAAGTTCGTAAATCTGTTGCCGTGTTCCCGAAAATGAATTAAAATATTTGAAAACGATTAGAAAAAGTATAGAAGCTATGATATATGTATGTATCTAATGATCTATGAATAAGTTTGATGCCATGCAATCTAAGAAAAATTACGAACAAAATAATAATATAACCAAGGAAAGTTCAATGATAAAAGCTATGAGCGTCTGTTATGGCGGCGACTTACATGAACTGATTGTGAATTGCCAGCTCGAATTAACTGGAAAAGAAATACGTTTACAGATGAATGAACATCTAGAGCATCTACGTAGTGGAATACTAATGAACTAATTAAAATATTTATAATGGCATGATTTAATAGCACAAGGATATGTGCATTGTTTCGGGCAAACAAAACACGCAAATCTTGTTAATATACTTCTGGTCATTACATTTATCAACATGTTCCATAATAGTACATATATTTCCGCTGAAATAATTACCGGATCTTCAGATATATTTGCAAGCTACGTGACCAAATAGTATATCCAACCAAGATTGCACTGCTGTAGACAACAGTGCTGTTTTAGTAAAAGTCTCATCATTTTATTTTAATTTCGTATATACCCCTCGTATATATAACCCTCTAGATATGACATTTTTAGTAAGTGTTGAAATGATACCAACCTATAAGTTATGCAACCAATTTGACAAAAATCACCTAGCTTGCGAACAAACTTGAATTCACTATATAAGATAACGATTATCATTTTCATATCTATCGATTCATTGCTATATATCAAATTTTCACTTTTAGAAGTAACACCGATGAGGGCGAAAGATTTCGCTATTAGCAATGCGGTCCCAATAAAGATAGTAATTAAGCCGATGGAACTTTGGATAAAAAGAAGCTCTTAATGAGTTAACTGAAAATAAAAAGAAATTACCAAAAAACTGATGAAGTGGAACACCAGACTCATCTGAAAATGTAACCAAAGTAAATCGAAAGAAAATGAGCATTCTTACAAATACTTTAAAAGGGTTGGTAAACAAATGGATATGGGTATAGAAAAGGGGTATTTTCCAAAATTTATTCCACTCATATTTCTCTTACTTGACACAAATTTTATATAAAAATTCTAAATATCAAAAATTTTGCCAATAAAATGGCATCTAACAGCAATTGAAAGCTCCCGAAGAAAAAATTACATGACAAAAGTGGAAATTATTTCAAGTTTAGTGTCAGGTAAACTAGAATTACATTTATAAGTACAGAAAGATAGTTTTCTGATTTCTTTTTCTAATAATACTTTACTAGCAGTCAGAGTTTACATTTTGCAATATTTGTTTGGTTTAAAAGCTCTAATGCTCTTCTTCCGTTGTGACGTCTGATGCCTTTTTCCTTAATGACTTCTTTGAGGTATACTACATTATCTTCTTACTTTATTTTCATTTCTGCAAGGATGATCCTTCCATTTCAGTCTAACGTCTATAATCTCATATACAAAATCGTCATTCACCATCGCGCTTACCCCCGCTGGTGCTCATCTAATGCTGATCATCATATCGTGTACACCCTTCCATTATCTTTTTCATGCCTTCTCCCTCTTTCTTAGGTTGTGTGACTCCCAGTATGCTGATTTTTAACTCCGTACTTCCGTAATTATATCTTCTTCTTTACCGCTAATTCCTCTTGTGTTCCACATACTCACTTTACCAATATTTCTTTTACTTTTTAGTTTTTGAAAGTAATGTTTTGTCTGTCTTATATTCAACCGTTTGTCATTTACAATCAAGTATCATTTTTTGTATAGGTATTATTGATTTCTCGTATTCAAATTATAACTGACATGTCATGTAACCCTTCATGATAAATGCTACTACTACTACTACCACTATCTAATCTATTTCCCATGTTTCCATTTTTCTTATCCTTTACTTTCCTTCTAGTATCCGTATTCTGTCCTTTTCCTTCTTAAAGCCATGGTCGTCGTCGTTGTTTCCTTCGGGATTGTTAAATTTTATTACCTGTTAATTTTCCTACTTTTTTGTCCTGCTTCTTCCTTTATTTTTCTCCTCTTTAGCTAATTAGCTTATCCTACGTTGCATTTCAAACTCATTCTTTGTAAGTTCGCTATTTATATACAGGCTGGTGCAACGTTGACATAGTCACATCGGGAGCGTTTGCGAATATACTCTGTCTGTGTATGATTTCAGTTTCTCCCCATTTTCAATTATTTCTACTACATAGCACGAGTACGCAGCTTAACTTGTGTATGCCCATAACTATAGAAATTATTATAGACGCCACTGAACATGATTTAAAATGAACGGCAATTTTCCGTTTTATAGGTCAATAACTTTGGATCGCACGTCACTGGGTTTACGAAATTAGGTCGACTCATACCAAACTTCGTAAGCATATGCAGTTTGGTCGCCAGTACATCCACTAAAAAATTTCTAGAAATTTATTGTGCCCAGGATACATCGGAATCACTGCCAAAAGCGCCCTCAATTCTGTGGCCCCATTGCTAATGAACGAAAACCACCAATTGTGTTCTCGGAGAAGACCCTAGGGCCAGAGATGAATGAGACGACATTTAAGGGCTGGTGCAGGAACATAACCAGAAGTTGACCACCAAAGAACTAATCGTTCGACATAACGAGAGGTTATAAAGAAAATCTCGTTTAAGGGGAAGAGGAAAAGATTATTATAAATAAATAAGGTTATGCAAATTTGGCAAAGAGTGCAGAT
This sequence comes from Chrysina gloriosa, assembly GCA_038088585.1. NCBI lineage: Eukaryota > Metazoa > Arthropoda > Insecta > Coleoptera > Scarabaeidae > Chrysina > Chrysina gloriosa. The sequence continues at coordinate 58,599,026 of CM076091.1, read as the reverse complement.
GTAATTCAATGACAATGCAATGCTATATTTCCGCCATATCCTCAAAAGGAAGCAAAGCAAGTGTATTGGACATATTCCTCGTTCACGGTCATTAGTGCAAATCAGAAACAGGAAAGGTTCCAAGTTTGACCCCTGTAGAACAGCAGATACAGAGGCGAATTCCTGTGACTGAAATCTATAAGAGCATATATAATTCACCCTCCCATCCAAAAACGATGCTAACCCTTTGTTAAAACAGGGATTCATTTCTAGAGCACTCAATTTGTGGAGTAAAACTTCAAGATGTATGGTATCAAAGGCACTAAATACTATAACTATAACTAGGCGATAGTGATCAGATTTGTAACACTTGACCTGCCAGGATTAAAACCATGCTGAAAAGGTACCAGACGCTGTCTCAGATTGATTAAAATAGTCGAGTATATGAAATGCTCAACAATTTTAACAAAATTTGAGAATATTATCACAGGTCTATAAATTTTCAGTTATGTTTCATCACCTTTCTTATAAACGGGTATAATTTTTGCGCGCTTCAACAAATCAGGAAAATTTGACGATTTAATATTATTAATATTGCTCTGCAGGCCACGTAGGTCTTCGATACATAGATGAATTACACATTTTAAAACTACTGACAATTTTCCTTTAGGTATAATTGCAGTACATGCACTCAGTTTTATGGTCACAAATTTATTTACAATTTTTCTAAGGGTTCTTTTACTATTCTTCCCAAGTTGTCTCTGTACATTGTTCTTTCTCCCCAATTATTTTCCTTAAATCCTCTTGGACAATGTGTAACCATCTTTTCGTGGTCGCCCCTTTTTCTTTTTCCCGATTGGCTTCCTATACAGCACCATGTTACTCATTCTATGATTCTCCAGTCCTTACACACATTCCAACCATCTAATTCTTTGGGCTTTTGGCTTTTTGGCTCCTTGTGTAGTACTTCTATTTCTTTGTTTGCCCTTCTTCTGTATTAACCCCGCCATATATTGTTCTTAATATCTTTCGTTCCCATCGTTCCAATCTCTCCTCTTCCGCTTTATTGAATACCCAGCTTTCACACGCATAGATTGTTGTGGCTCTAATTACCGTCATACATATTCTCTCCTTAGTTCTTCTTGGCACACAACTCGACTTCATTAGCAATATCAACATCCTATATTTTCGATTTCCTTTTGTTTGATTGATGATTGATGATTAGAGTTGGTCAATTTGTGCCAAGAGTACTACAACTGTCATAAAGGACTAAAATGGGCAAATATACGCTGTGATGAATCATCTGACCTTCTCACAATGTAATATTATATTACAGACAAAGGCCAGATGACTCATCATACCGCATATTTGCCCAGTCTAATGAAGGCGATTCAATAGATAAATTAATTATATAAACCAAAGGATTGGCTAACACGTATCGAGCAACGAGTATGAAAAACCTAGGAAGTAAATCGTCTCCAGCAGTAAGTCCAGTTGAAGATGATGGAACTAAATTCACAATAATATCATCCTCTGTGATCAAAGGGATGGTAAATGGTAGTACATCTCCAGGCATAATAAAATCAAGCATAACTTGACTTTGGTTTTGACAACTACAAAAGGTAGTCATCACAATCCTCCCAACAAATGAAATGGAATCAATATATCTGTCCAGCTTATTATTCGTTCATGTCTCATCGGATTCCAAAACAGAAAAATTTAAGGTTAAAAAGATCAATTTGCCAACCGATACGTACAACGACTAGGAAGGGCGCAACAATTAAATTCGAATCCGCACTGATTGTGAGATCGTCCGTCGTAGGTCGCGAAATGTACTCGAAACTTTTTATCTAACTCGTTTAACCGAACTAAACTACGTAGATTAATTAAATTACTTATACCCGGAATAATCTAAATAGGAGATTTAATTAAGATGTGGGCGAAAAGTGAATGGAAATGGAAAAGCATTCCGTTCCCGAAGATTTCAAAGGTACTACGACGACTTTGTTCCCGTTTAATCTACTTATCTCCGGTAACGTCGATATCAATCAGTAGTTCCCCTTTGAAGGAGCGAATTATGGCTAACGGAATGGAGCAAATGTCAGTTACATCTGGATGCGGTGTTTGCAACGTTAGACGATATAAAATGGAGATAGGAAAATTGCATCTTCCACGTTTTTGGGTCTAATTAAAAATACCGCGATGAAAATGTAGAGGAATTGCATCCTTCATAATTACAAATTTGCAATTTAATCCGCCAGATTTGTTTACCAACTATTCTGTAATTCCTTTGATTAATGCGATTACCTTAAACGAAGCATGTTGTACCTGCTTCGCTAAAGTATTCCCACTACGAAACTATGTCCGTAGTTCGTTAAAATTGTTTATTCCCCCTAAAACACGCCGAGATGATAAATCGCCCGTCTACTTTCACCCCGAAAATAATGCTGTAACTTTCGCTTCAGTAATTCTTAGCCGCGTCAGAGGTGAAGTTTAACGAAACGGATATCCCCTTTTTAAACTTTTCATCCCTATCTTATCCGGCGTTTTCGGACATGCCTCGGAGATATTTCCCTTTTAATCGCGAAATTTCCGCCGTAATTAACGGACGATATATATAATAATTCTTTTGTCCGTCCGTATCCCGTCGGAAAAGAGGGAAGATATTCGCCGAATAATCTACCTAAAACAAAAACGAAAAGGAATCCGTTTACTTTATGCGTGTACCGATCGCCGACTTCGGGCGTTAAATATCCGTAAGCTCCGTTCTATCCGTTTCGTTCGCCCGGGAAATTGGTGGAAATAAAGAGGAAAATGCGGAGAATTCGGGGCTAACGTAATAAACAAGATGGAATCTCTTTGTTGCGTTGTCGATATCTCGTAATCAAATTATTAGTCCGCCCCGAATCGTGGAAGAATTTCGTATTGTTCACTTGTGTTTCCTTTTTGGAAATGAAAGGAGGGCGAATGCAAATTTGATTGCCAGAATTTTAATAAAGGCACTTTGAGGAGAAATTTCGCTTTCGAGCCGAACGACCTTTTTCTTTGTCTATTATATTGTTCTTATTAGTAATTTTCTCTTGTTTTCCTTTTTAAGCAGTACTAACAATAAAATAAATACTTTAATCATTTGGTTCGGACTGCTCTGATTTTCGTAAAAACATAACACAATGCCATCATCAAAAGTATTGCAGAATAATCTCTGAAGTTTTGATTTTCAGAGAAGAAATAGAAAGAAGATTGTGCCACATTCGATTTAAATACAACGCTGCGATCTATACATAATCACTTGATATCCATCTCTTCTTGTCTACACTACCAGTTTCTTTCGAGTAACTCAATAATTCTGTAGGTAATTAATCCCTCGAGATAATGAGGGAAGAAGAATTCATTACTAGAGAGATGTTAATTAATACAGTATTATAACAAAATAGACAAGTTCCTTCCAAATACTGCACTGTCTGTGAATAAACTTCTTCAGATACGTAATCCTCAAGCTTTTCCGCTTCCATATCCGTTCTAAATAGTTTCTGCTTGAGTAACCGCAGTCATTATTTTTTGTGACTGTATTTACAATGAAACTGCATCCCTGATAACATGCTGGCTCCAATAAACCGCACGCTCACATCTCCAAGTATAACAATTTCTACAAATGGCCTCAAATTTTGTATTTGCATGTTTGCTATTGTGTCTCAAGTAGTCTGTTTCTGTATTTGTTCCTACCTTCATTGATAATCTCAAAATGATTTTTGAGTTACGTCTAGTCCGAATTTATTAGAACTTTACCGTTTGAATTAGTTAGTTTGTTACGACCAATTGTTAGTTTTCTGTATTGTTACTTCTGGCCTCTCTCTCTCTCGCTTCAACGTTTGACGTGTAGATGGCGTCCAGCTTTCGTAAGTTTGTGATACCGCTCGCGCCGATTGGAGGTACGCGTGGGGATTCACCTTCTGACGTTGAGTTGGAAAATATCGGTTTCCGTTACTAGTTTATTCCGTTTTCGCTTTTAGATTCCGTTGTCGGGCATATACACGGCAATTCGACGCTGAGAAGTGTATAGTATCGTTGAGTGAATTTAGAAGTTTCGTTTTCCCAAGTTTCGCTGTTCAAACTAATCGTCCACGTTGCTTTTCCCTCAATTGGAGGTGAATCTTTCGTTTTTGTTAATTACAATGACTTTCACGTTGTTGTAGGGAATTAGAATAGGCTGGTAGAACTAGCGCAGGCTTGCAAACTAGTGTGAACTAGTGTAGGCTAGGATAACTAATATATGCTAAGATTTATTTTCGAGAACATCTGAAAACTATCGTAAGAGCTAGAAGCTGGTCTACAGACAGCTTTTCATCGAGTGCGAGAAAACCCGCCATCTTAGACAGTTTCCGGCACTATAGCAAATACCACGCCGTACGGACGTCGATTAAGTCCCGCTTTTATTTGATTTTATATTTTTTGACGCGTTGAGTTGTGGGGAAAATCCCTTAGAATCTTATAGTTAATTCAGACTTAGGAAATTAGAAATTTGTGTGCGAGTAAACAGGGGTTATCTTACTTTTGTAAACATTCAAATATTTTAGTATTTTTAAGGGGAGGGGAGGGGCAAGGAGGATTCAGATTGGTTTTCGAGTACAAAAAGTTTTCCGTTACGTTGGCTATTTAGTAAACAGGCATGAAGGCTCCCTCTATCCGTCAGAATGGAAATCGATAAGCAATCGATAACGTAGGGAAATCGACCGCGTAGAATGCGCCACGAACGAAGATTAATTTATAGCAACCAGTGTAACGACAAAAATCGAGGTACGCGCGAAGAAAAGAAAAACAACGTAACACTGTAATTAATTCTTTGCGTAGTTTAAGGGGTGACTTACAAGGACTTGTCACTTGAATACATGCTTGTTTTTAATTACGTCCAGCTAAGGCTGTAAAGTGGCTGTAAGGCCGCTGGAATTCCACCGGTTACCGAAAGTCTGTAAACCAGATAACGAACTAGTTTAATTGAATTTACTAGATACACCTCAACTGAAGATAAAGTGCTGTTAAACGCCAATCCCTCACCCCAATTCGTTTTATTTTTATTTCGTTTATGTTAGTTTTAAATAGTTTTCGAGCACTTTTTCTGGTCGCTTCAGGACAGGAAAGGTCTAGAACATAGACGGTTCGGATAACCTTCAATCACCTACTACAAACGCTGGAGGATCTCTCTGACTCCGGTCACTTAGATGCGATCCAGTTACAAAATTGGAGAGTGGCGCCTTGTTACCAAATTCTCGACCTTTAACCTACGTCCTTTCCATTGGGCTAGCACAGCCTGAGCATACATACATCGTTATCACCGCACCGTAACTGCATCGGTCACGTTTCTAACTTTCCTTTTATTATTTTTCATTCTTAACAAAAGCTTTAAAAACTAGTAACAGGTTTAAATTTCCTAGTAATTGCCTTTCACAAGGATATTTAGAATAAAACTACATCTCTGGATGGAACTTTGCTTCCAATCAACTTCAAATGTAACAAATCTTCCCCGTAGTTTATTTTGGTAATGACAAGACGAAATTCGATATTTATGTATTGGCCACTTTGTTCCGAGTAGTTTTTCTCTTTCCATTTTCTTTCACCGCCCACCATCCAGAAACAGCGAAACGCAAATACCGTCTAAACCTTATACAACATCGTCGTTTCCGCACCCTAACGTCTCATACCGAATTATTAGGATCGCTTCATCCGTGATGCGCACATCATCCGCACATGCCCAATAACGAGGTTTCCCAGTAGTTTTATTAATATGCGCACACATCACCGAGGGCGTCGCGACGTCGATGATATACGGGGCCGTCTTCGAGGACTACGAAACGACTCACGTCTTCTCCCCGATCGATGCTAGCGCGAGTTTCGCGCTCCACTACCGCCGTCGACCGAATAAAACCAACGCGGAAAGACAAATTGAAGCCGTTCGTAACTGTATCGGAAAGGAAGAAGCAGGTTTGGCAAATAACCGCCCGTCTAGGCGTTTCTGATGCAAATTAACATCTTTCTTCGTGCTTAGGGTTTAGATAAATAAAAATGCATTTAAATGGCGTGTCGTTCGGGATATCGAGGACTATCCAGTAGTGCCAAAAGTTTTAATGACGTGTTAATGTTTTTGCAAGCAAGACAATGTCAGGACGTCCACTTTTCTCCTACAAATGACCTATAGATACTGGCTTCACGGCGATAAGACGGCACTAGATTAAAGTTTATTCTTGGCTCTGTAAGCCTTCCATCAATTGCTGGCGCATGTAACCGCGATTGGAACTTACTTTATGAATACTCCTCGTAACGACAGTGCAAAACCGATTTAGAGTCGGTTTCAGAGCTGATGGCACTTCCTCAGATGGCGAAGTTGGGAATTAGAAAGGGTAGGAAATATGGAACTGGAGGAAGGGCAATAGTTTGCACTGTGTACGGTAACGCCTGAAAATATCAGTCAGATTAAATATATGGGAGACTGAGCTACACTTTGGACATGGGGCAGATTTGAATATCTTATTTGTCAAAACTCCCGCTGAAATGTTGGGGAAACTAGTTATTATATATGTACACTGTAATATGTACTTGCGTTTAAGTTCGCTACCACATTGAGTCTTGTTTTTGAAGTGCAAGAAGCAGGAGAGCGTTTTTGAGCTGGAAGTATAAAATTCGTCACATTTCCATCCCGTTGTCCCCACAAATTCCAGCCGCTTGACGTTGGACTTTTGGGACCGTTTAAGACCAAACTGAAAATAGCTCAAAATGACTGGTTAACTACTAATCCTGGAAAAACTGTATCAATACACACATTGCCTGCTTTGATCAATAACACTGCTTTTAATTCATCCTTTAGAAGGTCAAATATGATCTCTTCATTTAATAAACCACGATTGTGGCCCTTAAATCGCTTAGCATTTGGCGCTGAGGACTTCATTAGCGCAACTGTAACTGGCCATTTGCAACTAATATATTGGATACGTCTGTATCATCAACTATCTCCGATGACACTGACATACCTGGATGCAGCAAGGATTCGTATGACATAGCATTAATTTTTCAAGAACCCCATCCAATGCTTTCATCTCAAGATATTCGTCCTTATTCGAAAGCTGGACCTAGATCAAGTTCAACAAAAGGAAGAAAGAAAGGGAAGTCACGTATCTTGACTGAAACCCCTGAAAAATACGACTGGAGGAAGAAAGAAAGGAGAGAGAAGCAAAGAAAACGACACCTGTTGAACCAACTGCAACGAAAATTAAAAAGTGAAGAAAAACATTCATCAAACTCCGTAGGGTGATGATGGTTCCGATGACCAATCTGATTGCATGTCAATTCATGATGAGTCGTCAGACAAAGTCGAAACACTGAGACTGAAATTGGAAGTTTAAAGGTGTTGGATACTGTTTTGCAAAGTCGGTTAAACTTAATTTCTTTTATTGGTTTCAAAACTATTTTGAAAATTATACACTTGATAAAACCATTTCGTTTGTGCAAATTTTTAGTAATCTAACCTAACCTCAAAATTTTAAATTGGGACCGGGCAATTTTTATGAATGCAATGATGTATCAAACGATATGGAAACTTCTTCAAAATTTTATAAAACTGATTTTTTTCTTTTTCCGGGCAGAAGTCACTAGCGCCATTATCACAATAACTTTGGTTTTTGTTTCACATTATCGATGAAATTGATTCTAAGCAAATATCATTCTTATCCATTGTTATCGTACGTGCCTATCAGTAGTGTCGATGTTATTACTTAAATTTTTGAAAAATATGATGTATTTTGTACGTGTATCAAGTGCTACAAGAACGTATAACGTACACGTCAAACATATAGAGCTCAATATCCAGAGAAAGGCGATTACCTAATCGTACAACGATATTGAGATTAGACAGGAATCTAACGATCTAACGAGATTCGTTTGCTGCAGCAAGACCGAAGATGTACAATAAGAATACAGAAAAGGAAGATGTAGTTTTAGCTTGTGTTAATGTGGATAAGTGTGTTTGTTCTACAGTAATTTTGCAGAGAGTAGGTGTGCCAAAAACTGGAGTTTCAGAAATTTTGAAGAAACACAAGCACAAGTGTTATAAATTTAAACCATCTCAAAGATTACGACCTGGAGATGCAGAGAAGAAGACTGCACTTTTGCAACTGGTATTTGGGCCAAATGAACGCAAATCCCAATTTCAAAACTCAATCATTTTGTGGACAGATGAAATTATGTTTATCACTTGTGGAATGTTTAATAGACGTAATAAGCATTACTACTCCCAAACTAACTTACAGTTGACTTTTTCAGTTCGAAACCAAGTTAGATTCGGTTTCAATGTTTGGTGTGGCATAATAAATCATAGATTACTAGGCCCCATTATTTTTAATGGTAATTTAACGAGTCAAAGGTACCTCTCTTTTTTACAAGAAAAGATCGAAGATTTAATAGAAGAATTGTCACTAGAAATTACTAGACGGATGTGGTTTCAACAGGATGGGTGTCCTTCGCATAATACTCGTGCCGTTATGGACTACTTCAATAAGCGATTTAATGAGAGGGTAATTGCAACTAATGGAACGGTACGTTGACCTACAAGATCACCTAATTTGGTTCCTTGTTATACCTTTTTATGGGATACTCTTAAAAATAAAGCCTATGGTCCTACATACAACAAAGTTGAAGAATTGCAGGAAGCAGCACTTGAGGCATTTCACAATATTAATGACATTTCGTAATTACCGCTGTTTGTCCAGACTACCTATCATCTTCAAGGAATTTTAACCCCAAACGGAAACATTTTTCCCAAAATTTTTCAGTAGAATATGAAGGAGATAAATCACCATACACACCGTCAACACGTTGTCTAATCTGATTAGGCGTATACCCTTCTTTTGTTAAAAATTTAACGATCGCGCGGTACTGTTTGCGCTAGCTGCGACATTTTCATGCACTAGTCACATTGCCTGGCTGGCTACTAGAAACTAATACTCTGCAAGCCGTAATATATGCAGTGTAGGCCTCACGCATGTGACGGAGTTTGAAATAAGCGTGAACCTATATATAAGCCTGTCAGGACGAGAATTTATGGCACCTACCTCATATACGGTTACAAAGGAAGAAGGGGAAACTAATTAAAACGAAATACGAAGCCAGTAAATATAGCGGTTAACCTGGTAGAACCTCCCGGTCAACAAATAATTACCATGCCCGGTAATATTAATAGTCACTCCTAAACCCTTCCGACATCGACACGCCACGCGTACTCCAAAACATACAGACACCCTTTTATTCCATGGATCGGCGTACGCGCTTAGGGTCGCGAAACGCGGAAGTCGACGCCGAAGAATGAACGCGGCCACATATGCCATTCATACGCTCGCACGACGACCCTCTCAGACGGGACATTATGAATGTACGACTTTCACGTGATTGTTGCCACGGCCGACGCTACGCAAATCTAGTACTACTCACGCTAGACTAATTAACCGGTCCGAAGAACCGGAAAACGGCGACTGCGGAGGCGGCAGTTGTGAAGGGCGTGCGATAAGGACGGGAAGTGCGGCCGAGAGAGAGCTAGCGCGGCAATTACTGCGACCACCGCGCTATTTTTTAAATCCAATCGCTCGGCGAGGATTTACGAACCGCTATAAACAAGCGGGCAATTACGTTCGATCCTAACTTATTTGTCACATATTGCGGGAGCGAAGGTAAAAGTTGGAAGTTTTTGGGAAAGCTGCGACGGCGCTTTGATTTATGTCCGCAGATGAGGTTGGTGCAGCAACGGACGCGGACAAAATTAAAAGGGAAAAGAATTGGAAAGAACGGAACCCTCCGGTCTTTGAAATAAAGTAGTTCTTAATTCTAGCATATCGATCAAGCATGGAAGTCCAAGACTAAGGAGTCTAGGTAGAAGGAAAAACTTATTTTCTTTATCAGATCCTCAGTGCCCTCAGCGTCGGATTGGGTTCCAATTCTTCTCTTGTTCACCTCTTCCACCCTAGTTCTTTTAACTCCTCTAGGGATTCTCCTTTCTCCTTCCTATACTCTTCGATCTGCTCCTTTAATTTCCATCCATGTCTGCCTTTTCTTCTTTTTCTAGATCTTGCCATATAAAATATTTTCTCTGCCAGACAGTCCGAGTTCATCTTCACCACATACCAGTTGAATTGCTTTCTTTTTGACTTTTCCAGTATTGATTTCTGGTTTACTGTTGTCCTAATTTCATCGTTTCTTATTCTGCACAGTTTGGTTATTCCGACTTTCTTTTAGTATGTTTCATGTCAAATGTATTGACCTTTGCTTCTAGTTCTCAGTTTGCACTCGCGTAAGTCAGGGTAGGTATTGTAATTGCGTTGTGGATCTGCAGCTTTACTTCCCTATCTATTTCTTTGTTTTTCACTATTGATTTGTTGAGTGCGTAGTACATTTTTCCTTTTTGCTTCCCATACCCTTCGATCTGCTACATCAATTTCTTTCTAGGTCTGTTATTTCTTCCCTTTTCTAGGTCTCCCTTTTCTTCTTTTCCTAGGTTCTCCCATGTCAAATATTTTCTTTGCCAGAAAGTCTGACTTCATCCTCACCACATGTCCATACCAGTTTAATTGCCTTATTTTGATCTTTTCTAATATTCGCTTTTGGCTTACTTTTTCCTAATTTCATTGTTTCTTTTTCTGTCCAGTTTGGTTATTCCTGCTTTCCTTCTAATATGTTTCATGTCAATTGTATTGATCTTTGTTTCTTGTTCTTCGTTTATCGTCCAGTTTGCACTCGCGTGTGTCAGAATAGGTACTGTAATTACGTTGTAGATCTGCAGCTTTACTCCCTATCTATTTCTTTATGTTTCACTGTTGTCTTGTTGAGTGCGTAGTAAATATTTATAAGTTGGGTTCCTGTTTACTATGTCCGCATCCAATCTTCCATCGCACGCTATCAAGCTTTTCGTAGGTTGTTATTTCTTCTATTACTTTTCCCTTGCATTTTATCTGGCTCTCAAATTGTTCATATGGGTGTGTTTTGTTTCTTATCGTTAATGTTGTTTCTGTATTTACTTCCATGCCCATTTTTTCTATCTTTTCTGTCCACAGGTTCAGCAGTTTTTGCATCTTATTCTTGGAATTTGATACTAGTACCACATCGTTTGCTTAGAAGAGATCACTTACTTTCACCAGTTCAAGGTTTTTCAACCCTATAACCGTATTCGTCTTCCCTTTTTGCCTTATTCTCTTTGTTATCTTGTCCATTATGATTATAAATAGTAGTTTAGACTGCCTCCTTGTTTTATTACTTTATTCATTTCGAAACCTTCCGATACTTCTACGTCTAATTGCACCCTCGCTTTAACCTCGACATATGTGGATGTTATGGTTTCTATAAAATTTTCTCGGTAGTTTCAGTTCTTCCAGGCTTTTCCATATTTCATCTCTTATTACTGTGTCAGAAGGAAAAACAAAAGGGTGCAAAAGCTTTGGCAGCGTCTCTCCCCAGAAACCTAAAACCTTTAAGTTTAACAATTCAGAAGTGTTAAGCATATTTGTCCTAGAGTCAGGCAGGGTCAGTTCGTCGCGGATACTTGACTATAAGTGCATCGTAGAAAGGCTTTGCGAGTCTAAGAGAGCTGGCCTAATTTGGACACCAGTACAATGAGGGGTTAAAGGCAACAATAGGGCAAATGAGTTGGTTCGAAAAGGCAATCGCATTGCCCTCACAGGACCTCAGGCTGCTCTTGAAGCTGCCAAATCCACTGTAAATACAAAAAAACAGGATTCTGGTGCGAATGGAAGCAGCAGACAAGCTTCAAGTAATTCAGGAACTTAAAAATGTCTTTGAGTTCCAATCAGACCATTAGCCTTCTGAAATTTAAGAGAAGCCACCAACAGTTGATGGTCAACTATCATAAAATCAGGGTCACCAATGAACCGGCATCCAGGTGCTGTAGTGAAGTGGATGAAAGTAGAGACCACTAAACATCTAATGTATTGCTGTGACGTTTTAGTGATCAATAGACGTCTATGCTTAGGGGACAGAAATCTGCAATCTATGAATATAAGACGTATTCGACCACAGAGCGTCCATTCCTTCGTAAGGAAGATAAGATTTTTGGACTGATCTGTGTGTGGTTCTAAAATAAATATATGGAACATAGATCAATTCACCGTCTTCCACAAAAAGGGAAAGAAATTCCTCTGCTATTAGTAAGGTTATCCCAACAAAATTCCAAAGGTCGAAAGATGATCATTCGATCTGCTATTTCCTCAATTAGACCTATTTCGCTTTATTACCGATGCAAATTTATGGATAAACGTTTAAGTAGAAAATTTCATAACATTTCTCCAAGATTCCAGTTCGATCTCATACTCGTTACCTACCTCATTAATCTCAATCATCGTTTTAAGTCTCCAAAACGACAATTAATTTACTTTATTTTAATGTATGTATGTACATGCTTTCCAAAACGTAATCTAAAAATAGATCGGCGAACTTTTATAAATATAGGTCACGAAAATACATGTAGTTATATTTATTAATTATTGATTTTGTAAACTTTCCACTGTTATTATAAATAACATCATCGATCCCGGAGGAAACCGAGCGTGCTACACACACATACACTTGAGTCGACATTTCGTTTGAAGCATATTTGAGAGGCTTCCTTCCAACACTGTTATGTAAAGATACGACTTGGAGATATTCTTTCCAAACCATCATCTCTAATTCTTTGTAAAAAAAAAAAAGGAGAAAACGAACAAATAAACTGTATATTCTGCAATTTGTTAGCAGAAGATAAGGAATGATTATGAAGCGCATGACTCAACAATGATGATGCAAAATTAAGGATAAACACATTATAGCAAGTAATGCGATTACGTTACAACTAGAGCCTGACACCATCTATTGTTGTAAAGCACACCTGTTTAGTTGGCGAAAATCGCGGTTATTCATATAAACAAGGAATTTTCCGGGTGTCTTCAGTAAATTATCTAATGTTGCAATTAGTTCTTGCGCAATTCTGGCCTAGAAAACAATCACTACCCGGACACCATCACCTCCGAAATGATATACTGGACATCACAGTATATCATTTCGGATGTAACTCTAATTAATTAATGAGAGACGTAATAAATAATTAATTAGCACATGCATCTATGCTTACTTTGCAAGTTGGCGTCCAATTTTCGACCAACATATAATACAATAAGCGTCGATACTGCCGTCCGGGTAGTACTTGTTGGGAAGAACTGTCCATCAACTAATTGCAACTTCAGCTAATTTACTGGAGACATGCCCAAAGTTCAATGTTTACATTGTTAATTTATTATAATTGAATACACACATATATAATATTAATATCTACATATATATATATAATTTCCTTATTTGTGTGTTCCTCTTTTTATCTATCCAGAGCTTTTTGAAGCCCACTGATGGGCTAGAAAGCTGAAAATTGGCATTCATATAGTAAGACGATTAGGCCAAATCCTAACGAAGCCGGATTTTTAATTTTTGGTTTGTGGCGGAGAATTAAGACGAGAAAGGGGCGTGGCATAATTCAATTTTTTAACATTTTAGCTTATATTTTCTTTTTCTTCCTGCCTGGCAGGGACAGGCTTAACAGCTAGTAATATTATAATAATATTTACTACATTATCAATTGGGCAATCTTTGTCGACTCTAGTTATAACTAAAACATTGCGATGGCTAACAATGGAGTCGTTATAAATAAAGCATTATTTTCGAAATTTTTTATTCTCCTTGGGCCTTCAGTTTAGGAAACACGCAGACATTGTTATTCTAAACTTACACCGCGTGGGCGTGGATTTGAAGTGGTAGTAACCAGGAATATATAAATCATTTTACTGACATACTTTCAGTGCACATCCATAGATATGAATGAAGTGTGTATCACGCTAATCCACATAAGAGTAATAGGCATGCTTATTTGGCTGGGACCATCATGGACAACGGGACCGTAAGCTTACTTACAAACGCTCAATATTTAAGCATTCAAATGATTTGAACAAATTATTGCTGAAGTTTCTCAAGCTAAACGCCTTGTCAAGTCAGAATGAATTACAACTCGTCTTGCAACATATCATATCAAACATTAAAAGCGATAAAGCACCCACGCACGGCAGAGATAATGTGATGGAGGTACGTATCTATCATTAAATGGAAATGCTGATAAGACTACCACATTTACATGCGCTAATAGGTGATGAAGATATTGGTTTCTTACTACTAGCCTTTTAAGGAATGTAATTAAAGCATAAAGCAAAAAATATTTGCCTTAAACTTTACGTCTTTTCTTTAAGTTGCAAATAAATAAATCACAGTTGAACTTGGCAAGTTGAAATCCCCACCCAAAATAAAATTCAACTTGATTTGAGAAATTAACTCAATGCTGGTAACTTGCACAGGCGTATCGACAGACACTACAGATAAGTCAATCTGGGGAAGGTAAACACCACAAATGTTAAGGTTTTCCAGCACCTGTGCAAATGTGAAAAGTATAGAAGTTATTAAGCTGTTGGTTAAAATGGCTGTATGGCATCTGCGTTATAATCAACAATAAGCTTCTCTAGATCGGCTCGTTTTGCCTTGGCTGATTGTGCATTCCAAGGATTTAATAAGCCAATGCCAAAAAATTATGTCAAAAAGAAAAAAAAACGAAAACAGACACCGATGAAAGGAATACGACAGGGAACTACCGAGACATTTAAACCTCTGAGATGTGCTTCCAGAACTTGGCAAATTATGGGTTATATTTTTGTCTAAAATGGGGAACTCTGTCAAACTATGAATATAAGTTAAGTGCTTCTTAAAATATGTGGTTGAAATCTAAAACCAAAACGTTTTTCCCTCATAATTTAATTCGTTTTTAAAATTTGCCAAAAAGAAGTCGCAGTTGATAGTCCGTTATTGCTTAGACTTTCTAAGACCGGTTTAGACTCCCTTTAAACCACTTCTTAACGAATATAGTTAAAGTACAAAATTAATATCTTTTACAGACATTTTCCTTGTAACTTAGCCTTATTAACTTCAAATTTAGTTAATTTTAGAAAAAAGAATTAATGCTACATGCTATGTTGAAAATTTGTCATACCTTCCTACGACCGCAGCAGAGCATACTGCGCGTTCGCGATCGTCCCGATGTGATCTTAGTACGCGCCAGTTTCCGCCACTGCATACCAGATCAGCGCTGGATTGTCCTGAAACAATAAAAAGAAGATGTAATGAATGATAGTCGTCGTCGAAAACGAGATAATTCTTTTTATATAAAGACAAAGAAGAAGAAAATAACACACAAGCCTGTTATGATTACAATTGACATATTATTCTTCTTTAAATTTGGAGTCAACGTCCCGGCAGGGTCGTTTAGTTCTTTGGGGTAGTTCATTGTGTAATTTCTTGAAATGCTATATAGGATCACTTGGACGTGTCCAGTTGTATCATATACCCCCTGTTTCTCGCAAAATAGGACCGATGGGACAGAAATCAGCGACGAAATACTAAATGAACAATTAAAACATAATTTTTGCTCGAAATTTGTTCAGCAGTGACCAAATAACTTTTGATCGTTGCTCAACTTCGTTTACTAACGAAGGTCAAAACTTTTGAGCCACATTTTCCACTTAAAAATTCCGTCTCAGTGTATGGAAAATCATTTATTTCAATTTGTTTCCTCGAAAGTTCGTGAATACCATTCTTTGGACGTTCTCAAGGATGACATATGATTTTATTTTTTCTGGAAGATAGTGCCCAAAAGTGAAAAAAACTGCAATCTGCCAAATCAAATAGATATAACGAGCAATCTGCAACATCCAAACTTAATTTTTGTTCTGAATCATCTTCATAATGACCAAGCGATTTTTGGTCGCCAATCAACTTGTAGGAATATAAATCGCAAGAGATCCTTTTTCTTCTTTGCTTCGGATTGTTACAATAGCCATATTTGCTTCGTCATAAGAGCTAATTATTAGCCATCTACTGAACTCCTAAACTTTCGAATAAGTACAGTTTTCCATTTGGGATTTGTCTCCTAAATAGCATATTCTTGTTTCAGCAGACACACCCCAATCCACACCCAACCTCATCAATTATTCATCCCAAGAAATGTTTGGCTTTAACGTCTTCTATTTCAAATCGATGATAAAGGTTTTTCAAGCCAAAATATGCGCAGTTGGTTTTGCAATCCCCAATTCATCTTCGACCAATCTCATGAACGGTTTCGTATATTCTTCGATGCGATTAATTAATTAATTAACATTAGTTTTCAGTTAACTCAATTTTCCATCGTTACTCTTTCTCCCTGTATCGCCTACACCGCTACAGCCCAAATCGTATTTTGGCCTCCTTGAATTTTCTCCTCCTATTATCTGTGTCTGTGGCCTTCCCTTTCCAATTTTGCACTTTTAATAACTCCTTAGCATCCCCGTCGACTATATCTTTCTACCTCATTCTATCCTCCTCGATCCTAGGAACATGTGCCGCACACAATAACCTTTGTATTCTGGTGAATTCAGACAGTGGTGAGTCCTTCGGTGAGTACATCCTCACTCGTTCTCTCTCTTATAGCGCTACAACCTAGATCGGACCGTTACATCCTGCAGTTTTGTCCATAAATTTTCTCTGTATGTAGCTTTTCTTTTTCAATTTTTCTGTTTTAATATCTCCTTACTATCCCCATCGACATCTTCCCACCTAATTCTTGCTCTTCCTTTTGGTCTTGCACCTTGCTTTCTTCTGTCAATAACTCATTTAGGCATTCTATCCTCTTCATCGTCCATCGTAACCTTTGATTTCTGATAAATTCAGACAGTGATGAGTCCTTCGGTGGGTAAATCGTCTCTCTCTCTCTCTCTTATAGCGCTACAGCCTAGATTGGAACTTGACCTCCTTCAATTTTTCCCTCAAATTTTCTCTGTCTGTGGCGTCTCCTTTCCAATTTCTCACTTTTAATAACTCCTTTTCATTTCTGTCGACGACATCGTGCCATCTCATACTCGGTCGTCCTTTTGTTTTTTTCTCTTGCATTTTTCTGTCGACAACCTTTAGTTTTGGTATTCCATCCTCCTTGACTCTAGAAACATACCAAGCACATCTTAGCCTTTGGAGTCTCATAAATTCAGGCAGTGGTGAGTCTCCTAGTGAATCCATCGTTATTCTGCTTCTCTCCTATAGCGCTACCGCCCAAATAACTGGCCCTCTCTTTTCCGATTTCTTATTGTTGATAACCCCTTAGCATCCCCATCTACTATATCTTTTCATCTTATTCTTGGTCTTCTTTCATCTTGCATTCTTCCGTCAATAACGCCCTTGTGTATTCTATCCTTGTTCATTCTAGCAGCATGTAGCAGTCAATCGTACCTTTAGGACTCAGATAAATTCAGACGCTGTTGGGTCTTTTGGTGGTTCCATCGTTACTCACGCCACTCGTAACGTTGAATATGAAATAATCATTAGCCACGGTATGTCTTTGTTATGAGCACCTGTCACATTTGCTTTTATTTTGTATCATTAAAACTTACCTTGGTCACATCTAATTTGGAAGAACTTCAAATACATATTTTGCTAACTACGTCGTCATCTTCAAGAAATTATACCACACGAATGAATCCTGGTTAGAAATTTATCTGCGGATACAAAACCAAGCCTTGGACAACTCACAAACTTATCCAAGATCCAAAATTAATTCTACAAATCACCCATCAAAATGGATTTTGACACATACAACTAATGTCGCCTTGGCAGATTGCTACTACATTTGACTACATTAGTAGGTACTCTGTCATTCAAACTCAGTCAGAATAATTGAAAGATCAGTCAAATGTAAGTAAATTAAAGGTAAGTACAAAGATAATATTTGGCATAAATATTTCATTTTTTTATGTTCGGTATATTCACTAGTTGATGAGGTCCGGGAATAAATCGCCTTCTTCTTTTAGGGCAAGAAGATCGTACAAGATGAAGCTTTTCGTAAAAAAGGACTTAATTAGTCGCTTAAATTTTATGACCTGCTGAAAGAGGTGTAGCTCACGTAATTAAAATAAATTATAACACCACTTAAATTAAGATTTTCCAACGCTTGGTATCACGCTCACAAAGGTAAGCTTTAATAATGAAATTCAGAGGAAAGGGATGTTTTGTTTTGAAAAATTTGGCAATATCAATTACCATTGTTTAGATTGTTAGCCACCTTTAAACAAATAATACTGTGCCACATGTAAAGGCATGACGTAAAACTTAAGTAAATAACGAAGACACCTAATGCATAAGTTTGATAAAACGAAGACTGAGGTACATATTTTAGAGCAGCCTCTTCGGACCCTCAATATATCCCGAATTAAACTTTTTTAAAGATTCTAAAAGCGGATATTGCATTAAAATATAAATGAAACTAAGAAATAAATTTGAGAAAACGGTCAGTTGATAAATGGAATGTTATATTTTGCGAAGCCTACCGTTCACTGGTAGCACTGGGCAACAAAATTCCAAGAGTTCATGCTTCCAAGATGAAAATAGTAATTTCTGAATGAATTCAATGTGTTGGACTAATAATAACTAATTGTAAGAAAAATCTGAATTGGCTACGGTTTCTTTACCATGTCAATATTCTAAGACATATTAAGAATACATTCGGACATTCGCTTTCCCTTGGTCTGTCGTTTGTAATCCACGAGAGGAGTCCAACAATAGTCAACTAGCGTTGACGTGGACTATTTGCTTTGGTAACTGTCACTCTATCGGGGTAATGACCTGATGAAATTGAAAGTGGGACTCAAGAAAGTGAATCTTTAAGGACATTTTTTAGCTGAATTTATGAAAAACAGCCAACGTCTCCTCTACCAGTTCCTTGTAGTCTTCGACCTTGTACTTTCTCACGAAGTTTGGTACTACTTGACAGAACGCATCCCGATTCTGTTTTTCTTTACTTTGAAAAACTTTCTCAAACGTGTAGTCTCTGAAGAACTGTTTAATCTGTGAGTCCCACAGGAATACCTATCTGTAATTTTAGCTTCACCAAGGCGAAGCGAGTTTTTCATACATATACTTGAATGCTGGTTCATTCTTAACCATGTTTTTGATAAAGTCGAGCTGGATGAGTAAAGGAGGAATGATAATTTTGTACGGTTCTACCAATGGTGGATGCTGTGCATTTGTCCCTCTAGACTTAGAAGGGACTTTCTGCTCTGTTGTCCATAGACAAAGGAAACAGCAGCACGTTGTATGTTCCTGCTGCAAACTCATCAAGAGAAACGCTGCCTTTAGGACAGCATAGATATGCCAGAATAGTTGCTGTATTCAATTATTATTATATTAAACAATAGCGCCTATACAACGGACAAAACGTCAATATATCGACAAGGGGAACCGATCAACGTTCTTTAAGGTGATATTTGTGTGCAGCACATTAAATTCATTCAGAATTGAATACTTTGATCAAAGAAGCAATGTCGTAGTTGCCCAGTGTATCCCAGCATCGATAAGAGAATGAAATTTCTAGTAGAAACATATAGTAATGTTAAATATAACAATTTGTAATAAAATAATATAATGGACTGAGCTTAGTTTAGTAATTTTTACTAAAACACTTAAAATGCTACCTACCGATGATAGCATGTGGTCGAAACTATACTATTAAGAAAAGATAAGATATTGTTTTATTATTAATACATTTGCAAACAAAAATCAACTACTATGCAAACTTATGCGCCAATATAGAAAGAAGTGGATGAATTGGTAAATGAAATCTATGAAAAATCCAACAAGCAATTGAAAAAATAACGAATTTGGCGAAAATGTTAGAAACTTGTTTCGTGTTTTCACCATTAATACTGTCAGTTTCTTTTAGCTTTTGAAGCACGGTGGCACACTCATTGCAGTCACCATTTTTAAAAGGATTTTCCAAATTTCTTAAACAGTTATCACTCGATTTTATCACTTCTTTTTGTTATACTAGACTTGTAGTACTTATAATGTACCATTGTTTTTATCACAGCAAAATAATTAGTTCCTACACTGCTATTCGTAAATAGAAAAAAATCAAAATAATTTGAGCAAATTTGTTAGTGGAAAGATTGCAAAAATATATAACATATACCAAATATATATATATATATATATATATATACATATATATAAACAAAACAAATGGAGACAACAAAAGCCACATCCTCATATGTGTTTCTACATTAGGCAAGAGCGATTCTCTCTACTAAAAACTTGAAATTCTATGTAACAATTCTTCCCAAAATAAAAGGATTGTTTTTAATTCTGTCCACTGCATAAGACAAACGGTTTAGATAATCAAAATCTTCCATTTAAATTCTAATCAGTGACCTTATTAATCTGTGCAGACTAATTTGTAAAAAATCTGAAATTATCCAAACTTTTTAAATTTGTTTTGCGTTCGCCATTTTGAATTTTGAGAAGCATACAGTAGATTCGTAATCAGAAATCCAAAAACGTCCATATGTCAATTTAGCAAATTTTTCGAATTCTGATCCACCATGTTGGATATACGCCCCTATACATAAATGCTCATGACAATTCAGAATATTTTTGAATATTGGTTCTTCGCAATTTTCAATTTTGGAAATTTATAGCAGATTCGTAACTAACTCGTGGCTAACTTCAAAAAACCTTACATACAAATTTTCATACAAAACCATTGGAATTAAAAATGCATGCTTCAAAAGATTGCAGATTATTGAAACCATCGACTACGGATACCAGCAGTGAAAATCTACGCGAATATAGTGGTCCAACAAAGTATGGAATAAAATTAATTGCCATTAGACGGTTGATTTATACCAAAAATCTTCTGATATGTCCATTTTTATTTGCAAAAATGCCCTTCCTTTGACATCAAAGACAACTTTATATCTAATACAGGGGCGGCGCACGAAGGTGTGGACCAAATTGTTAAATGGTGACGGAAATTAAGTGATATATTTTTGGCAAATTAGGATTGGCCAAATGTCGCGGATTAAAGATGCACTTCGCTGAGAACTGGTACTTAGTAATTCCAATATCAGAAACCGTATAAACACCCGGAACTTGAAAATGAAATGTTTTAATAGATAGAAATTACTTAAGAAAGATAATAAAGCGAATGTAAAAATCTAAATTTACGATATAGTCATGGTGCGTCGTCAAAATTTCTAACGAGCGCTCGAACACTTTCAATCTAAAAGGGCAACCAGAAATGTAGGTTAATGAAATTGTCTGATCGATAATATATTTAATGTTGGTCGTAAATTATTTTACCCGAATACATATTTAATGCAAGGAGTAAGTTAAAGATAGATATAGGTTCCCCTTAGCCTTATTGTTGTTTTTGTTGTGTGTTATAATTTCCCTGCATTTCCCTTATTCAGTCATGAATGCAAACGACCTTTAGGTTAGCGATTACAACAACGGGTACAACTTCGTCTTTAAGCGAGTATTTATTGAATTCCCTGATACTCTTTTTTCTTTAAGTCCAGGACATCATCTACGAATCGAAACCTAAAGATCTTTCACCACGTAGCAATAGACGCCGTTAATCTTCAAGGGGAAAATTACTAGAACCACCGAGGACAACTACAACAGATATTGAAGATTTTTTCAAGTACAAATGTCAATTGTCTGTGGGGAAAGTCGGAGTTAGCGACCACGAGTATACAAGCCGCTGAAGATCTTTCACCAATTAACTACAAACGACGAATACACAACTGATACGTACGTCCTATAGGAACCGAAATGATCGATTCGTACCTGGGAAAGAAATACAAACTAACCAACAGCGACAATTTCGACGAATTCATGAAAGTGCTGGAAGTCGGTTACGTCACCCGTAAAGCTGGACTTCTCATTAGCCCGGTCATAAGTCTCACCAAAGAGGGCGACCGTTACGTGTTGACGTCCAATTCCACTTTCAAAAATATGACCACCAAATTTACGCCCGGTATAGAATTTGAAGACGTAACTCCCGACGGTAGGAAAGTCAAAAGTACGATTACGATCCAAGGCAATACCCTCGTCGAAGTTCATAGAGATGAAAATGGTAGGACTAGCACGTTCGAAAGGACTTTTACGAACACCGAAGTGACGCTCGTGTGTAAAGCGGAACACGTCGTTTGTACCAGAATCTACAAACTCATTGAATAGATTAGAGACTTTACGTATATAGACGTATACGTCATTAAGATGATTAGAGTACTAACGGCAAAATAATTTTTAAATAGATTTCACTTTACGAAATGTAATTGCTTTGCTTTTCTAATGATGTTAAATAAATATAATTTATTTCCTCTGTATTGTAATTTTCATTCTTCAAACGTGTGTTTTAACATCAAATTACATACAAGGAAAATCACCAAAAGAATTGTGTAAAAAGATAGTGATACGCGTTATGTAGTGTATTATTTACGATCTCTCCATAAAATGGAGTTAGCATACATTCAAAATATGTGTGTATAGATAAATAGACCACGACTGTTTGCATGTGGTGGGCTTTGCAAATGATCCGGTAACTTTCGGACAAAACTTGGAAATTCACTGGTAGACATTTCTTTCGGGTTTTATGCGTTTCGCTACCAACTTCTTCAGAAACACTTCAATTTAACTATTTGTTTTATGGAAATTGGGAATGTTATTCGAACCAAGAAATAATGCAATTGAGTTCCCAAAAAGAAAGACATCGCTTTCATAATGCGAGTATATGTATAAAGATGACCGGTTAACATCTTAGCGAAATTCATAAAAGAAGAGATATGACAGAAAATGAAATGGTACATGTAAAAATCGAAATTGAAGGGCAAAATAATTAAACCATTAGATTAGAACTCAAGGATAAGAATGGGGAATAAAGTGAAATTTACATTAAAAAGTACATTACTATACAATCCTTGTCGAAAACAAATATCTAGAAAAATAAAAATGGCGATACAATCGAATAATTAATAAAAAAAAAGAGTTGAAGATAGTAGTCAAGAACTCTATGCAAAATTGTTGGAAGGCAAACATAAAGAAAAAAAGTCAATGTAGATTGAAGATGTAATAAGAATTAATGATGGACGACAAATAAAAATTGTGTACCAAAGAAGAACAGCTGGGAAAGATAGAAAATGACACCCGAGAAAATCGTGAACCCCTAGTATATATAAAATATTAGAGCAACATTGATAGAGGCAAAGGATATTGCACAGAATAGAAAGAACTGGATAAGACCAAATCATGAAAAACAATACAAATTTCTTTCGTTCAACTTCTGATACAATGGAACCAGTTACATCCCTGTTGCAACATATTTCATAAAATTGGATGTACGAAAGTGAAAGACATAAAAATGGCTATTACACAACGTGAGTCAAGTATCTGAAATGATTGGTAAATACAAAAAAGTAGAAATAAGGATTTAAGCAAGTACTTCATGTAAAAAAAACGGTGGAAAACAAAAACAAAGAAAAGAACTGAAAGTAGATTGAAGACATAATAAGAATTAATGATAGAAAACAAATAAAAATTGTGTACTAAACAAAAACAGCTGAAAGAGAATGAAGAAGAAAATGCTCAAAAATCGTCGAACTCCAGTGTAAATGCTGAAAAATAAGAGAACAACCCTTAACAGAGGCGACGGAGGCTGCGTGCAATAGGAAGAAGTGATGTAGATAAGGTCAAATACTGGAAAAAGATAACTTTATTTGATTCAACTTCTGATTCAATCGAATAAGTTACATCACTGCTGCAACATATTTCAGAAAATCAAATGTAAGAAAGTGAAAGACATGAAGAATGCCTATACATAACGTAAGTGAAGTACCAGAGATAACTGGTAAATCCTGTAAGAATAGATAAAGAGTGCAAATTAAGATTTGGGTATCTATTCAATGTAAAACCGTTGGAAGACAAACACAAGGAAATGAAGTTAAAGTAGATTGAAGACGTAATAAGAATTAATGATAGAAAACAAATGAAAATTGTGTATCAAACAAAAACAGCTGGAAGAGATAGAAGACAACGCTCAAGAAAATCGTCAAAATCTAATGTATACAAAATATTGAAAAATTAAAGAGCAATATTGGCAGAAGCGAATGAGATAATATGGAATTGGCAGAAGTTGTGTAGATGAGGCCAAATACGAAAAATAAGTTTCTTTCATTCAACTTCTGATACAATTGAACCAGTTAGATCCCTATTGCTACATATTTCAGAAAATTGAACGTAAGAAAGTGGAACACATGAGATATAGCTACACATGACGTAATTGAAGTACCTAAGGTAACTGGTGCATGCTAGAAGAATTGATAAAGGAGTATATATAATAGACAAGAACCACATGTAAAATTGTTTGAAAATACACAAAGAAAAGAGATTAAAGTAGATTGAAGATATAATCAAAAGACAAATGAAAATCGTGTACCAAACAGCTGGAAAAGAGGATGCCCAAGGAAATCGTCGAACTATAATGTATAGAAGATGTTGAGAAATAATAAGACAACATTGACAAAAGCGAAGGACATTGCACAGAATAGGAAGAAGCGATGTAGACTTATGGATATTAATGATATTTCGGATTACCTCCACCACTTTCCTAGATCAATCAAAGAACTAGAAAAGTGATGGAAATAATCTGAAATATAAATATTTAATACTTCACAATTTATATACCTGCATTTAATTAGAAATTAATGAGTAAATAGAAGGACACCCAAGAGTACAAGAAGATTTATATGAAGGTGATTGCAAGGACTGTGGTGTAATTTACTGACACAAATATCGCATCGGTAAACTTCTCCCGTTGTTGAAGATGCTTACCCCGAGCTAGCGAAACACGTGTCACCGATTTTATAAACAATTGTGTGGTGAGGAGTTTACCGATGTGATATTTGTCTCAAGAAGATTTCTGAGTATGATGATGACGATTATCCACCAATATGTGTATCTTCACTAAAAAGTGCATTTGACATGAATCTAGAATATGAAATAAACCAATTATCCTTGGGGAAAGAACGCCATAGGAACGAATTGTTGCAATTTCAAATGTTAAATTAACCGCAAACGGTATGTAATTTAGAACGACAATGTGCGACACATTCTTTGGATAAGAATGTAGTTGCGTCCAGTTTGTATTGTATTGTATTGTAATGTAATGAGGTGGGGTCTGGCCCAAAATGGCCCTTTGCACTGCGACCACGTTGATTTATTGTGCTTCCTCTTGTTTGTTTTATTTATTTATTTAATACGCTGAGGAACAGGATCAGCTCCTTCAATGGGAGTGTAGATAGGTCCTCCTCACTCAGTGTATATGCATGTAGTAGTCTATATCTCCTGTGGCCTAGTGCCCCACAGTTAGTGATCAAGTGTCCAGTTAGAAGTCCAGTTTTGTGATACGGACGAATACTAAACAAAAAGAGTTTCGCTCGTTCAGCTCCTAAAATCCTATAAGATATAATCAAACATACTGTAGAATATATCGCAAGATAGAGAAGACCGAAATTGACAATGGAGCGGCCCCACACAAAGGTTGCGAAATATACGAAAGCAAAAACTAGAGCTCCAGAAAAAGAATAGAAAAAATCTCCCAAAAAGAATGGAAAAAGCGCTAGTTGTTATGATCACAAGACAAAGCGCAAATTAAAGGCTGAGCAGAATACACTTAAAACACAAGACATAAAGACGAAGAAAGAAAAAATTAATAGGGAGAAAAAGATGAAGAAGAACAAGATAAGTTACTGTATAATCAAAATTCTTCCCAAACGCGATGCGTACACCTAAAATTTTGCAAACGATTTTTAGTATCACATGGTTAAATTTGAAAGAGAAAACTCGAAATGTCCTATAAATCTGATGATCTGTAGAGTTCTGCTCTTTTCTTTGACCACAACTTGCTAGCTTCTCCAGTTTTTGTCAAATATCGCCTTTTAACGTTTTGCGGAAAATACATTCCGTTTTTAAACTTCCTCCTTTACCAGAAGATGTGCTTTTAAAAAATGTACGTTTTCTACGTATAGGAGGTTACAACCCCATGGAACTCGGAAAGTTCAGTTTTGTAGCTCCAAGACGAACCTCTGCCTACCCTCTAAGAAATACAGTGGTAAGGACACACTCACAAAAAATATCTTGTTTCACTTTTTACATGCTCCTTACCCAGCACGTATGAGCATAAAACGTGCACCTTGACTTACAGCATTTGAAACGCGAGTGTTACTGGTAATGATGTAATGGTAAACGGAAATGGTATTTGTAAAACTAGACCCAATTTTGAACAACTCGAGCGTAGCAAACTTCGTGAAAACGCTGTAAACAAAGGTAGTGGAGATTCATTGAGAATCAATAATTGGCAGAGAATTGCAAAACATCAAAATGGGCCAAGGCGCTCCTTGCAGGAAATCAATATTCATTAACATCGTAGAATCACGGAAAATTTGATTTCTAAAAATTATCAAGTGTAAACAATGTACTTCAATCCAGACCAGAGCTATCAGAGCTTGCTGATTGTCAATTGGTTGGCACTACAATCTTCTAGTCTAGATCGAGTTCGGGTGATTGATGATAATGTTGGATATTTTTTGGAGGTACACGTAAGCACAATAATTTAAGTCTCGGTGATGGGGGTAAAAAGATAGACATTAAATCTGATGCAATCGCTCAAAGGAAAGTCCACGAAAATGCATTTTCTTCAATTCTGATGATAAATTTCTTCCCGTCAAAAATAAGTTGAGCAATTTGTTTTGCTTCCAAAGTGCCTCGACGTGATGGCCCCAAGAAAGAAATTTGTTTGTTAATAATAACTGTGGTTTCATTATCTTTGGTCGATTTGGTCTTTCTTCTATGTAGACAATCTTTGATATTATCAGCTTAAACTTCAAGGGACTCCTGCATTGGACTGGATTGTACACTTTCATCTTCAAAATTGCTAACCAAATTCCGTATTGATCCTTAATTATGTTTGCTTAACAATTTCTGGAAATAGTTGTTCCTGCTTGTTTGCTGGTTGTCCTATCATAAATTGTCATTCGTTCTGCAAAGGATTTAGTATAGTCGTTTTCCACACACAGACGTTCACCTCATCAGTATTGGTTTGACCATCCTTACGAAACTGCAACTTGAACGGATTTTCTTTAAATTTCTTTAAATTTATTTAAGGCCGATTATTGCTGTAACGCTAGTGGTTGTCGAATAAAGGCGTTAGTCGAATTTTGATTGGTATTTAGGTTGCAATTGGGATCAGGATAATTCCTAAGCGGATAATTCTGGACTGCTGGTTGCAATGTGTTAGTCACTCCCTCCGGTATCAAATGTTTTTGGGGTCAATTTCGGAGGATTGTTGGAAAATCCATTGATTATTCACGCGATTAAATTGTGACTACTGGGTTTCTCCAATGATGGAAGTGAAATGAGTCATATTCTTATGCAATCCGTGGTTTACTAAGATACTCTTATTTCCAAATCGAGGTGGTACTGATTTACACAGGTTTTCATCATAAGTAGTCGCAAATTCGGAAAGATATGGTCTATTCGTGTTAATAATAAGGGTATGAGCGGTAGCCTTGGGCAAAGCACATATACAAGCAGAAGGTCTGTATTTACCTTTGATGAATCAGGACATCTGATCCCCATCCTTTGGTTATAGAGAACTACATCTTCCACGCGGCATTGGAAATTAAAGAAATACATGGGAAAACTTACCGAAACGAAATCATAAAATCACTTTTACAAAATCGATAAGTTTCCGAATATCAAAGCACAAATCCAAATGCGAGGGTTATATCAAAATTTTCAATATCTCGGCACGCGTTTCATCACATAGAAGAAGGTATCGACCGCACGAAACAATCCAGAAATGAATATTAAAGGACGTCTTTGGGGGCGGTTTAAACGCCTCACGTCCATCGTTCCACCACGCACCGAGTAAGCAGGTCAAATACTGGATTCATGCGAGTTCTGGAATTATAAAAGAACTTGGCATTATCCGCGTTCTATTTTAGCGAGATGTGTGTGGGATAAATTCGTATTGATTACGGCGCTACACGTTACACATTGATGCGAATACATGTAGTCGCCGTAGGGTCGTAGGGCGATATCCAAGGGGGAGCATCTTTAAATAAATGCACGTAAACCCTTCTCGGAGCGCTCAGTAATAGAGCAATTATTCTCGAATCTATTACCCGATTAAGCGCATGTATCATGCACGGAGAATTTTCTGCTGGATTTATCTTCTAAATGTCAGTTTGTATATGTCAAAATATTTATAAGAAGTGAACTTTTAGTAAACCGATCTGAAAGGGTAAATTGCGGATTAGATTGTAGTATGCACATAGATACTTTTTCAAATTCATTAGAATGAAATTTTTAAAAAACTTGAATTCCCACTTCCGACTTCATTCTCGTTACGAAAGAGATCTTTACACATCTCAAACGAAATGAGAGAAATCCGCGTAAATGAAAAAGAAAACCGGAAGGAATCGTGTTAGGAGGAAGGACATGTTGAAAAGAGGTAAAAAGCGACGAAAAAGTTTTGTAACATTTTCTCGGAGAAGTCGCCGACAGCCTTTTCGAAGTTGGAAAATCCAAGTTAAAGTTAATACATCCTACCTACTCTCCTCTGACAGGGCACTGCCCTTTTCGAGTAACCTCTTTCGCCGATCTAAGCTGGATTTCTTTTAAAGGGGGATTTGATAATGATAGTCCGTAGGAAACATTGGAAGGATACCTAAATCTTTAAAATCTAAAATTATTTAAAGATATGGGATTGAGGTTTTTAAAGAATTATTGGTAATAATAGTTGAATTACAAAATTCCAACCTATTTTTCTCTGGAAAAGTAGGAATTTTTTGCAAACCTGCGCGGATTCCTTCCCCGGTAATTATCTGAGTACGTGCTATTAAAAGAATATAAGTGGTATTACTTCAGAAAAACTGAAATGTGATATGTTTCATTTAAGTTTTCTTTTAATACCATTATCAGACTATTTTAGAAAGAGAGATACGTTGAGGAATTACGATAACTACCAAATTTTCATTCAATCCTTACCTCCATCGCCGATGAACAAGTTTAGAGGAAGAAATAAGGATTTCTTATTTTAAAAATGGCTCAAGTAGTAATTCGAAATTCTGTAGGAAACAAATAAATTTAAAAAATAACATAACTCTCCAATGAATGACCTATCACTGAGTTGAGCATTTTGCGTTGCTTTCAAAGCGCCTCGAGCTGATGCCTCCAAACAAGAAATTAATTTGTTAAATAATGAATGTGGTGTTATTATCTTGGATCGGTTTTGTCTTTCTGCTGTATAAACAATATTTGATAATATCAGCTTGGACTTGAACGGACTCCTGCATTGGACTGGATTGTAGACTTCCATTCTCAAAACGACTTAATTCTCGTTTCTAAGGAGACCTTTACCTTTACTGAGCTTTACACATCTCTCCAATGAACAATTGAACATATTATGACATTATTATATTTTGATTATGAAAGTCCGATTGGTCTTTTGGTCCACAACGCTCAAGAGGAACAAAAAAGGAACGTGATATTATAGAGAAAAGACTTTCTTCTTTATTTTCCCGAACTTTATTTTCAGGATTCAATGCAGGTAATTCTGATCTTTCGAAAAAACTCTCTGGTTTCTTCAAAATGTGGTCTTGTTCCATGGGCCAAAAGATTGTGATTTGCTAGATTTTCTTTTTGCATCGAATTATAACCGCTTTGCTTATTTTAAGCTTGGATGTATTGAATACCTTGTCGAATAACTTTTTGATATCCCTTTTTCATATCAACCACGTTAAATGAGAGGTTATATCTTGCTTACTAGAAATCTAAGAGTCAATCGTATTCTGTTTTAGTAAATCTTTTGCTTTCTCAGCTTTTCGCTGATGCAACTGCAACTCAACGTCAGCTGCTTTGGTTGTTGTGATATTCGCTTTGATTTCAGAGTTTAGTCAACCACACATATGACAAGTGGATCATCTTTAGTCAACGGATGAATAAACTCCGAAAATATTTGTTTGAACATACCACTATGCAATTTGTAAGTTACTGCTGAATCGGAGTGCGTCTACTGGAGTGCTTTGAACAACCTATTAATGTTCAAATCGGGGTCAAATATCAAATTTTGTGCGCGTGTAGTGTCCAACACCTTTTGGTATGGAATCAATATGAGCTCTGAGGAGAAGGCGATCGCTTTCTGTAATATTTGGTTCTTTTATGGCTTTTTCTTCTATCCATGATGCACGTATCATCAGTAGATCTACTAATTTTCTTGTGATGTTGAATTTTTTCAAACTCGAATGAAGATTCCTTCCTCATTCCTGTCGTGGTCTGTCATTTACTTACATTTGGAGTTGCATAACCACTAGGTTTCCATCTTCTAACATCTAGCAATTGGATACAGCCCCATCAAATGTGTGCCTTAGCTTTTGGCATTTTCGTTTTGAAATAGAGTTTGTTGTGTATGACAGCTTATCTTTCCGCTTTCAAATTTGCAGCTGCAAGATATTTGGAACAAATCTTACTGTAATGGTTTATCTTGGTTTCTTCTGGTTGTATAAGCATTGCCCGATTTCCAACAGAACTTTTGTTCACTTCCTTTTCTCCCAATTCCTTTCTTCCTTCGTTCCATCACAATATCACCCATAGCAGAAACTGCGAATTAACACAAATATGTCAGAATGACGTTTAACACTTTTGTGCAGCAACTTGCCTAATGGATCTTTTGGTGGACATGAACTTGAAGATTGAGATGACATATTGAGCTTTTGCAGGAATACGTGGCAACAGGAATGTGTTAAGTGCCAAGAATTTCTTGAGAGGAAATTGATCCAAAATTTAATGGGTGCTTGTTCTTCGTTGAGCAAGGTATCATTTTCTAACAAATTTCTGTAAAATTTCTTCTTTTGTTCAAAATGTGGGGCTCGTTCCATGGTCCTGAAAATGATGATTTGGTTTTGGTGCTTGCTGGATTTTCTTTTTCCATAAAATTATAACCGCTTTATCTATTGGTAGCTTGGATGTAGTCGATACCTCGTCAGATGCTTTTTTGATATCCCTTATTCATATCAACTACGTTAAATAGGGGTTAATCTTATCAATCAAATCTTCAGGTACGAATACGCATATACGTGTAGTACGGCTCATGTCACCAAATCTCCAAAAATGAAAATTGAGGACTTTGCTCCTTTGTAACTTTGTAACTAAACAATAATATTGGTAATATCATTGATAAATAGTCTGGGCAAACAGCGTACAATGACGAAATAAGTTACGACAGCATCGTTGATTCTCCACTCTAGTCAGTACGCAGTATGCCAGTAGTTCTCCTTCTTCAGTAGTCGTAACTTATTTCGTAATTACAGCTGTTTACTCAGACTATTGGTAAATATATTAAGTAATGGTGTACCCAGATTACACCCTTGAGGGACACCTTATAAACATGATCGATACAGGAATCTTGATCCTGGCGTTAGTAAATAGGGCATGGGAGGCTTTACAAGTGTTTCCTCATTTTCAACATAAAAATATTCGAATTGGGGTTAATATATATTTGCTTCTATTTCTAGAATTCCTTTTCTGAACAGGAATTTTCGTTTATCCTAAGAGATTTTTCCAAGAGAAAAAAGAATTGATTTGGTCCGATAGAGAAATAAAAATGCATATATTTGTACATACAGTTGAATCTGTTGAATAAAATTTCGCAGGTTGTGGAAATAGGGTTTCTTAAGAAAAATATGAACAATAAGTACCTAATTGTTAAGGATTCGAGATCTTGTTTTACATATCTAACTTCGTTTCGGCTTGGGTATTATCTCTTTTAGCCAACGTTTTCTTGGAGGGGATTAATTTGTTTCATATAATGTGAGTGAGAAAATACTTGAACTTAAACTAACAAAATGTTAATAGTTGAGAAACTCGGATTAGTTATTGCTTTAAATTTGAGAAATTTAAATTTAAAAATTGATACTTCCTGTTTACTTCGCTGTGACTGGGAGCACTGTCCTTGCCCAGTTTTTCGTCGATCGAAGCAAATTTTCATCGATAGAGGTAATACACAGGAACTGTGCTACTCACTGAAATTTTAATACTTCAAGTAATAGAATCAGGACTTTTTAATTAATTATTATCCACGTACGATTACGTAACTTCCTTGTTTATAAAAATTCGATCAACTTTACGAAGAAGTTAGGATGACTAAGTGGCAAATTCCTACTAAAGAAACCCAAAAATTACCTGAAAATAACATTATACAGCTACGTCTCCCACGTATAAATTTAAAAGGGAATTTCTCAAGGGATTTTCCCGGGGTAAAAGTGACATTTTGATGGAACTATTCGTTCGACGACCTGTCCCTATCGAAATATCTAATCAAACCTTACACAAATGGCTGTACGTTCGCAATCTACGATACTTAAATACAAAAATGTGGGTGAACGCAAATTACACGTACCTGGTTGTAAACATTATCATCTGCATTTCAGCTTGTCGATGGCAATCTTTCTCCTGGTCTTGGTAAATAGGAAGCGTTGCATTTTCAGTCAACACGATGCTATAATTTATATTCGAAACTTAGGCTTCGAATCAGTGCGGCCAGTGTTTTGAGGACTTAATCAATATTATAGTCTGGGTTAGAGCCCGTGCACTAACACATACGTTTCCAACATTTTCGACGGCGTTATCGCGATAAATAAAAAGGAAGGGACCGTTTACCTTCTACATCGGCACCGTTCCGCGAGGATTTGATTATCGAACGGGAAAATTCCCTACTCGGAGGGTCGAGCTTTCGGGGAAGAGGCTCGGAAACGGGAAAAAGCTCCGTCCTTCGTGCGCCGGAAGCGGAGATGTTGCGCTCGGATCCGTCTTACGAGTTAATAAACACCGTGAGGACGCAATCAGTCTTTAATTAGTCGATAATTAAGCTGAATACATTCGAAACGACCCGATTTAAATTTGGAACAGCACCGCTTTACACATGGCCCCCTCCCAAACCGAGCTTTCACGAGCTTTTACGACCGCTTCTACACCCTCGTAAATATGGGTTGCGCGAGACTCTCTATAATCATTATATAATGCCTTTATTTTCTTTCGGTATTCGCGTACGAAAACTCTATTCGAAGATTAAGATTCTATTAAATTGTATCTAATTTTTATTTTTCGTTCTTTATAATATCCGAAGCATATACAATATATAATGCGATTTCACCCCTAGAAGGAAGTGCAAGCAAATCCTTTTCACTCTTGCCAAAATTGTTATTTTCTGATGAAAGACTCATTTTATGTTACCAGCTTGTTAAATTGGTTTCAGTTTTAAAAGGTGATCAAACTTGCGATATTTCGACGACTTCTCTTTTTCCCTTTTGCTCCATTTCTGACTTCTTCCTCCCATATCTTCATCGATTCTCCTCCTTCCTTTCATTTTCTTACTTTTTCTTAATGGGCAACACCACTGTAACGGCCTAACAAAAGCTGTTTTTTGACAATTTATTTCGGATGGAAGAAGAGGTGATAGGACAATAATATTCGTGGAAGTTATTAAGCATATTATTGATAAATATTAAAAAAATGACAACGTCGGAGCCATTCTCGCGAGCTATCTTGAATTTGAGGCGCTCTGCGGCACGCAGTGTAGCTGGTGCAAATTTGAAAACGGGATAATACAAAAACACTTAATCTACAGGTTATAGTCAGTGAAATACGTAGCGGATTTTAAAATATTGATTTTTCTATGATTGGGGAGTATTTAAAGTAAAACATTCAATTTTCCGCCAAAGAAAATGCAATCATTTGTTAGTAACGAATGTTTAAATGAGCTTATCTAAAATTCCATATGTATTTCACTAGAAATTGTTATGTTAAAGATATTGTCAAAAATAGAATGAATAGAACAAAAATTGTTGGAGTTGTGCTGCGTGCCGTTTTGAAAAAGTGTTTTTCAAAAAACGCGTTTAAAGTGTTGAAATGTGTTATAGAAATGAAAAAATTAAAAATTCGGCTATTTAAAATATCATTAATCTGCTATCCCAGGACCATAAAGCCGCCCTTCTATGTTCAAATATTTTTTATTCTCTTTCCTTAAAGATTGTATGCTACAACGTGCCTCTTTTGCCGCATCTGCAAGAACAGTTCGACATGCAACATTTTCGTTTATTCTGACCCGATTTTTATTACATCAAAACTATGTATGCACAGCGCAAGCTTTTTAAAGCTGCGCACATTACGTAAATGGTTGTAATCAGAAAAAGCCAAGACTAAAACGAATCAAAAACAAGAAGAAACTAATAAAATACAATACGTAACGTAATAAATAAATAAACATACAATTGGAACGAATTCATGAACAGTTTGTATTTCACTCTGTATCAGAATATCCCGTTAGGTAAGAAACGCATATAAACGATTTTATCCTTCTCCATCTACGGGCCAATCCGTGAACGGACAGAGCGCACGGCATCAACATTTATTAAATAGAGGATGTTAGCAAAACGAACCAATCGCGGCGCATCGTCCAATAACGCGCGTAGAAATTGATTAAAACGGAAAGCTGCAATAAGTATTTCTTATATATTAAAACCATTGTGGGGTGGGATCAGAGTTAAAGACGTTGTGGAATGAGCAGAGGCGAGAGGAAATTCTGGAATTAACACATTAAAAGAATCTATGATAGCTGGCGTAAAAATGGAGAAGAATCACAAAGCAACCGGAAAAAGACAAGTATACAGTTTGTTAAGATCAGAACCAGAAACCAACCGAAAGAGACTACCTGGACAGCCCTCTAAGATCCTAAAGATGCATATTCGCGTTAACAGAATAACAAAAACAAACAAATGAGACAAATTCCTAACCGAAACATTACGTTATGTGACCTACTTTGGGTGAAACCCCGTATCACAAACCTCCACCGTTGGAAAGCTTACAAACCTCATAACCAATCATTCTAATATGTTTTCGTACATTTTTTTACTTTTGTTACTACAGTTCGAAGGTTTCCCACCTAGTGTTTAGCTATTGATAGTCTTTATCTCACACGATTTATCGGTTAAATCACTTAAACGGTATTGTCATAGGGACACGGCAAAATTCAATTTTCATTTGTTATAGTCATTTTTCATTAGTTAGAAAGAGAAAACTTTCCAAAAAGTTCTATCAGGATTCGTCTAGAGTCTAGAAACTTGACACTTTGGCAACCAAACTGGTTCTTTTGCTTCGTGTGGAGCATTGTTACCAAAACATTAATTTCATGTTTTGTATACATACATGTTCTTTAAATCATATTTCAAAATATATGCCAAAAACTTTAGCGATGTCTTGAGACTTCTGTGATCCAGACGACCATACGCATTGCCATGACGGGAATTGCGCTGAATTGTTATTGCCGACTTTTAGCATTCTATATTTTGGGACCAAAATACTAATTTCATGTTTTGTATACATGTTTTCTAATTATATTTTGAAGTATAAGCCGAAAAGCTCTAGCGATCCATTGGCACCACATTCCCTCGATTAGAGAGAGCGCGCCATATCAACTTTTATTAGAAACCAGCTAGTATAACAAACTCAAAATTTGAGTTGTTTCTAACACGGTTCTTACCGTTCATAACAGAAACAAAAAGAAGGCGATTTATTTTAGCTTTTGTTTGTTTGTTGTTTGACATCTAATAATTCATAGAATCTAGATGAATGTGTACAAATGACCTAATAAATTAGGTGTGCTAATTGGGCAGCTACTTAGTAAGCTGTTGCACACCTACCTTGTAGTTCCGCAATTAGCGCACCTAATGTATTAGGTCATTTATAGGGAGTCATTTAGATTTTATGAATTAATATTCTGGTTCTCGAAATCTTTAAGTTAAGAAAATATACAATACAAAAACAATTGGAAGGACATGATATGAAAGGCCAAGGAAAACATGGATATAACAATGATAACAGAAACACATGATAGAAGAAAGGGGACTTAACACGGAAATCGATTAAGACTGCTCGAGAAAACTAAACACATTTCACTAACATTTCAGCGTTTCATTGCGATTTTTTTTTCATTTTTAAAATAATTCGTAGATTTATTCTCATCAGGAAAAGGTGTTGTAAATGGACTTCCGGGGTAGATTCAACCAATAATCGTCTGTTCGCCACAAGATCTACAACAGAAATTGAAAAAAGGTTTGGGGTATATCCCGCAACCAACGAGATAGATAGGCAAAGGGACACATACAAAAATGAAGCCACGTGATCGACTTAGTCGGTGGTTTGTTATACTTAGTCTGGGCAAACAGCGGTAATTACGAAATAAGTTGCTGTTTTAACTTATTTCATAAGTGTACGCTGTTACCGCTGTTTGCCTAAGCTAGTCATACTGTATAACCTTATTTTGCAGCGCAGATGATCTGAAAACAATTCAGTTTTGCATATCATTAAATTGTCATCAATTGTTGCAATCCTTGAGTTCCGCCAGCGACTTGAGTCGCATAATTATTACTACATCTCCTTGGCTATGGTATTCCCCCATTATAAGGAATGTGGCAAACAAGTTTATGAAGCTGACTGTTGTCTATACTGTTTTATTAAAATTTACAAAATTTATCAAATAATAAGGGGGACATACTGAAATAATTAAATGCTTTTTGAAACAAGAAAGACAAGAAAATATTTAGAAATTCAAAACGTTGTATATTAAATACGTTCTAGTAACTTTTATTACCTCTCTTTACAATTAATTTCACACCGGTCACACAGTTTGCAAACCTGTAACAAAAATATTTTATTTTCTAATAGAAATTATTGCATTATTAATTAGGATGTATATTATACTAATTAGATAAATGCAGTCTTCACGAAAAAGCAAAATTTATCCTCCAAATACGTGAAATGCATGCGTTGCAAAATTTGAATCCGAAACGTGCCGAAGAGAAACAAACAACATGGCGTCGAGTGTGTATGAAGATGACAGCTCTGATTCAAATTTATCTCAAGACTATGCTGTTAAATATTGTGATAGTTTTAGTTCGCAAGAACCCGCTAAAGGAACTCATCTTTCGACCGAGAAATCGAAAAACTTTAATGTGATTCATAAATTAATTAATAGACAGGTATTGGCGTTGAGCTAACCTCAAAATTAGACGTCTTTTATATACAAACACAAGCCGATTTTTAAATATTTTCTTTTTAGATATATGGCAGGGTTACTAAAAATTCTAGAGCTAAGACTGAACGTATTTTCGATTACATCCATTGTCAATGTAGATATAAATTGAATGAACTGATAACTTCAGGGGATTTGTTGTAAGTCGAATGGGATTTTCTTTAAAGATTAGGTGCTTATTGGTGTGACAGAAACATTATTTTAGGCGACGTTTTGTTGTATAAAACTGAAAGAAATTATTTCTCGATTGATTGCTTCAAAATGCATGATTTACATACAGGATATAATGATACTTACTGCACAGATACTGATTGGGGAAATTATGTAATTTTGGGAATTGTAGGATTTCCGAATTTTTTATTTCCAACATCACATAATTTTACATTTAAAAATGTATTCAAGCTCGTTTTCTTATATCAATACACACCTAACTCAAGAATTTATTTACTTTATCTTTGCTTAATATATATTTGCTATATTTAAGGAGTCATATTTTTATGGGATTCACATTGTGTGGACAGTTTTTTATTAGTTACAAAGAAAAACTAATAGAAGATACGATCAACTTATTTCCTACAATAGAATATGAATTGTACATTTGGAGATTTGTACCTGGCGAGAATCTGAAATATATATCAAGTTATCGTATCTTTAAATTACTGAGAGGACCAGATGAGTTAGACAAGATAATATTTATGCAATTCCCCACTGATCCATACAAATTAATCTGCTATGGATGGGGGTAATGTACTCAATGAATCGATAGAAGGTCTATTCTAATCTTGCTCCACTTTTACAGGTTAACAAATCCTGTGATGGCCTTCCTAACGATACTAACTCTTCCGACGCCTAATAATTGTAAATATTGCAAAGCTACATCACATTCTAGTGGTACGTATGCTAAATTAATTTTAGTTTCGCTTTGTAACCGTTTCCCTTAGGTAAATTAAGACAGGGTTGGTGTAGGAAACATGGATTTATGTTACATTATATGTTTTCGTTGGCGCAACCAGCGCCGACGTTCGATCCCCAAGTTTCATTAGCCTATCCCGATCATTTGGTAATAAATACCGGACATTATATTCATATTTTAAACGTGTCGAGTTCCGAGCCGCCGCCTCCCCCAATCGTTGTAGCCACCTTCGTCAAGGAGGAGGACATCAAGATGACCAATCAGACGAATTGCAATTTCGCGGACAACGCCAGTGAAGTGTCTGAATCTACCAGTGATCATTTTAGCACCAATAGTGTAGTGGAAGCAATATTAGAAGACTTTAGCGAATACGATCTGGAAGGTAACGACTGTAATAAACCATTTCACGAACTAAACATAAGTTGCGAACCGCTGAACGTCACCGGTAAAAGTTACCATAACACGCTCGTCCAGAATATCGTAGACCCGCGCTTAAAACGATTGCAGAACTCTAAAGACTGCGTCTTTTCGGTACCGCAAACTTCGGGTCTTCAAAAATCGACGGAGAAATCGAAAATCGATAAGAAAATCGCGGAGAAGGCGTACGAATTTATCGAGGAAAACGAAAAGTATGAAAAATTAAGTTCGTTCCGTAAAAACGCTTAGCCGAAAAGAAATACGAATTTTCGGAGGACAATAGTGAAAATATAGTTCCTTTCAACTCCTTGCGTAAGGAGCGCAGGTACTTATATCGATCGCAAAATCGTTGTATGTGTTCACCCGATCTGAACAATAGTTTATTTCTAAGCCCGCGTTCCCCCGGAATCCGTTCGCCGATGCAATCCCCGAATTCGCGTAATACCGGTCAATTTAGTCCGAGCGGCGCGCGCAACGTGTATTCGTCGGTACGGAATTCCCCGCATCACTCCAAGTCGCCGATAAGCCCACGCGAATCGGCCAGAAAATTTAACGTTTACTCCCCGAGTTTAGACAGCGACTGTTCCGATTACGAATCGAAACTCGTCCTGAGACCGATGAACAACACATCTACCTCGCACAATTGCAACAACGACCCGATCAGACAACACCAACAGCATAATGTAGGCCTGTTGATTGTAGATTCTAAACGCGACGAATCGTCCAAATGGATCAAAAAAGTGGTCAGGCGCTATTCCAGCGCGGATTTCGAAAATAGTTCCTTGGTATCTGGACAAAGTAGAGGTAAATGTTACCTTCTACTTGATTTTCAGGTAGTTAGTATTGACGCTTCGGCTAAATAGTATGGACCTAAGTTAGATATTAATCGATCGTACGTGTCTTTCGTGCTCCAGATGATTATAATATTCCGATCGAGATACCGCTCATCGTCCAGACGTTGACTGACCAACAATTAGATATCGTACCTGAGTTCAAAGCTGATCAAGTGACTGAAACGCAATTGATCATCACCCAGAGGACATTCGACTGTGAGCAATTCGTCCAGAGAAGAGCGCAAAAACTGTGCTCTGAATTACACTTAGAATTTCTTCATTGTGAAGATTACGATATTAAACTACTTCATGTAAGTAAGCAAATATCTAGCTCTGGTGCCTTTATCAGGCTGAAAATACATAAAATTTCCCAACGCTCCGGTAGGTACAACCTGTAAAAAATATTATCAAAATTAGAGATGATGGAGTGAGGACCCTTAGATCACTTTGACATGGAATGACCCACTATCTACCATGTGTTCCAGACCGAATGGGATTGCATGGGTAACTTTCTTATTATTGAACATGGAGTTTTGGTTAACGGGGTATGTTTTGCAGCTTTATATGCTGATTTAAAATCTGTTTGAAAAAGTTCAAAATACCAAACCCGTCCGAAGTTATTAAAAAAGAAACAGAAAACTGTCATTTTCTTGTATATCAAGTACATACAGATATATCAAGATTTTCTGTCATTTTCTTGTACATCAAGTACAGAAATATCAACAATTTCTGGCCACCACGTGACTACCAAATTAGGCAACCCAAATAACAGCAGTTGGTAGTACACTATTGCTTTATGTAAAATATTGCAGAAAGTGGCGTACTCTAAAGTTTTAATTAGGGTGTGCATTTTTTAAATAAAAAGGAATTGTTAGGACTTCATTGCTAGATAGATCGTAAGTTTTATTTTATGCCTCCCAATTTGAGGTAGATTTAAGTTTAATAATTGCCACAATTCATTTATTCAGTTAGTCTAACATTACATTAAGAGGAAAGTAAATAAATTCTCTCAAATTACAATAAATGTTCAATATGCGATCCGTTCTGTTCTATACATAATTGTATCCTCCTTTTTAAATTGTTAAATACTTTTCTCAAATCTTCTACAGTGATATCTTCAATTGCATGCCGTATAGCTGCTTGTAGCTGATCAATTTTATGTAGGCAAAAATTGTGAATAACGATTGTACGCCTATGTCAAATGCTGGTATGATAGTGATATTCAAATACCATAAACCTATGAACACAAAAATTCCTGGTCACGTGGTAGACAGTCATTATCAATAAGTCTGTAAGTATAAGATATAAAAATTCAAGGAAGTTGCTTTTAAAGTACTTGTATCAACTTCCTTAAGTTCAATAGCCGTCATATTGGATTTTTGGGTCACTGAATAGAATTTTTTACTCACTTTTCAACGATGTAAGTTTGGATTTATGTAAGTCTACTTGATTAAAATGTAAAAAACTTAATTTGACTGGTATTTTTTATGCAATCATACCTTATCTTACATCGTTAAAAAGCAGCCACCTTGAATTTTTATTTGACTTGTATTTTAAATTGGTTTTATCGAAAACAGGGACTTTTTTTCGTAACTCTTATACTTACGAAAATTTTTGAATAAAATGACACTTTTCTGTTATTTTTTAATATCTTCTGACGGGTTTGATGTTTTGAACTTTTTCAAGCTGCAGAAACATATCCCATTTAACCAAAACTCCATCTTCAATAATAAGAAAGTTACCAATGCAATCCCACTTGATCTGGAACACACGGTATATGATTTATCTGTACCGTTACCTTCCACCAATCACGCACCTAATTCTCATTCGTACGATGTTGATGTTTTAGATTTGCCCAATAGACGGACATATTGTTTGCCAAGCTGTGATAAAAATAGGTGCCCTACAAATAAACGAATCGCATTCGAAGCCTGACGTTTACATTGCCAGTTGTATTTTTATGTGGAATATCGCCACCGACGCCTTTGATCTGATCGAACCGCCCGATAAACACAAACTACAACCCCTAACAGCCACCACGCAGATGTTACAAATCTATATCCCTAATAACAATCACAAGAAGGTTCTGGTTATGGACTTCAACTGTCGACACTCTAGCAAGAAGAGTCTCAGGGATTACCATGAAAACTTCGAAGTGATACTGGAGAATAAGGAAGTTTGTAAGTAATAAGATGAGTTAATAAGAAAAATTGTGTTTGGTGTGTTGAAATTGGATTTTCATAGATTTACTATTCGTTGTCAAATTCCTAATAATTTACAGTGTGATGTATAAAAATTTTCCATTAAAAGGTGTCATTTTAAATTAAAAGCAAAAAGTTTCCAGAAAATGGTAATGTTTGTATTTCAATGTGATGTACAGTGTATGAAGAAAAGCGAAAATCGAAAATACAGATAAACATCACATTTGTCGGCTGTACATTATTGGGGTATTTTCTTTTCTACCAACTTAAATTTTGAATTTTTCACGGTTGATTTGACCTTGATCTCAAGCATGTTTGAACATATGATATGTGTCGCGGTAACAGATCGAATATTGTCCTTAAGCACATCAATCAGTGTAGATTTTATCTGCAACATAGCTCCAGAGGATAAAACCTAATCACAGATAAGCCATACACGTAGCTCGTCCAATGAATTTACGTAAAATGATGAGTGTTGCCCGCATATAGCTATTTTTTATCTTCTCACCCATGGTCTAACGTAGAAATCGTTTCCATTTGAAGCCGATTACCGTCATGAGAATGGGCTATCTGTATGACTTCTCTGTGGTCTATATACCGGGTATCCCATGACATGACTGCCACAGCTTAAGGATATGTTACTGAATAAATTTCAAGTTAAAAAGTCTAATGAACATATGCTCAAAACTCTATCGTAACTGAGCTACAAGCATTTGAAGGTCATATCTAAACTATCACCAGTCCCTGGAAAACATTTTATTACAACAATTATTTCTATATCCGTTACAGATCGTATCTGGCAGCCTTTGTTTCAAAACGGATACTCGACAGTTAGTGATAGCGAATGAAACAAGGAACACCTTTACTACTCTACTATGCCAGTAGAATCAGAAAGTATAATACGTACATTTTACACGACTGCCTAGAAACATATGTATCTGTTGTATCGTCTTGTGTTGTCGGGTTATTCGTCCGTACGAATTCTAAATGTAATTTTTTAATTTGGCTGATTTTGACGTATCCCCCTTTGGGGGACGATTAGCACAGTTGTATGTGCATTATATAATTAGGCGTGGTACTTGTAGATTGTATTATTAGAAAATATTATTTTTCTAATTTTCCTTTTATATTAATTTAAAGCAAGTACGTTTTGCAACTAACAATCTGTACTTCTTACTACGGAAAAAAGGAAAATGATCGACGGAGAAAGCAATAAGTGACCGATTGAAATGATTGAGAAACGAAGTTTAAAATGCCATTTAATTTTAACTTAATTTAAGGAGTTAATCGTTGCAATTTCTATTTTTAATTAATTTAACTTTCGGAAGTTTCTTTTAAGCTAATATTTACCAGTTACTTAAAATGTATCCTTTTGTATCCGTTACGTTACAAATTTTACTCAAGTAATTTCTTTAACCTTATCGAAAAAGACTGCTTTCTTGTTAATATTCATCCCCTTTAGTTAAGCTAAAGTGAAAAAAACATTGTATCCATTACGTATTACTTCACTGACCACCGCCCCCACCTCGATGCATCCATGACATTCAACTTTTATAAAGTTACTTTTTCGAAGATTTAGGAGAAGTATATCTTACGCAATACTGCACCGAATAAGTCTTTTCATTGGATATTATTTTATGTAAATCGAATTAATATTCAAATAATTAATTTTTCATTTCAAGAACGTATTAAATGATATTGTAATTTTAGAGGAATAAGTATATCTGTGATTACTACAAAACTATGTATAATTAATTAAATAAAAGGAAATTTTCGAATAATATTACTTTTGTTATTGACAGCTGTTTCCTAAGACGAAAATACGGGGATGAGATGAAATTTGTCCTACCTAACAAGGAAAATACTATGTTACAAGTATATTAGGTATGCTTATGTGCATCTAGTAGTGAGTCATCACGCGTCATCACTGATGACGCGTATTGGGAAAAAAATAATATAGTTGTACCAGTCAATACAGGTACGCAAAATTGGCAGTCAGATCCAGAATTAATGGCGTGTGATAACACGGATTGGTAAATGTTCAAGAAAATCCAATTTTGGTAATCTAATGAGCATACCTAATATACTTGTATCATGGAAAATACCATAAATTTACAAGGGGCAAGACAGATAAATAAGCCGCATCCGATGTGACTTCAATTCTTGGTCTTATACGTCATAACTTTTCCATCCCCCTTATATGCTGGTACACGAATAAGGACGCGAAAACAGGAGGGAGAGAAACATAGGATCCCACTCACACTCAAGGACTCATCTACACTGAAAATTATAAACCGAACGATAACTAAATTCTTCAATTCAGCGGCCTTTGTAGCAAGTAAACTCGAAGTTCGTCTTATAAGTAACAAATCAATAACTGAATCTCTTGTTTTGACAGTCTTTCTCCCCGAAATCTCAAAATTGCTTTGTTGCGGTAAAAAAACAAAAGAAGAGGTAGCCCGAAAAATGAACAACTTCAATGGCAAAAAAATTGGTTAACCTGTTATTCCACAAAATCCTAAAACGGGATCATCCTTCTACAGGATTTTATAAAACGAGCGATACATCGATCAAAACTTTTAAAATTGAGCCGTTCCCCGGGTAAAGCTACACAGCCTTATTCATGGCGAATAAATAGGAAATGGAACCACTTATTTCTTCTGCTAGAAACCCTAGAATTGAGGTATTTCTCGTCTAGAGAAGCTTGAAAATAAATCGGCTTCTCAACAAAAAAAACGAAATAATGTGGAAACAGCA
This sequence comes from Chrysina gloriosa, assembly GCA_038088585.1. Classification (NCBI taxonomy): domain Eukaryota; kingdom Metazoa; phylum Arthropoda; class Insecta; order Coleoptera; family Scarabaeidae; genus Chrysina; species Chrysina gloriosa. Next base: position 58,554,812 of record CM076091.1, on the reverse strand, counting down.
TACTTTCTTTGCCAAAAGTTGGAGAATTGGATGGTTTTTTAGCTGGAAATTACAATATCAGGTCAACCGTTTTTAGGGCCACCCTCCTAATATATTTTTCGATAAAATGTTTGATGCCCGGTCTGGATTGTAGGAAAACTTGTGAAGAGCTATCCATCGAAGTATTGGCAACGTTTTGAAAATTCATAAAAATTCATGATTTCATACAACGGCTTAGCAGGTGTTAATGATGGTAGAAGTTTTGGCAACATCTTGACAATTCAAAATTCAGGATCTTATGATGGTATTTTGGTACCATCGATATGGCAAGTGTTTCTCATTCAAGTGTTGGGTACTTAACCAGAGGATTGAAGCTCTTTTCTTCGGGAGAAGGGGAAACCCTTTATGGGGCTCCAAGCGCTTGGTAGCATGGTGAGTATCAGGCTCCTACTCTACTGATGTTTGTAGGTATGAGAATTCGATTAAGAAATTACCCCAATACGTACTTAAATACGCATTTAAGTGGGTTAAGTAGTGGGTTTGAGCTCCAGCCAGCCAATCCCACCACTTCCTACAATGAACAAAGCAAGGGCGTTTTAAATCCGCAATTAAATCATAACACTTTAGGAATTTCCAACGAAACAAAAGCATAAACAACCATAATGACATTTTATTTCTAAATTTACGTAACTCATCACTCATATTACTTTTTCGTCAATTTCGGCCCAAAACCACCCTCGAAATTGTAGTAATTCGGTAAAATTTTGGTGAATATGCCTGGAAAGTGTAATAAGGAAGGCCTTCTTACCCAACTTAAAGATCTGGTAAAACAAATCAACGATGGGTAAGTTCGCATTTTGTTGTTAAGACTTGAGATTATCCGTTATTATATGTTGTTATTTTAGGAACAACTGTGGTAAGAGCTGTTGCGGTCCCTGCTGCCCGGCGCCGGTCTGTTGCGAACAACCCTTCGCGCAAGTGTGCTTCACTTGCCCACCGTGTATACCCTTGCCCACAGCGCCTTGTCCGGTCAAGCCGTTACAGTTACCTTGTCCGCCATGTCCACCTTCACCTCAGGTATAGTCAATTATTAAATATGTATTGTACACGTATATTATAACATGAGACTCAAATTATAATTATCAGATTTGACATCTGTCACAAACTTTAATTTATTGTTGAGTCGGAGATAATTCCACTTGTTGGTCAAATTAAAAATAGTTATCAATTTTTTAAATTTTAGTCTAATACTAAAACTCTTGATCGGTGAAATACAAGTGGTGGCCACGTTATTAACGAAACACGTGTCTATAATAATACATGTACCGGTTCGGCCACTGCTTAGCTTGGGTGTGAAATCACGGGAGCGCAAGCGAGAACGAATAAGAAGCATTACTGTGACAATGGGATCGAATAAGATAGGGTGTGAGGCGTGCTAGCAGGCGTGTCCACGTGACACACGCTCGATCTGATTGTAACAGAAATGTTCTTCTTTCTGGCTTCCACTCCCGTGATTCTAGGCCCAAGTGAAACTTTGGTCGAATTGATATATGTACGTACCTATAGCAGCCACACTTTCAAAAGTACTTATTACGTCACGTTAACCTGCGCAGATGACATGGCAGAGGCGTAGAGAAATTACCAAAGACATATGCAATTTGATCTATTGCGCTGATGATGTAATATGCACTTCTAAAAGTGTGGCTGCTATATGTCCATATCGTTTTACTGTCATCCTTTTTATCTCAAAGTCCTTATGATCACTAACGAACACAATATTTGATCTTTAAGTTTAGAGATAATTTTAATCATTGTCGTAGATACTTAAAGAATTGCGAGAATTGATCGATGAATTGTGATAGATCACTGCGTGCAAAAACGAAGCGAATGGTATGCTTCCTGGGATATTATCAAACACTACGATAATAACTATTATTATCTATTTATTAACTTAAGATTACAAATAAAAGATTATACATATTTCTTATCCTTCTTTCTCTGTTAATTTTGGTTATAAATAGTTTGCGTACGCATATTTGAGTTAGTCATAAATAGGATAAGATAATCGTGGCGTCACGGCATCCGTAACAGCTGGAACAGCCAACGGAACTTGGCACGCGCTTGTCTGATGCGATGCGTAAATATTTGCCGGGTGGTAAAGCAGTTCAAATTCGTACACATTCATCAATGATTGGGTGCTGCAGCTGTTAAAGCTATGATGGAACGAGCCGATTGTCTTACCCTAGTCATGGATGTATGCTGGGATTATGATCAATTAACTATTAACCAGATCATCGACACGGGACATCTAGAATACTTTTATCCTAACGGGTTACATCTCAGTTTATACATTGATTTATGTTCTGAACTGAGAGGAGCTTCCAACGTAAACAAATTCCTCAAGAGAGCTCGCTCCAACTGTAAAGGAAACATATCGGGTGTGGTTACGCTCGTGTCTGTTTACTCCTTTATTTATATATATTCCTGATATCCTCTGCAGGAACACATACTAAAATAGGTTCTGCTGGAGTATTTTTCTATTGAATTTTGTAATCCTGCAAAGTAATGTTTCAACGATGGAAATGCCTTCCATCATCTTGACGATGATTTCGCCTCCATTGTAACAACTACTGTTCGAACCATTTGCCATGGAGCTGAACCCACCCAAGTAGTACAGAGTGAGGCATCTCAAGTGTGACGAGTCTAAACTGGGCAAATATGCGGTATGATGAGTTACATATCTGTCGATAACTCATCCTACCGCATATTTGCATGGCCTATGACGACCAAATTAAGGTTAACAATAAAATCCCATAAATATATTGACATTTACTGTTAAAGCCATGAGAGATGTCGTACCAACGACACCTCAAGTTCTGACGACATTCTTGCAATTTATTTATCAGTCGTTTCGATACAAAAATCAGTTTTCCCAAAAGAAATCGAAGTTTCCCGTCAAGACATACAATGTAACCAACTTAAATTTGTCACACTTGAGACGATTCACTCGTTACTCCTCCCTTGCGAGTAGCGATTGGCCGAAACAGAAGATAACTGGTACCAAGGCTGTGTTTAGAACGCTTAGGAACTTCTACGTGTTTAAATTATATATACATAAATTAGCCTGGGCGCTCCCTACTATACTGCGCGTGGACAGACCATAACGCATCTCTATTCGGCGCCACGGCAAATGCCCCGGACAATATTTCCTTAAATTTGGTTCCACACGTACCTACATTGATCCCTTTTCTATTATTGTTAAGACATTTTTGTTATTGGAATTGGCGATAAAAGAGTAAACAGACAACACCTGACAGGCCGTAAATTTTCAAAAAATCATGACTGTTTGAAATTGTTGTTCTTTAACAATCGTTAACTAGAGTGTTAAGTTAATACTTACTTACTAACCTTCACATATTCTTAAACAGTGCTAAACAGGAATTAAAACTAAGGGCAACTCGTTAGTATCCCTTAGATTCTAACTTTCAATTACACTAGCATTGCCGTGTATCATTGCTATACTCTGCTTCTCACTATAACTTAACCAACTCAAAAGATTCTTTCTCTGAACTCTTCTGACTAGTTCGGTATTGTTAAGGAGCTAGATGGCCTCGATGTTGACAAAGTCATCGTTGGTGACTCTTGACGAATTTTTGGATTGTTTCGTTCACGGTGTCCATTGCCAGGTACCTATGGAGGTCACTATTTCTGAAGTACCAAGGAGCATTGGCAACGTTCCTCAGTACTTTATTTTGAAATTGTTGGATGATGTTCAGATTGCATTTACTGGCACAGCTCCATAGCTGGATCTTTACCAAGTTCTCGTCTTTGTCTTTGTCCATGATCTGTTCCATGCTTTGCGTGTCTTTCTTGTTTGCATTTTCTTTAACAAGACCGCAGCACTTACAAGGGGAGGCCACAACGTTTAGAACACGGATTCTCTTCAAACTTTGTACACTTTTAGTAGTCCACTCGGACAACATAATCTGCAAATAGTAAGGGGTACTATTCAAGCGTTATCAAGAAATTGATAAGAGAAGTTTTATCGTCGTTTATAGACCGGTGCGTTGCAATCATTAGCAAGAGGCGACGGTGGCCGAAAGGTTAGCGTTCAGGCCCCGTAAACGGTAGATCGAGTTCCGCTGGTCTGTTTTTTTTTCAACACTCGTCATATTTGTTCATATTTATTACAATTCATGGGTAAAATACTTGTATTCGCAAGAACCTTTATAGAATTTCCAATGTTATTCGGCTGTCTACTAATTTTCATCATTACACAAGGAATCGGCCAAACGCATAAAGCTATCCTGAAAATGTATACCTGTCCGCAATTTGCTGTAATTTGGTATAAGAGATTTATTGTTAACAACACAACACAAAATTGACAGAAAAGTGTACAAGAAAATTGACCGTGTCAGACGGGCTTTAGATAAGAATGAGGAAATAGCAATTGTTCATGGAATTCCATAATGTTCTTTTTATTCAATTCGTTCAGCCCTAAACAGATTGAACCGCAATCCTTCATTACTACTAATGACAGTTAACGCTTTCATTTTACAGGAAATAATTGCGATGGAACGCGATAACGTGAACAGCCGCTATGACAACTTCTACAACAACTACAACATCAATTATCGCGAGCAAGCCATCGTCCATAGAAACAATAACGGTAACTCGGGCTGTTGTCCGCCGGAGAGGCAACACGGCGTAACTGTAGACGGCAAGAAGCCGTGCTGCGAAGATTACCTGGTACAGAAACGTAACGGGTTGAACGATCCGAACAAGGGCTGTCCGACCGGCTTCAAACCGTGCATCATGCGCCTGTCTCCGCCGCAATGTTGCAATCCGATCGGCGTCTGGGGCGCCCACATAATGCAGTGCGGTTCGAAACCGCCGAAACCCGAAGTAAGTACCGTGTTACCGCCGCCGGATCTGTGTACGCGTCCGGGTTGTAAGCATTGGAAGCCGGAGGGTGGACCCTGCTTGTACGATGAGCCGTGCAAAGCCCACTGTTTCAATCATCCGCCCGGAATGAAACCTTCCGGAAGATATCCGTAAACTGCGTGTGCACATTCTAGGCGAGTTTCTTCATTTCCTAGATTGCAATTCATAAACAGGTTGATAGCGTCTATACCTCGTTTACGTTAAGAATAGTGTTGGTATAGATGGGGCTATAAAACTCTTCAATCTGATTGATGGAAGGGCAGCATATCTGACACATCTAGCGCTTAATAGTTGTAGTTTTGTCTAACATAACCTTCTTTATCCTATATAAGAGTTTGTCCTATTTTAATTGTGCCTCGGTTTAGGGCGTCAGCAACTGCATTCTTAACGTGAACTCAGTATAAGTTTGTGTTTCAAGGACGACTGTGCAATAGACAACGGTAGTTACAATAATTACGTCATAATTAGAGTTTGTTGAAAAGGTGGATGACGTATTAACTCACGCTGTTACTCCTACGAATTTTATTATTCAATGATAATTATTATTGAATAATAAAATAAGTTATCATTGAATAATAAAATTCGTAGAAGTGACAGCGTCAGTTGACACGTCATCCACCTTTTAACAAACTCTAGTCATAATTTTGTGCGGAAATGTTTACTATTTGAACTCTATGCGTCCTCAACGACCTTCAAATACAAAACATTTCAAGCTGTACAGGAGGGGCGTTGATCTTAATCGTTTTTGTTTTATTACAGACTAGGCAATGTGGGCCTTGTCCGTAACGTCAAAAGGTGGAAGTTTATATAAATATATGTATGTGTATAACTGTAAAGTTAAGTTAAAACCTGTCAACTGTACTCGTGCATGTCAAACGTAAGCGTTTTGTAATTATCGTCCAAAGTCTGTAAATAAAATACTCTCTATCAAACGGCATTTATTCTTATCACACCTTAATCGTTAATATTACATTATTTACAGTCCAGGCATTATGAACGCCACGTTATCCAAAGTATTCGACAATTGCTCCGAACTGCAACAATTCTCCTGTAGTTCGGGTATTTGTTGCGTTAAACACAATAACGGGCCCAAAGCACATAACAGTGAGTCCAGTAAGACGGATAAACTACCAGATACCGCAATTTGACCCTGTAAAAAATCGCTGTAAATTATTTCTACATTTTTTTTTTTAATCATTTTTAACACATTGACTGCCATGGCTATCGTATTTAATAGCCAGTGATGTTTTCGTTAAGATTTTGGCTATCAAATAGGATAGCCGCGATGTATACACATGTCAGGTCATGGCTATGAAAAACAGTATTACTTAGATGCAAATCCTGTAGAAGTTGGTCAGATTAAAAAAACTCTTTTATAGGATGAACAGAACATCATAAAAAGACGATTCGGGTAGTTCGATTTGAGAGCTTAAATGAGGTAAGATTTACTACAAATAGCTGGATTGCGGGACTTTTATTCATATCCATATACATATGTATACGGAAATTATAATGTTATTTGGTTGGCATACCTTCACCGTCTTTGTTTCTCTCTAGAACAACAGGCTCCAAAGTAATGGAGCCATTTTGTAGTTGCGAGTGTTTCAATAATTTTTAAGATGACATTTTCTTTCTAACAACGTCGCGTTTTCCAATGTTTAACGGGCTTCCACCATTTTTTGGGTGGTCCAGTTACCCCGAACAATTTTCAAAAAAGGGGTAATTGGGCATTAGGGTAACTGGGTCCAGAGGGATCCAGTTACTCCGAGAGGAATCCAGTTAATTGAGACTACCTCGGAAAAATACATTCCAATTTTGATGAACATTGACGAATTAAAAAAATTATAGCCTAATTCCTACAACTTTGGAAATATCCCGCGTATATATGATTTGATTTCAACAAACTTATACACGTGATCAAGATCTTCAATAGTATTTATTTATTACCTCGTGTTCTTTGAGACGTTCCCCAATGATAGTCAGGCTTTCGCCCAAAAGTTTCAAGTGCGCCGCTACATCGATGGGTTTAATTCCGGTGACCTTGTATATAGACGGCGTTTCTTTTCCTTTCGGGCTAGGCGGCGACACCGTAGTGTTGCCGACAACCGGAACGCCCAATTGAAACGGTGTCAACGGACCTGTTGTAGATTTTGGTATAGTTTTCTTGTTTGCATGTTTGTTTCCCTTGCTAGGGTACCTCAGCTTGTTGGGATCGTTTTGATCTATAATTGATTCGAAATTCAAATTTCCAGTTTTTGATATTTTGTTTTGCGTGTTATTTGCGATGCTAGACAAATAACGCAACGAAACAAAAAAAAACGAGCGGCCAAACGCATTACATACCAACGTCTACATTTGTGAATTTGTGATTGTCAAAGAGCAACTGTATGCTAGTGAAAGACATTTACGAGTGTTTGGAGTGATCCAGCAAGATGCCATGGCGGTAGTTTTCTATTTGTTTAAAACTTGACAGTACTTATTCCTTAACCATTTTTTTTATTATACAGGCTAATTCGTATATGTGCGAAAAATTTTAAGAGCGCGAGTTCATATCAACATATGTCTGGAAATATGTAGTTTTGAAGTTACAGGATGTTTAACACATTCAATGCCGCCTTCACTGATGGTTCCTCCAGTACAGCAGCCAAATTCTACATACTCGTTTAGCAAAGGTTATTGGACGCTCAAAAGCGTCAGGGGATTGAACGTTTTAATAAGGAATTAAGATTGGTTTTTACAAGAACAACAATTTTTAAACAGTTGACGGTGGTCACTCTCAATTATTATTATAAGCTTCTTTTCGTTTGAAGTTACTGTTTCTGTAAAACTCTTAATTGCTCCTTAAACATCTTGTAACTACAAAATTACGAATTTCCGGACATACTGTGTTGATAGGAACTTTTCTTATTTTTGTGTCAGCAACGCGTTGTTAATTAATTTTTCTCTTATATTACGAATCACCTTGTACAACATACTCAAATAGCATTAAGCAGCTTCGCATCGTACAATGTATTCAAAAAGAATGAAATTTAACGAAATTAGTGGAAGTCTGTCGTGAAAACCTCTGTCGAGTTCTACCGTGCATCGGTGATGCCGGCATTTCACTTTCCATACCCTCAACTTCTTCAGGAAACTAGGAAGTGAAATGTCGACTAGCAACAAATGATAGGATCCGCAAGAAGTATATCTCCGAAGCTAGCAGAACATTCGGGAAAGGAGTGACAACCAACCTTATTATTATTTTCGCAAAGTAATGCTGTTAAACCGCAAATTTAAGAAACAAATAAGCATGCAACTAACAGTTACAACTAATGAGAACTAATAAATTATAAAACGTAAACTTTCTAAACCAAGTAATAAAAATCATATAGCCTTTTTAAAACTTGTATGAACCGTAACTTCACGATTTAAAAATCGTCTTTTTGTCAATCGTACGGTTATTCTTATTTTGTTTTACAGCATACTCTGTTCTCCTGACGATCTTTTTCGCAGTTGTTGTTTGTTTCAAGCGAACTCAACTAGAGGTTCGTAATTTTGATTTATTTCACGCAATATCGACTACGCCGTGCGGAATATTCGTCTATTTTCTCTTTTACAGCCTACACTGTTCGTCAACGTGGAAGACGTGACCAAACCGGAGGTTGCTATCAATAAGCCCCGCGTGTTAGCTTTTCTCCTTCTTCTATATGCCCTAATTGGAAGTTTTTCGTTCATCTGCTCCTACTTGGCAGCAGTTGATTTTTATAGTTCTTTAAAATCATTTTCTTTGGAGAGATTACTTGGCACTCACGATAGATTAACTCGAGCTCCTACACAATCACGCCTAACATTCGAAATTCGGCATTTTCAGTACTTTATCATCCATACGCGATATTTAACCCGTCCTCGTGGCTAGTTCAATCGACCCTTTTTCGATTCGATCAGTCCAGTGATAGGACGCGAATTTCGTGTAATACGTGTTTGATACAACGCATACTTCAACTGCAATCCCCCAGTGCGCCCGTTCTCAGCCCTGTTGCTCAAGATCAAGACTCCAGGACTTAAGGTTTTGACGTACACCGAAGGTGGTTTCGTAGGCCCTTCCTATTACTACCTTCGTCGTCGCCCCCTTCTTTTCGTCTTGTTTTATTTCAGCTTCCACGAGCTCCAAGCGTATCCTGTTTAACACCATTTATTGTGTTTATTACTGGTGCGACCGCTTTGTTTAACCATATATTGAAATAATGTTGTTTTAATTTTGTTACATTGCTCTATTCACCATGAATATTCTAGTTATCCAATATAAGCTTTAAGAACAGGCTCCCGTGTTTTTCTCAAACCTCTTTTGCAGCTTCTAGTAAAATGTTTTCGTTTTGCTTTGTTTGGGAGGTATTTGATGATCTTTAGAGAGTATATGTACAAAATTTTAGACACTTGTTCGTGTCCTAGATCTCTTGCAATATTTTACTTTAGGAAAGATGCACCATTTATTTATTTAAACATCTCTCATGTTATCTCTTTGTTTGTTTATATGGAAGTATTTATTATTTGTGGAAGTGATTGCGTAATTTTATATTACTTCCCATTACTGGTAACTGATCGCTGAAAGCTTATTTTTGAACTGGGCACATATGCGGGATGATGAGTCATCTGGCCTTTTAGAGGACAAAAGACAGATGACTCATCATACCGCACATTTGCCCAGTCTACATACTTCTTTCTTAAATTTCTGATTTCCGGCATTATTTTGCGAAAATAGTAATAAGGTTGATTGTCACTGCTCTCCCGAATATTCCGCTAGCTTCAAGATCATAAAGAAGTTTCTACCACATCCTTTACTGCCAATACTGCGAAATATACAGCTAGCGAGTCACAATTCACATACACCCGCCCTTTGATGACCCCCACAGCAAAATGGGGTCGAAGCATTTTGAAGGCGTTTGGATGGTTTCAGGCGTTCTAAGCGTGAGTTGCAATCGGCAATAACGTGAAATTTACCATGTTTCGTAAAGGCAATCAAGCGTATTGTAATGAAATTGAATGAAAAATTGTTAGTGCGATATTAGAATCAGATACAGACCAAAACATCAATCCCAAGCAATGACAAAATAACATTTATTCGTAGTGGTAATTCAGATGTGAACCGACGTTTATAATGTAAAATACGAACGATTGAGCACCAATATGTTCGATTATAAATGAATTGTTGATTTTTAAGTATATTAAATTGGAATGTAGGTATAGATTTTGCCCATATTCGACATAAGTACAAGATATTGATCCCAGACTTTCCTACAGTAATATCAAGAAATTCGCTATATCTGTGTTGACAATCTAGTGCTAAGAAAGTGGGAGGTTCTTCCTGGAGAAAATCATTTCAACATTGTACATACATTTTTGGTGGTACCGCAGGGGTGATGGAGGTATTAGGGTGATGATAGTGCCAAGGTAATAGCACAGGGAAGTCATACAAATAGTTCATTCCTATGAGAGAATTGACAACGGCAATTGGCTTGAAAAAGAGACAAATACGGACTACTTGAAAGAACCAAATAATTCGCTAGCAATTCCGCGGTTGAGCTGCATATAGCTTCAATCGTTTTTTATAGAAAAATGTCGGTTTACATCTCAACTGCCACAGCAGCAATGAAATACAGAACAGAAATGATGCTTCTTAAAGAACATATCAAAATTGTTAAAAATTGTGTTTTTATTAAAATGGTCTCGAATATTTTCATTATAGATTTTAGGTCAAAAAATTAAAACAAATTTTACACTTTTGTTACCAACAAACTTTCCACGTATGTTTGATAAAAATGTTTTATTTTATAGTTTTTAAAGCCAGGAGTGTATCTACTAATTTTTTCCAACCACCTTTTAAAATTGAGGATAACGACTTCGTTATAGGAACATAAATTCGAAACGTTCGTTTAACTTTCATCAATAACAATTTCGATATATTCTCATAGAATCGCCAACAACATCGAACACAAAGATAGTTAGTAGGCACAATAAATACCTCGAACATGATTTCTCGGTAAAATGTTAAGAGTAGTATGTACGTATTAGAAATGGAAATCGTGATGTAAGATTATTAGTAAAAGAAAATTCGCAATTAATAACGCGTACAACTCACCTTTACCTTTCCGCTGTGACTTAGATCGACCTAGAATTTTACCATCTTTTATTATGAGATGTTTTTCTTTGCCGTCATATACAAACTTTGTTGTCCCGAACTGTCACCACTACTCGCGTCTAACCGCCTAAAACCGGTGGTCTCTTCGTGTTCATAATCGCTATCGGATTCGGCCGAATCGTCGCTCGACTCGGTACGGTTTTCGTAACGGTCGGCTTCGTATTCAGAGCCACTGTCTTGCATGTAACTGTCATCGTATTCGTCCGATTTTAGTCCTTCCGGAGTGGATTTTGTAAAATGCTAAAATGGTGATGCATTGAATTATATTGACAGTAAAAGTGGATAAAGAGAAATAAATTAAACAAATGAACGATTTCCTGTTTGCATATAATTAATTTTATTCGTCCGAACCGTTGCTTTTATAAAAGTTACTCACTAGATAACTAATTGGACAACTACGTATTGATTGAATACCTTCCAACAGACCAAATCATCACAGGGGAATACCATGCGGGTCTTTCCGATAAACTACATCAGAAACTTGTCCGGTTTAGTTAAAAAAATATCATTTTCCACCAGAAGAATGGTGAGACCCTACATGAGTGAAAATTGGGCTTCGATTTGCTTCAACAACCAGTTTACTACCACCGCTAGACTTGGTATCACTGTATTACTTTTCCTCAACTGCAAAAATATCTAGTAAGTCAGAAATTATCACCAGACGACGACGTCAAAGCCACGGCGAATGCCTGTTTTGAAGAATCATTAATTCATTTGTTTAATTCAATTTCATTCCATTTATCTTATTTTGTTGCGACATACATCGTCCGTTTTTGATTTCGCGGTGACTGGTAGTCGAACGATTCTCCACCTTTGCGTTGCATCGTACCTTGTCTCTTGTACGGTTTGTCAATTTCATCAGGTGATTCGAAATCCATCAATTTTGAGGATTTCTTCCTTACGCGTCCGCTTCTCGATACTCCAGTGACTTCGAGATCTAAAACCGAAAATTTTTACTATCATTTGCGAAGGATGTACAATCACATAAACAATAATAATGGTAACAAGAGTAGCATCGTCCAAAACTGCAAGATAATTTGAAGTTGCATGCCCTGTTTACCAATAAACAATGAACAAGTTTGTTTTTATTTACAATTTCAATAAAAGAATAGAGTCCAGTACAACCAAAATCCATTTAAACTTACCATTCCTTTAAGAAACCAACACTCAATAAAGTCGGGATCAAATAAGCTAATCAATTGAAAACAAATTATTTAAAAAATATTTATTAATTTAAAAATGTGTTATAACAACAAAAATTAGTTTTATTCTTGATCCCATCCATCTTCATCGCTTAAAAATCTCCGCTTCACGCTTGTATTCATATATGGTCTCAGTGCCCATTCAGTGTCAGCTGCACCTACAATGTCCAATGTTCCCAGCTTGATTTCATACAACCTAAGTTGAAATCGGGGCGCTATTTCATTCAACTCAATCTAGAATTTACATCCATATTTAGTTACGTAAAATCTTTAATTAATTAAAACATACCTCCTTATTGACCATCTTGTAGGTATGATGCCGAAAACTAACATAATCATCGTGGTTTGCAAATGTCATTACGCGACGAGATTCCTCCCTCGGTACCGGAAATAAATACTTCAATATCGACATAACGCGCGCCCCTAAAGGTGTTTTAAAATTGTGGAAAATCAAATGCGGGTATTGCTCAGACATTGTTCCAATATCAGGTATATCATGTCGCATCACCACATCTGACAAAGTGAAATACGCCGTCGGTCCGTAAGGTAAATGGCACACGACAAGGCCGTCGGGAACTCCTCGATGTTCATGTACGACGATGAAATCGGTTACATCATTCGCTCGACACGCATGAATCAGCTGTTTCATTTCGTAATTTCCCCTATTCATCCTTTGGGCGTTCGGAAATATCAACCTCATTTCCTTGACGAATTGTTTCAATTTGGAACTGGGGTCTCTTGAAGTGGTTATTACTATTTTGGGGTCTTCCACTCCTGCGTACCTGTATTCGTCGTCTTGCGAATTTGCAAACGCCCCTCCACTCTCGGCACCGATCTGTACCGCGGCTTGGGGACCGTCATCTTGCCATTCTAATTTTTTCTGGTAATGAAGAGCCTTCTTTTGTAGATCTCCGTGGATGGTGATGTTTTGGTCCAAACTTTTTGAACGCGGTTCTTTTTGTCCTGAATACTTTTCTGTCGATCCTCTACGGTTTTACGATAGAGGTATTCGCGCCTCAACCTTGCTTGCCTTCGTAACATTTTGTGAAAAATAGAGAATAGTATCTATCGAAATGTTACTTCCACTTAACCTAACTTTTTCACGTATCGTGTTTATTGACTGACGTCATGACGGTTGTGTTTGTAGTGATGCCAACTTAAAACTTTGTTAAGTACAAATCCACCACATCGGTCATCGAAATATTAAAAAGCCGTTTTCCCATGATGTTTTAGCGAAATTTTATAAAATATTCATCCTAAGCGCATGATATAAACAACAATCACTGAAATCCTTCAATTTACAATAAGTAGTTGCTTACCTTCATTTTTCGGTTTTTTCGCTTGAAAATTCTCCATTTATCAAGAGGAGGAATTCATTTACTAATGTGGAGAGATCAACAATTACCTAAGTTATAATCACAAAGATATGTAATCAATATTCAACAACTAGATATTCACGAAAATGCTTGAGAATCATTGGAGATAAACAAACACTTTTGACAGTTATAAAATAAGTTGGCAGATCTGCAATGATCCATATTATACAGTGACTAATCCAAAAGTTTGTAGGAAATTTTGATTGGATATATCATTCATTTGCAGAACAATCTATAGCAACCGAAATAAATCTGAACGTAGAAATTAATAAACAAAATAATTTGTTGTAGTTACCCAAACGCCATGCGCGTCTAATTTTACAGCTCCAATTTTTCGGCAAATTCTCCCACAAAATTAACTGTTACGTGAATTGAAAAGTGCCCCACCAAGAAAATAAGATGTCTTGCTGCCCTTCACCATGTTGCTCGCCGTGCTCCGCCGTCCCTTGTGTAGCGGCATGCTGTTCCCCATGCTGCGCCCCCTGCTGCGCTCCCTGCTGTGCGCCTTGCTGTCCGCCACCATGCTGCGTTTATGTGCCATGCTGCACCCCGTGCTGTGCCCCTTGCTGTCCGCCTAGGGTGGGTATAGATAAATATTTGATACGATGTAGAAATGATACATTTCTCTTTCTTTCATTTTAGTGTTAATGAATGTACGCAGGTGAAATCCAATAAGAGGAATGGACTTCAAGACATCGACGACAGGAAAGGATTTTAACATCTAATTTCGACTTAACTACATCTAATTTCAACTTAACTACAACATCTCATTGGAAATTATATGTTTGGAAATAAATGATTTTAAATTACAAGTCGTGTCTTTTATCTAAGGGAATGACCCAAACTTTATGTGGTCAATACATGGCACAATAAACGAAAAATAGCAATAATTTGTAAGATACGAATCTCAAAAAACTGATGCATATTCTTTTTAATAAAAGGATTACCATGCATGTTCCACACATTACAGATTATTTATATAAATATTTAGAAAACAAACTAACACGTGAAGGATCGAATATGTCTAGGTGAGAAATAGGGTCAATACGAGGATAAATTAAAGCAAAATTATTGAGAACGATTTTCAACATTATAGACCAAGACCTCTCTAGAAAAGAATATGATGTAAATAAAGTGGAAAAAGAACGAGTTGAACCAATAACGTAACACACCACACAATCAAAGTAAAAACAGAAGAGGTAAATAGGGCGATCTCGAACATAAAGACCGAAAAGCGCCAGCTCCAAATGAAATTACAAGTGAATATCTTGAATACGATGGAGAACTATTCACTAAACAAATTACATCATTGTACCAAAAGATATACGACACAACAATAACCCCATAGCAATGGGAATCTAGTATCACAATCCCCGTTTATAAGGAACAAATGTTTGTTTATACATTTATCTAGTTATATGTTCACCGATGAAGATGTTCCGAAAACGTTTGTAAACGTTCTGAACATGTAACTATTATTTCAATCAGTGTGGTTTCAAGACTTTTTGTGGTAAAGAACTATCATGTAAGATATTTATAAGGAAGGTAACGCAAAGCAATTCCAAAACTACACAGTAATAGTTTTGTTAACAATACGTGTTGTACTGAAAATTCTAAGATCATAACGAAAGAGATACACAACCAGATTGGAGTATCAGAACCATCATGCATATTCATACTGATCGAAAAATTGATGGAATTCAACAAACTCATGTTTATGTGCTTCGTAGACGTGATCCAAACGTTTGACCATGCAAAACTTGCTGATGTAATAGACATAACTTAACGGCAAACACTTCAAAAATAGAAGACCAAAGCAATAGTAAGATCCACCGAAATGAGGACACAGGTCAGTACCAGGAGTCACATTGCCGGACAAAATCAGAAGTGAGTATAAGGCTGAGATGCAACATCGTTGGACAAGAAGACGTTGGGAATGGAAAGCACATGTGGATCGCATGGATGAAAATAAGTTGGCAAAGATGACAAAGAATGAAATGCCACGAAATAGAAGACCATCTGCACGCCCCCTTTCCCAAACGATGGCGTACTCAAGAACAGCACCAATGATGTGGGATATAAGGGAGCTTGCCCCAAATTAACAGGAAGAAAGAAAGTCCACCCTTAACTATAATACGATAGAATACAATATATCCGTAAACACAACACAAGTACTTTTTTAACATTTGATGATTAGTAGAACAACTAGTGATCATAAGATGTCATGCGTAATAGAAGGTCTCCTAGTATCTCCTAATTAAACTTATACACTCTAATAAGATGCCAGTACAAAACAACTTATTTCATTTGAGAATGATTCGAATGATCTAACAATTGTTCTACATGTTTAAATTTAAACTAAATCTGTGAGGCAGTTCGTTGGGCTTAAAGCGTTCGAGTCTCTTTATTTCCTCAAGGCTGTTCATTGCCATTTGCGCTGTTGCATTTGGATCAGTTCGTAATCGGGCTTTGTAGTTTTCGCTATTACTATGGGGCACATACCGCGAAGCACTGACAATTAGGCGAAGAACTTTATTTTGGAAGCATTGTAGAATTTCGATGTTTGAAGTGCTTGGTGTACACCACAGTTGCATGCCGTATAACCATTTTGGTTTGAGAATGGTCTTATGTATTAGAAGTTTAGTTTGGATGGACAGTTTGGATATCCGTCCGATCATCCAATATAACTTGTGAAGCTCGATTCAAAGATGTTTTCTTTTATAGAGAATGTACGTGAGTCAAGCTAGCTTCCTGTCGATATGCAAGGCGAAGTATTTAACAGTGTTGGTCTGTTTCAGCTGTCGATCATTTAAGCTTACCGGTGGACAGCTATTTCTGTTTAAGGTGAATGTAGTGTGGTACTGATTTGTGTTTATTTGCTGCGATAGGCAATAGGCCAGAACTGCTGCGTCGTTGTTATAAGACTTGTGGTTGGTAAATCAGAAATAAAAATTAGGTATAAAATTGGGCCCGGCACGTTATCTTGGGGGATTACAGATTTTAAGAAAGAAAAACTCATGCCAATCCAAATTAAGCAATATCTTCAAAATCTCTAATGTAATGTAAGGCTTTTCTGCAAATATTGGTTAACGATGCTCTAAAAGGACATACCTCCTTTTCATCTTTAACCTATGTTCATAAACGATGTTCCTTTTCCTTTGTGTTTTCCACTG
This sequence comes from Chrysina gloriosa, assembly GCA_038088585.1. NCBI lineage: Eukaryota > Metazoa > Arthropoda > Insecta > Coleoptera > Scarabaeidae > Chrysina > Chrysina gloriosa. Next base: position 58,537,963 of record CM076091.1, on the reverse strand, counting down.
AAGATCACCACTTGATGGCCTAATTATGTATTTGGAAATTTCCAAAGAATTAATGCGGTAAGAACTAATCTATTTCAGTTCTAAACTACATACATTCCCAATTTGATATTTCTAAAATAAATGGTGGACGTAATCCGAAAGCTAAGTTTAAGAGAAACGACACCAATTTGTCTCAATAGGTAATATATTTGCCCCTAACTATACATTACGCAACCAATACGTTTTACACCAACAATAAACGTACGTTCTCCCACAAATTTACAAACGCACAAGTCGCAAGCCAGCTAACACTGAAAAAGGAAGAATTTATTGTTATGAAGTTTTCGTGTTTATTGAAAATATTACCGGTGGACACGGGCACTGACAGCAAGGATTCAAAGGCCTAGCCGGTGGAATCACTTTTATAACGACATCGATTGATGGCTGTGGGACAATAGGAGCGACTAGAGGAGCTGCGGCCACAGGTTGCGGGCAAGGTGGACACACTGGTACAGGGCAGCAAAGCGGTGGACAGAAGGTAATCGGGGCGCACAACGGCGGATAACAGGGCGGGCAGCAAGGAGCGCAACCCGGTGGACAACTAGACATTTTCGTTTCTTTTGCGTTTTTTTTTGTGTATCTAATAGAAGTAAATACTTGTAAATTTTGAAATTGGATCTAAAGGGAAATTACCGGATTAGAAATTTTGATGTTTATTTGTAAATAACATGCATTTCCTAGACGACCTCTCGAATCTTTTGGAAAGATAGTCATCCGTGCGCTAATTTGTCTTAATCATATCTCGATGAATGTGTGGGAAGGTTCGACCAAAACGAAATAGTCAACATTTCGGTACAGTGGTTGAAAAAGTCTTGAGACATCGAGTTCGAATTCGCGCCCAAAAATATATACGGTCATTTGCAAATATGAACTTTATCTTCGTGTTATCACGATGCTTAGATAAATATATAATATGGACAGGACATTGCTTTTTATATAGCGGATATTCTCAAAGAAGTAGTATAAAAAACTCCTGCTCATGGAAGTTCGGGCTTGTTAATAACATATAAGGTGCTCCGGGGTTTCTGGATCCAGGGGGTAACTGGGCCAATGGTTATTCATATCCATATTTGTGGGAATTATAATGTTATGTGGTTAGCACACTTTCATCTTCTTTGTTTCTCTCTAGAACAACCAGGCATTACTTCATTTGGAGCCATTTTGTAGTTGTGAGAGGTTCAATAATGTTTAAGATAAGATTCTCTCAAACAACATGTTTCTTTGGAATGTTTAATGGGCTTCCCTCATTTTTTGGTTAGTACCTATTTCTTTATTACTAGCTAGGCATAAACATAATGAATGATTTTATCTATAAATATGCAAATTATCGCTCCTACGCTTATAGATATTTGTCTGGTATGAGTGGTCCAGTTACCCGAAAATTAGAAAAAGGGCTAACTGGACCATCCCATTGAGGTAACTGAGTTCAGAGGGATCCAGATACCCCGAGAGGGACCCAGTTAGTCCAATAATATCGAACAAGTGAAAATAAACTACCATGCAGCCTAATAGGTTTTTTCTTTTGCCTTGGTAAAACCTACTTATATCAAATCCTTCCTGTACTCAAGACTTCTTGTTTCGTACAAGATATTTCTTCTAGTAATGGAAATTATTGTGATGCTTACTCTATCCAAGAAAGTGAAGAAGACTACCTCGAAAACTTCTCAGAGTATGAGGATGAAGATAGAATTACACTTGCACCTAGTGAATTTTGCATCCCTAAAGTTTTTGGCAAAACAGAGAATAGCTTCAGATTATACGTAGCAAAGGTTTTCCAAAAAGAGGATGAAGACTACATGGTTCCTTTTTATAAAAGACATTCTCAGATAATGAAATTCAAAGAAACCGTTGAAGAATTCTACATTGGAGAGTTTTTTATAATTTCTTGGTAAGAAACAGGTTTCTTTAAATAAATGTATAAATACATATATTACTTTTTCTTATTATTTGAATTTCTTTCTTAGCCCCTTTTAGCAAACGCCCTTATTAGGGTCCCGATACAACGTCCAGAAACGGCTAAACAACAGAATAGAAGAGGAGGAATAAAAGACAAAATCAATAAAACGGAACAGGATTCGAGGAAGATCGGCAACACATGGAAGAGTATTATATAGAAAGACCATGTACAATATATGGAAGTAAAGAAAGTAACTCTGGATGAAGGGGAGCAATTGACTGAGAGGAAGGAGGAGGAGGAAAAATACTGAGGGGAAATCAACAAACTTAGAAATAACAAAACCGTAAGAGAAGATGAAATAGAAGCAGAACTGATAAAGCATTGAGAACAGCGACTACAATAAATACTAATAAGTAACTTGATTAAACAAATCTGGAAGAAAAACAGAATGCTCGACGATTGATACAATGGGCTAATCATACTTATATACAAGAAGAACGACAGAAAAACTGCAAGTATCACAGGTCGATAACGCTGCTAAATGTCACTTATAAAATACTAGCCAACTTGTTGAATTGACGACTGAAAGAACAAGCAGAGAAAATTCTGGGAGACTATCAGAATTGGTTCTGACCAAGCATATTCACCATAAATGGAATACATACTGTGGAGCAAATAATTCAGAAGATGCGGGAGCATAGTTTCGTTGGCTTCAGGGGGCCTATTGAGACAATCAACAGAAAAGAAATGATAGAATCAATGAAATCGTTGGGACAACATAAATAAAATTTCAGTAAACCTCGTTTGAAGGGAGTAAGGGAGTGAAACAAGGAGACTCGTTATCCCCAACACTTCATTCAATTTGGTGTTTGGAAAGGGCTACAATACGAGCAAATTTAGACAAGAAGAACATAATAGTTAATGGACTACAAATAATAGCTTATGCGGACGATGTGGCAATAGTAGGAAATACAAAAGAGGGAATAACACGAGTTCTGGAACGACTAGAGAAGAAGATACAAAAACTTGGTTTGGAAATAAATGATGCCGAAACAAGGAGGATGAGAAGAGATAGGACAAACACGTCAGTCCAACTGCGAACATAAAACCACCAATTTGAAGTAGTTACCGAAGTTACCTCGTTCAACTATTTGGGAGTCGCACTAGAGAAAAATGGAGGGGAGAGAGTGAGAGAAAGAATTGCGAAGGGAACTCAAGCAATTAGAAGAAACAGACCAGTGCTAAAAAACAAAATGCTGAAAAAGAGGATCAAACTAAAAACATATAAAACCTTAATAAAGCCGGTCATCGTGTAAGCAATGGCAACAACAACAATCAACAAAAAGGAGCAAGAAGACCTAAGGATAGTGGAGAGAAAAGTAATGAGAACGATATAGGAACCAAATGTTACAAGACAACCAGAAATAAGACTGAAAAAAAAAAGAAATGGAATCGAAGACTATCTTGAAGAGGAAAATATTGTAAGATTGTAAGAAGAAAATCGACGGATACGATAAGGAAGATAACCCAGTGGATTCTGATGTGGCCTAAAGGTAGAGAACGACCAAGGAAAAGATAAAAGGATACTATGGAGGACATACAGGTGATGAAAATAGGGGACTGGAGACTGCAGGTAAAGGGCTGGAGAGAATAGACAAAAATTATACAGGCAGCCAGAAATTAGAGAGGACTTTAACAAAAAGGGGGAACAAGAGGATGAATTCACTTCGTTAAATAGATGTCAGAAGATGGGACATATGTTGACATGTTGCAAAGAAAGTAAAGCAGGTAAATGACGATGGGCGAAACGGCATTACATAAAAGAAAATGATTTTTTAAAGACGCCTCTGATTTATAGTTTACTATAGAAACGCCCCTAAACTTGTTTCAATTAACACTTGTCAATAGAACACCATATTTTGGCTCATCTGCTTCAAAATTCCAAGTATTTTCCTCAAATAACACAGTTCCAGAAGAAGAAAATGGCTAACTGTTGCCCTCAACCACCTTGTCCGCCATGCTGCGCTCCACCATGTTGTCCTATGCCATGCTGTGTGCCAGTACCAGTTTGTCCGGCACCTCCACCACCCTGCTGTCCTATACCACCGGTGTGTGTACCTTGCTGTCCTCAACCTGTCTATAATATGGTATACCCAGTTGTACCGCCTTGCGTACCGACGTGCCCGTGCCCGTGCCCCTGTCCATGTCCGTGTCCTCCTGTTGTAAGTACACGTGTCTTATTGTTAGACTATCAAGACTAGTCAAAATTCTAATTTTTTATATATTCTTTCCAGTGAGGATGTTGATATTCGGCAATGTTGGTTGATGACAGAAGGAGTTATGTAATGACGTTCTTAAAGTAGATAAATTTTGTATAACGTACTATGAATTTCCTTGTAACGGTATAAGATGCAATAATGTTATTAGTAATATGTCGTGGCATAAGTTAAGTGGACGCTTTTGTAAATGTGCAACGATTAAATTTAGGCTAAATCAGTTTCTGTTGTGTTTTTCTTTTAAAATGTATCTAACCCTTATTATATCGAGTTGATTCGTTCTTGGCAACTTGGTTATCATCTTCTATTAAGGACGCTTAAAAATTCGTGTTGTATTGTAAGTGTCGTAACTATGAATAGAAATAATTTTATTTGCGGTATTTGATTGTGGCGTTGTATTCGATGCAATAAATAAACAAAAGCGGTCCTAATTTGATTCATGTAATTTTTCCAGGTCATATCAACATATATTTTGCCGATTTTATGAAGTGGTCCAACCCTAACAGCAAAGACCAACCCTGACTGCAAATTTCATTTTTCTAAATTGCCCATCATTTTTTTTTTTCATTTCATTAGTTGTCAACCCACCGCCAAAGTTTTGTTTTACTTCAATCTTTCCAACGATGTGCAATAATAATATCAATACCCATTTGTCACCTACTTATTGGTAAAAGTCAAAAAAGGGTACACACGACAGACTACAAATAGAGCGACCACTACAAATATTTGCAGATGATGCAGTTATTTTCGCAAGCAATGTTGATCCAACAATAGCCACCACCACAATGCTTCAAAAACAACTAGACGAAACACAGACATGGTTGCAAAAATGGAAGATCAAAATCAATGCAACTAAATCAGCCCAAGTAACATTTACTAAAAGGAAAGACCAATACCCTCCAGCTTACTTAAAGAACACACAAATACCATAATCCACTACTACAAAATATTTTGGGATGTATTAAATAGTGTCTTTGTCTCCACTTAGGTGCAAGGTGCGACATAAAAATTCGGAGAAGTAAGGTCGTCAGTCCGGTTTACACTAGTTAATGATAACACTCTTTTATGAAACCTTAGTAATTAGTATTTTTTCCTTATGATGGGTCACATCTTCTCTCTTCACAAACCAACATTAATCACCCATTATAGCTGGATCCCATCGTCCTTGATACCGAATATCCATTGTCCTTATATCTTGATGGAATCTTTCACCCTATTCGTCGCTGGCAACGTCCAAATTCTTAGGGGAAAATGATTAATGGGAGTGGAGAAAAGGAATTTTTAATGACATTCGGCAACCAAGCGATTTGTAAGAGTCTAAAAGTTCATCAACTAGTTTTTCATAGTTAGCATCCATATTGTTGCCTAAAAATTCCCTCGCTACACTTACAAATGAGTTCCAAGCTCTGAGTTCTTGCGCGGTGAGCTTTTCTATTAAATTATCATCATTCGGGAATTTTCTAATTTGTGGTCCAGTAAAAATGTCTTCTTTTAATTTGGCGTCACTTAACTGGCAAAAATAGCAATCGTTAAAATAATTGGCGGATTCTCGCCATATCATTGGAACTTCAAAAGCTATACTTTTTCTTTGCCGTTTCATCCACTGCACCTGCTGACACAGCACACATGGGGAGCCCACTGCTTATTTTGATCTCCAGTTAAAACGCCAAAATATATGAAACAGGTTTTTTTCACATTTTCAGAAAATTATCTGGCTTGTGATTTAACCAGAAGTTCTTCACAAACATAAGAAAACTTGTCAGGAGAAATTTTGCAACCGCGGTGCGTTTCACTTGACATTTTCGTCGTTAAAAAAACTTTCCTAACTACACAGAACCACTAACTTCGAAAATCGAACGAAGACTGAATAAGAGAATAAGTTTAACGTTATATACACTCCATCCTAGGTTATTTTTCTGTTTTAAAATGCACCGCTTTTAAATGGCCCCTCATAAAATTTATTACTTACCAATATGAAAGGGTCTAATGAGCCCATTGAAAACTAGACGTATTAGGGCATTATGAATATTTTTTCTATTATTAGAAAGGTATTAGCACTGTGAAAATGCTGAAATTACTACTATTTAGCACAGCCAGAATTTTTTGTTCTATAATCAAACCTTTCTTTCATGTATTTTCACGTTATAAAGGAATTCTAGAGCAAAAAAGTAAGAGTAAATGTTTTCATCCGAATACTCGTTTACATTGCTGTACATGGCCATTTTTTATTCATAGTATTCCTAAATCTGTATTATATTCATATTTTGAGCCAAGAACCGTTCATTCCGCCCCCGATCAGATACAAATTTCACGACCAGAATTTCGATAATTATAATAAACGAAAGAAAACGTGTCCTGTCTGATCATTACGAGATTGATAGACATTTTGTTATGGTTTAATAATTTATTAGGAAAGCGTCATTTATCATCGTGACCAGCAGTTGTAGTTTCATATTTTTTCCTACGTCTGAATTGTTCTTGCACGAGGTAAAGTGGACTAAAAATTTAACGGTGGCATATCTCTAATTTATCATTTTTATTTATAACACGCTAGAGGCAGTTATTACTCGCAATCAGTGCATGTTTTCTGTTGTACTGATACAATTTTCGTGCTTAAATATTCAAATAATTTGATCAACATTGGATATGCGTGGACAATACCCAGTTTGGGCTTAATCGAATTGAAAGATTTTTTTTTGTAATGATTTATTTATGTACGAGGAGTCATGGTTTATTATAGGTTTCATTGACTTCTTCCTAATCCAAACCCAGGCGCAATTTTCTATTGCAGAATGGCAAGGAATAAAATGAACTAGTTCGTCCGCTTATCATGCCAAATTGATACAAACTCTACTGATTCTAAAGAGAAATACATACATAATGTGAATGTTTTCTAAAAAAAAAAATTATAGCTTACTAACAACAATAACTAAGCACAAATTTCCTATATCACTTGATGAGGGATAACGAAATTATGCTTCATTAATTTCGGACCACAACCGTGGACTATAGGTTCGCCCTCATTGCGACTCGTCAGTGCAGTAAACCCAGCTTATTATTATTCCCTACTTCCTTAAGTGGCACCTACAATTTGTGCCATTTTGGCGTACTTAGCAAACTGTGGCACTTTTTCTCTAAACAATTGCCTGACAAGAAACAAAATTTTCGTAAGTCGTTAAAGAGGGAGTCATTTATACATTGTTCTTTAGAATTATTAGTTTGGCTCTCGTATATGAAAATAGTTTTTTTATTAGGGGGACCAAAACTCCCCCGTGACACTATTCTTTTTTATGATTCTTGCATTAAAGACAACTCAGCTGCCCAAACATTTATTTGCAGCAATTGAATGAGAAAGATTTTATTACAACTATTTCCCCGATTCTCCCATAATTACCTAATCTTGTAAGTGTGTACTTCTTGTCTGATGAACAACTACGCCCCGTACAAAAATACAGCCGCTAATAGTGAATATAGTGATCCCGAGTGCATTTTTCCACAATATGTAAACGTAAATGTACGTGATACTCTATCACATCGGTAAACTTCCCACTGCACAATTGTTTTATAATAAAATCGGTTTATACGGTTGTGATAATGCTTCCCTCGAGCTGGCGAAACACGTGTCACCGATTTTATTATGAAATAATTTTATACTGAGGAGTTTACCGATGTAATATAGTGTCAGTAAATTATACCACAGTCCTTGCAATCACCTTCATAAATGTATACAGCAGAAGTAAACAACATGTTTGATGTTCATATATATTTAATTATTATTGGTATTATTTTGAAATATCACACAAAAAGAAAAGTCTATTCTATGCAAAACACTCAATTCAAAAGTTTAGCAATCTTATCTTATCTGAGGGGCTGAAACCTACAACATACAAATACTCCTCCGTAATATTTTTCCCCAAACCATTTCGACTACAAAAATTATGCTGCTTGTCGTCAGTCCCCCAATTAAAATAAGAAAGCAAAACTTAAAATCGCCGACTCTGAACCGTTTTCTGTGCGTTATTGTCGGCTTGTTTTTTCCAAAGGGCGTGTACATCGAAAGATTGCTCATTAAATCCACGTACCATTTATTTGTCAACCCTCCAGCAATGACTTGCCTAATTATTCGAGTGATATCATCCGCCAAAATCGAATCTTTTCTCGCGAGATGCGCCAGGGCGAATCGTCTCGGACATTCTGATACTAAATGGCGCTGTGTTTCCCCGAACTTTTTAATATGGATTGCATCGTCGTAATCGTTAACTGCACGCCTTTCGAGATACGCCGGATATTTGGTTTCGTTCCTGCCTAGTATGACCAACTTGATTTTCTTCGCGTAAGACTTACTGGTACTTTCAAAAGTATCTTTCAAATTATCAGATTTCGTCGAAACTGGCATTCCGCTTTCAGCTAACTCCTCGAGGGTATCGATGTTATCTATAGCTCTCGGCGTCGTCAGGATCTTGTACAGAGAACTTTGGAAGGTTGTATTCAATATCACCAGAAATAATAAAATTACGGCGAAGAGAGTCTTATTGGGATACTTCCGTCTTGAAAATCGTTGTGAAATGTTCAATATGATTTGTAGGCCGTCCAAAATAATAGTTTGCACGCGATAATCGAAGATTTCTCCGTTATTTCTTTGCACTTTTGCGTTTTGTTTCCTGGAGATGCTATACAGGCTTAACAGGAGAATGGAAAAAATCCTCCTAATAAGATCCACACCTCGATGTTGAAACAGCGCATTATGAAAACTTGCCGAATTTCGTTAGATTTTGGTACGATGACGCAAAGCTCGTCTTCTCCAATCACTTCCAAAAAGTCAATTCCGAGATCGAATAATCGGTAAGGAATAGAGGCGAAAAGAGGAAATCGATATCCTTTTTCTCAATTTTCTCAAAATATCCCTCGTCTTATTAACGGCACCGGGACGATACGTAAAATAGGAAACGGTACAATTCAATTTCTTGCTCACAATGCTGGCGAGAAACATATTTAGATCGACAGAATTGGCAAAATTTGAGACGGAACGAATGTCCGTTTGGTATAGATTAACTTCATTCTTTCTAAATACGCTTTGATATTCGGAATTATTAAAATACACGAAATTTTTCGAAAAATAATTATAACTTACGATTTCCCACGTCTCCTTACATCGAATTTTTATAATCAACAAGTTTTGAAACGAAGACTTATGAGCTTGTTGAAATAGCGTTAAATGTTCAGATTTTTTACCATTATAAGTAATAATTAAGACCTTTCTTACGATGCCAGCAATATTATTTCTGATGTCTGTAAAATAATTCAAAATATCAAAACTAGTATCAGAAAGAATCAGAAATCCTTGAGTAGAATTAACTTTCGTCAAATTCATCCCCATATTGGAAACGATCCTAACTGAAAAATCTTCGTAAATATCAGAAACCATGACTCTTTCGAGAAAAACATTATTCTCGTAGAAAATTGTTAAACAAGTGCACTTTTCGAAATACCTCCTTATAAAACTGGCCAGACCAGAAATATTTTCGAAGGAATCGCGATAAACCAAATTACAATTGCAAAATCCACATAATAGCACCAAAATTATTAAAATAAAACCGTCCATACTTCAAGAAATCTTTGGGAATTGCCAGGTGGAATTTTCTAGCATCAGCTCGAATGTTTACACACGCATTATAGGAAATTACTTGAAATTGTTATTTTAACGACGCGTCGTTGGTTTTGAAACGAGGATGTCATCAGAAAATATATAATCACCGTTATAGTAAAAGTTTTCGAAATAATGACTTCCTTCGGTGGTAATTTGTGTTGTATTTTGTATGTTTTACGATGTACATATCTTTTATACGTTTTTAAATGTAGTGGATACATGCGCATTGTGTATGTACAACATACAATAGAGTTCGATATTTATTTATGCGATTTCTCGGTTCTATAACTCCGAAAATACTATTTAAATATTGTTCATAAAACAGAAATTTCGTTCCATTAAGATTACGAAGAAATATTTCTAACATAGCAGAAGAAGAAGGTTTTTAATTTCACTTCAAAATGCCCACCAAAATATAAATGTTAATAACAATTTTCGACTATAACAATTTGTCCCATTGAAATATCAAGGAAATATGAAGATTAGCACCATCTTTATTAAATAAGGTGAAAGTACGGTTATACCAGTTAAGTTTGGGTAAAAAGAAGCGTAAAAGCAGCCTGGACGAAATGAAGTAACTTCTTTTGATGTTTCTCGAGCTTTTGCAATCATTTATTGTTCTTCAGGAGTACATCTGAAGTTTCGAATCAATTGGCAACAACATTTCGTAATACGGAATAAACTCGCATCAAACCACTGTCTCTCTTCGATGCAGGTTTATTCCGTATTACGAAATTTTGTTACCAATTGATTTGACATTTCAGATGTACTCCTGAAGAAGCAATAAATTATTGCGAAAGCTCGAGAAACACAAAAGAAGTTAACTTATTTCGTCTAGGCTGCTTTCCCCGTTACTCTTCTTTTTATCTAAGTCTGTATTAATGCAATAAAAATAAAAATCTCAGATTTAGAATTCACTCAAATAAAATAATTCCAAAAAGTTCTGAAAATCTTCAGGGATTCTGGCCCCTAAGTGCGTAGCTCTAAATAGCACTCCTAATTTTTAATGAACTCAGAGGCGGCTGATACCTGAAGGCACAAGAGCACGTAAAATGAATCGTACACTTTGTACCCCCGAAGTTCTGAATCAAGAATTAATTGAAATTCGAAAACAAATTCAAAATGCGATATATTTAACGTTACCGTCAAATAAGAAGTAAACAATCACTTTTTAAATTTTAGATACTGTAGTACAGTGGATTCAAAATCGTTTGCAAGTCACCTAACTGGTGTAAAATTGGTTGCATAACTCATGGGTTGCTATTACTTCAAATAGTTACTAGCAAATATTTTATTTAATCATATTCAGAAATTAGATCATGTTTAGTGCTTTTCACTAAAGCAATAGTGCAATATTGGTTTCATATATTACTTGGTCAAGTGTTTTTCAAACGTACTGAAAGATCTGATAGTTAAACATAAAAATGATAAATGAAAAACGCCATTTCTAAAAAGGTAACAAGAGTAAAATAAGCTGAAAGCTCACATACTAAATGCAATGAACATTGCTTCTACACAGACTGACAAACTGACTTAATTTGTTAAATTAGAGCATCACAATTTCATAAAATTCCGAAAGGTTTTCCCAATATCCCAGGATAGTATAACAGAAAAATTCGTTCAAAAACTTATGAAGCAATCCAAAAGATAAAATAACCATAGACAATGATTTATAAGATCGAATATGGAGATTTGTAGAAATTATATACATACATATCTATAGATCAAGCTTTTTTATCCACATTAAGATACCGCTAAAAGAGGATGCGAAAGGATCATCTAGACAACCACAGAAACACATAGAAGAAGAAGAAGAAAGGATTTGGCGGCGATAAGGCAAAGAAGAAGAATCGGCCAAAAGGGAAATTTTGTTATAAGTTAAACAAACAAATCCTTCTTGATAAAGCAACATATGATAAGTTGCTTAAAGAAGTGTAGCAAAATAAGTTAATTATTCCCTCCGTCAGACTTGGGCGGTACCAATTACTTTTCAATTACCAATTACATATAATTAGTAATTGATTATTGCCAATTACTAATTACACGTAATTGGTAATTGGTCGTGTAATAATTACAAAATGTAATTGGTAACGCCCAAGTCTGCCTTCCGTACTATCAAAACGTTTGATGGTTAGGGATTGTTTGGCCTGAAGGGCATTCGTTGAACTCCAACAGAATGCAAATAAAAATAAGGGGACTGTGGCTAAAATAATATATAATTTAAATAAAATTACCCTTACCACATCTTTCGGAAAAAATCCAAATTGGATTCAAATTGGATTTTTTTCGAAAGGTGTGCTAAAGGTAATTTTATTTATTTTATATATCCAACAGAATGGTCTTGTTAAACAATTTGTTCAATATCATGTCCAGCTAATTTGTATATATCAGAACGACAAAGTGACGCTTGGGCAATGGCGTGTGACTGGTCTTATCAGGGTTCTATCATTATTCATCTTGGTCTTCTTGCCTAGCATCTTGTTTTTTAGCAAGTATCTATTTGTACCGTATATGTCTGATTTCCATTTTCTATTCTTTTACCACTATTTCCTTTCCTCTTTTTGCAATGGTTACTTCCAGTATGCGGATACTGAGTCAAATTTATAGTTTTCTGTGGTTAGTAGTGTGCCTGTTTTAGTTTCTTCTGCAGATCCCCTGTACTTTATCTCACTTTCTATCTAATAATTATGACAATGATGATGATGGAAATTCGTTTTCGTTTTATTTAATAAACATTGATAACGCAATCTCTCTCTCTAACTGGCGATAAGTCATTACAAAGATTAGGATGGAAACTTTTATCGGATAAGTGACTTCGCTTTATTATGAAAAATAATCGCCTATCTATATATCTGCTCTCTTTTTAATCATAAAAGAACACATAAAATAGGAAATATGTAGAGAGATATTTCCCACAACGAGCAGGCATGAGACGACGAGACATAATAAATACTCAAGATAAGCAATTACACGGATACTGAAACTTAGCATTTTCGACATACCCCTCATCTGGTTAAATAAAAACTGTCCGTTTGATGTCTTTCTAACCGAGGGAATGTCGGGACAGAGAAGATCTTTAAGACCTAAGTATATAGACAACCGAAACTAACAATTACTAACAAAATACCAAGACTAATTTGATCAGTCATACAGCCGGCATAAAAAGACAGAATTCCTAAGTCACTATTAAATACAGAAACAGTTACAAGGAGAAAAAGAGGATGACCGCGCAGAGGTGAGTGGAGGCAGTGGAAGAAGATCTACAGTTATTGCGAGTTTGCAAGTGCAAAACTGGAAAACAGTAGCGCAAGACAGGAATAAGTGGAGGAGTACAATTGAAATCCTGGATCTTTAAGGCATGTTGTACTGTTTTGTGCTCTTACATAGACGAAGAGCAAATATAATTATTTTTCACTTATTGATTGTATATGGCATCACATTTTAAAAATTGAATGACAATTGGATTGCATCAAATATGCAGTTGAGACTGGTCTATCAGCTATTTTTATTATTAGCGTGCTGTTTTATAGTTCTATTGAATTTTTGAAGTAAAACAATTCATGGTTGGAAGAGTAGACAATGTATATCTAAAAACGTACATGGTTTATGAAATGTTGGTGCTTTTAATGGTGGAAAGGCATGGAAGTAAGAAGAAGAAGAAGTAAGGGAGTTGTTGGCTGCCTACTTCACGACCAAAACAATTGAATAAGGAATTTTCATATTTATTATTGTAGTGTATTTTAACCGATATATTTACATTTTAATTATTTGCAAGCGGATTCATCAACAGTTTCTTTTTAGATTTACCGCTTTCTTATGGGCGTTGTTTGCTGAATACAAGCGACATTCATTTTTTAGCAATTCGCTTTAGTCTAACTTCATTTATGTACAATATCAAGCGGGAAATTGTGAATTATTGTCTGCCTATCTTCATATGCGTCTCTTCGTTGTCAAAAAATGTATGGTTTTGTGTAATGGTTGTATTTATAAATTCATTTTCTGAAGCAATAAGTCGATTTTCAGAAGTTTTACGATGTGAAGCATCTCGCATACTTGTCCAGTAGGTGTGTGGAAAATTAAAGTAATCCGTTACGTTCAATATTGCGTCCTTCACTCTATAAGGATATTTTTTAAACAATGTTTGGTTAGCATATATACGCTTAAAACACACTTGCTTTCTTTTCTTCCTACCTAATTACAAACCTCAAATTTGCAATGTAACGATCAGAAATTAACATTTGCCATTTAGTTCACCGTTTATAACCTAAAAAATATATAAACATTGATTTTAGATTATTATTTCGCGACGACATGGACGATTCCCAAGAGCACATGAATAATTCCTGTATCAAAAATAAGTCTGCCGTTGCGGCGGACAAGTCAACACCAGAAAAGGCGAAAATTAGCCCTTTGGGCAAAAGTCGTTATGGCCGTGCGAGGAAACCAAAAATATCTCAAGATTTCTGCGATATAGACGATGCTATAGATGACAACAGCGATGAGCAATTTGTTAAACCACCTAAAATGCCAAAAACACCAAATAAACTCAGAGGTGGGCATACAAATATTAATGGAGTTCATACCTCCTTAAAGGATATAATAAACAAGCCGAAACATCGAAACTTTCACCACAATAATAATATGGAAATTGTACATATAACAGGGGATTCGGATGTTAATGATATGTATATGTATAAACCAAAAGAAAAGGTACAGGAATTACCTCAGAAATTTTCAAAAACGTTAGTAGAAAAGCCAAAGTTACCTGTAGCTAAGAATATTTCAGTTACTAAAGAGAAAATACCAGATATTAAGGATAAAAAGCTATCTGAGGAATTAAAACCCATTCTAAGTGAGGACATCTTCCAAAGCCCGCCGATAAATGTAGCTGAGGTGTTTAAGATAATTTCAAATAAACCAAATGAAGTTGAGTTAGAGACTACAGCCAAGCAAAATTCAAAAATGGTAAAAACATACACCAACAAAAGAAAAAGTTTCCAAAGATCATCTACTTTGATCGAAAGTTTTGCTTTACCTGATGAACCTATCGTACCCATCAATGAAGATGAATACATAAAACCAATGAGAATATCCGAAATTGATGTAGATATTGTGAAACCAGAAAGTGTCAATTTGATTGACAGGGAGTTAATCGATTCTTTATGGAAAATTGGTGCTGCAGAAAATAATTGTTGCTGCCATGACAATGACATCAGTAATGTGCCTGTTTTCGATATTAGAAGCAGATTTACTCCCGAGAAAGATCTTTACGATGAGAATAAAGATGTGATAGAGAACAAAGATGATTTAAAATCCATTTCTATTATTGATAGTGTGAAAAACCAAAGCAAAGATAAGATATTGAAATCTAATACGGAGGAAAATGTAATTTCTACACCAAAGCTAAAAGTTGAGAAAATCGAAAATGAGAAGAAGGAAGAAAAGCACATCATCATCAAACGAATTATTAATAAAAATATGGACATCGATAATGAAAATTCGTTTGCCAAAATTCTCGAATCCCCCAGTACAATCAAAAAGGAAAAAGACATGTTTATTGGAAAATCACCAAAGAAAGGGATTTGTGAACTAATTTACGAAAGGGATGATCGGGTAATTAAGAAGGAGAGCAAAGCATCGACAGATATTGGTGACATTGAAGAACATATTAAAATTTCCCTTATTGATAAAGCAAAGAAAAAGGAAATTCTCGAAGAGAAGCAGAAGGAAATGTATAAGGGTGGGATAGATATAAATAAATTGAAAAATCAGATTAATTTGCGTATGGAGGAGACTATGGTTGGTACCAAATCTGATGTTCATAATGGAGAAGAAATCAAGAAAGTGAAAGATGGAATTGTTCCTATTACAGATCTTCCTATTGTGGAAGAATCTGTTAAAGGGGTCCCTATTGCGGACGGCCGCATTGTGAATGTACCCACTGTGGAAGTTCTCATTCCGGAAGTTGTGGAAGATCCTGTTGTAGAGGTTCCTATTACAGAAACTGTGATTAGCGACGTTGAGGTTCCAATGACCAAAAACTTTGAAAAATTGGACTTGACTACTGTTGATAATAAAAAAGGTAATTTGATTTTTCAGCTTGTTTTAAATTTAATTTCTTCCCAATTATTGCAAGAACTGTGGTGTGCTATAACTGACTGATTGGTAAAACTTCTCACCATGCAATTATTATTTTTTTCTTTGGTTTTCAATTTCTATTCACACAGTAATTATTTTTCTTGTTCCGTACATTTCGGTAATTTTACATTCCAGGTACACATAAACCTGGAGATTTGATGTGGGCCAAGGTAGGTAGATATCCTTATTGGCCCTGTCTAATAATAAACGATCCCGAAACGAAGGAATACGTGATGAATAGATGTATGTTGTCGAAACGCGTGGGAGGAATTTTTCTAACAGTTTTATTTCAGATCGTTACCATGTTTACCATGTGCGATTTTTTGGAGATAACGGGCGCAGATCGTGGATTCCAATTAGACATTTACTACCTTATGATACTGATCTTACCACTGTTGTTAAAGAGGTAGGTTTCTTTTTGCAAAATTATAATTCATTTTTTTGTGGTTTTACAACAGTAATTAAAATATCATCTGCACCTATAAAATTTATATCACTTCGTAGAATACTTTCTCGTTTGCTGTTTGGTTTAAAAGCTAGTTGTTTGAAAAAATATTTCATTTGTACTGATAGTACAGCGCTTATCATTTAAATTTGTATAAATAAATTGTTATAAATAATTCACTTCCGTACTTATGGATCTCTTTAGAACAAGAACGAAATCGTCATCCCGCATAAATCTACTAAATCGTACAAGCAATGGTTGGTTGGTTGCGAAGAGGCAGATAGTTTAAAAGAAAAGACGAAAAAGAAAAATTCCAATTCTTCAGGAAAATATTTTCGAAGAAAAAACATCTACCGAAAAAATCGCAGGAAAGGGGCGCCGTTAAATTATCCAATAGAGTGCGAATGAAACCGGAACAAATCAAAAAGAAAACCATACAGAAAAAATAATACAACCTACTGGCACCGATAAACTACGTATGGAAATCTTAGAGAACTTAGCCGATATCCTTACAACAACCGAGTTCAGAAGAACAACGCGCTCGTCCAGAAGAAATTCTATGAAATCGCACACTACAGTTGGAAGTAAGAACGAAATGGATGATATTGAAGCAGACGATGATTCGAAGAAGCACGATTCGTCCTCGTACTGTTCCGAGGATGAGTTGAATAATAGAACATTTTTCCCGTTGACGGTGGAGTCGCAAATTGCCTTGTACAAAAGAAATAATTTATTTAAGGGCGTATCCAAAGATAGAGTTTGCCAAATTTGCGACAAACCGGATGGAATCGTGAAATGCAAAGGTCGCTGTAGTGGATACTATCACGTGTCTTGTGCGAGTCGAAAAGAAAATTCAGATTTAAGCGAAAATCATTCGATTACTGACATCTCGTTTGATACAACGCAATCGCAACCTGGTACTCCTAGTGGGGAAAATCAAAGTGAGAAGGAAGTAAATCGTGATCATAAAATTAACGGGAGTATCGAAGAAGTAAGTCTACAACCGAGCGAGGTAGCTTCTCGGCCAGAAGATAGTGGTAATAGCAATTTGCGAAACAAAGACGATAAAAATGCAGCATTACGGACGCGTAGAAAGTCGAGAGCTTCCCCTGTAGATTCCGACGATGCACAAATCGAACGGATCGGAGATAAAAATGAATTTAAAGAGGAACAAAAACCTACTAGGAGGAGTCCTAGAAAGTCTAGAATTTACGATACGAACATACCTCGTCGAATCACCAGGAGTCAAAGTCAGGAACGAGAATTGGTACCGAGGCAAGCGTTCGAGAACAAACCTAGGAGGGCGAGATCGCAACGTAATTCCGTATCTGAAAATTTAGAAGAAATTGACATGACCTCGATGGTATGCGACAAAATCAAAGACGAAATACGAAGTGATAAGAAGATATGCGAAATATCCTTGTATGACATAAAAGGTCTAAATGATTTAAAAGACTGGAATAAGGGAATTGAAAGCGAAATCTTCGTTAAAAATATTGAGAACTGTATTAACGATACAGATCGCAAAAAATTAAAAGGGCGTTAAATCCAGATGTGACGCATCAAAAGACGATATCAAAGATGGGGAGGAAAGCAAATCTGATGATGCACAAATAGTACTTAAGGATGTCAAGGAAGACACCAACGAACAAGCTCGTAAAAAACAGGAATGCAACGTAAAAATTGTACATATCAAAGATCGCAAGAAAACGGGTACTTCCCCTAAACTAACGTTAAATCAAGATTCCGAATTTGAGAAATTACCTTTGCTCGATCAGATCGATCATAAAATGCAGGAAGTTATGCAGAAAGTTGATAAAAACATCTGTACGCTGATTCGACAACCGATTACACCAGCTCTGAAGAAAGCGCCGTCGATGTATTGTCTCCGAAAGGGAAAAAACTAATTGTAAATTCGTTATCACAAAATATCAGCCCAAATAAGGTTGTTTTGGAGGAGGAAACTGCCGGTAATATTATAGAGACAACCGATAAGAAAACAGTGCAGGTGAAAACGTCGAAACAAAACAAAAATGAACAGCAGCAAAACGAAATCGATTTCAAATGCGCCGATTGTCTCGAAGATATCGATCATCCCTGCTTCGTCTGTCACAAATACGTTTCGAGGAAAGGTTCTAGCATAAGACAGAAGTGTTCCATATTTCCGTGCGGCAAATTCTATCATCCCGACTGCTTAAAAGTGTGGCCACAAACCCAATGGTCCGTGATATCGACCACGAAACATAAACAATCGAATACTAATCTGGACACGTTCGTTTGTCCCGTTCACGTTTGTCACACGTGCGTTTCAGATGACCCTAGAGCAGCTATACCTCGCTGTACCAGCGATAAAGTTGCTAAATGCTTACGATGTCCGGCTACTTACCACAATAGTGCTCACTGTATACCGGCCGGTACGGAAATTTTAAGTTTCACACAAATTATCTGCCCAAGGCACTTAATGAAAACACAAAAAAGAGCGTTACCGATCATAAACACCACGTGGTGCTTTATATGTTCCGAGGGCGGCGACTTGATTTGTTGCGAAACGTGCCCTACGAGCGTACATTTGGAATGCCTGAAAATAAATCTAGCGGAAGACGATAATTTTATTTGCGAGGACTGCGAGACGGGACGGTTTCCTCTCTACGACGAAATCGTCTGGGTGAAATTGGGAAATTATAGGTGGTGGCCAGGAATAATTTTGTTTCCGAATGAGATCCCCGAAAAGATTAAAAGCGTCAAACACATCCGAGGCGAGTTCGTTGTTAAATTTTTCGGGACCTACGACCACTACTGGGTAGGGCGAGGAAGAGTGTTTTTGTTTCAAGAAGGCGATTCGGGGAAGCCCCGGGGAGTTCGCGCAAAAAGACCGATGCGGTATTCAAGAAGTCGATACAGGAGGCTACTGAAGCGCATCGTATAAAAAGAGGTACGTTCAATTTCTCGTCCTAGTACGAAATATCCCCGATTTATTATTTTCAGAATTTAAGCAGGCTATTATTGATGAAGCGGCGATTAAATCCAAACATAAACCTCCTCCGTATATTAAAATTAAGATGAATCGTCCCGTCGGGAATGTCAGGCAGTTTGATGGGAATATTAGCAACACGACGCCTTGTGAGTGCAAACCGAATAGTCAAAATCCTTGTGGTGCGGATAGTGATTGCCTAAATAGGTAAGTTATTAAATCGTTGCTGAACAAAACATTGTGTATGTCCACCTAACCCGCAAATTCCAGAGAAAATTGATTCGTTGTATGTTGCGGTGATAATAATGTAGGTTACTCTGGTGTGTTTGCTCCGCGTTATTTGCAACAAACAGAAAATGCAGTCGATTTTGGAGGAGCGGGAGGGGGTCAACATCCTTTATTATTATTTTGCAACATGTACTTTTATAAAAAAATCTTTGTTCAATCAGATATTCTTTTAGATTACTTTTAACTGAATGCAATCCAGATGTGTGTCCGGCTGGTGAGAAATGTCAAAATCAAAATTTCGAAAAACGAACTTATCCGCCCTTAGTACCGTACAAAACCGAAGGAAGAGGTTGGGGATTAAAATCGCTAGAAAAGATCGCGAAAGGTCAATTTGTAATCGAATACGTCGGAGAAATGATCGACGAACAGGAATATCAAAGAAGAATAAAGAAGATGCACGAGCAAAAGGAGGAGAATTATTATTTTTTAACGATCGACAAGGATCGAATGTTAGATGCCGGCCCAAAAGGTACGGATTTATTCGATCTACGACGAAAATGAATTTTCTTACGAGAACTTTTAAAAAATTTGCAGGAAACGTGGCTCGTTTTATGAACCACAGTTGCCAACCGAATTGCGAAACTCAGAAATGGACCGTCAATGGGGATACGCGCGTCGGTTTGTTTGCCGTCGATGATATTCCAAATAATACCGAGTTAACTTTTAATTATAATCTCGAATGCGTCGGTAAGGAGAAGAAGATGTGTAAATGTGGTGCTCCTAATTGTAGTGGATTTATTGGCGTGAAAGTTAAACCGGTGAGTATGAAAAATTATAATATTACACCCCAATGTCCTGTCAAGCTCAGAGAAGCTCTGATTGGGCTTGGCCATTGCGCTAAACGACTTTACTTCAAGGATCTGCTACACATACTTATTACTAGAGTTTGTCAAAGAGGTGGATGACGTGTTATCATTAAAAAGTGTAAATCGGACTGACGCTGTCACTTCTCCAAATTTTATTGCTCAATGTTAAGTTGTCATTGATTAGTTATCATTGAATAATAAAATTTACACTACTTAATGATAACACGTCATCTACCTTTTTAGCAAACTCTACTTATTACTCGGTATAATTTTTCAAATTTGATTTGTGCTTGAATAGTGCGTCGTATGCGTTTATCCAAAAACACTTGACATAATTACCGACTATTACAACAAATTTCGTTCAAATCGATTTGTATCACGTCGCAATTGTTACGTTTTCTTTTCTTTTGTTCGCGCGTACCTCGATTTCTGTCGTTACACTTTTTGCTATTAATTAATCTTAGTTCGTGGCGATATTTCGTTATCGATTAGTTATCGATTCCATTCTGAGGATAGAGAGAGCCTTTCGGGCGAATTTACGATACGTTTTCCGCTTGACGTATTATTCGTGAGCTCACGAAGCAGAAAACGAATCGTAAATTCGCCCGAAAACGAGCGTGAAGGCTCCCTCTATCCGTCAGAATGGAAATCGATAAGTAATCGATAACGAGATATCGCCACGAACAAAGATTAATTAATAGCAAAAAGTGTAACGACAGAAATCGGGGTATGCGCGAAGAAGAAAAACGTAACACAATGTCTCCTTATTAATCTAATGAGAAAATTAATAATAAAAGAAATATTTTACAGGAAGAACAGCCGAAAAGATTAAAATCGAAGCTAAAGCATCGTAGAAAAAAAGTTCGCCTCTACCCGAACCGGCTAATAAGAAACCATGTTTTGTTTGTGGCGAGAACGGAGACGTCTTTCTGTGCAATAACAAGATTTGCACCAAATCCTATCATCCAAGATGCGTTAACTTGGATTCATGGCCGGATAGTGAGTAAAAGTTAACATCACACAATTACGAAACTATACAAATTTATTTTCGTATAATGTAGATAAATGGGCGTGCCCCTGGCATAACTGTAATATTTGTACGAAAAGAACCATCCGATGTTGCGTGAAATGTCTTAACTCGTACTGTCCCGTTCACTCGGATGGAAATATTCGTTACGATAAGCTGTTAGGATTTATTTGTTTAGAACACGATCCCGTAAGTATTATTTCCTAATAAATTCTCCATAAAATGCAAGTTTTCGTATAGTAAACAAAAACAACTTTTTAGAATAAGGCTGATTTGCAAGAAAACAAAATAGAAAAGAAATCGCAGAAGGATTTAAAAACTTCAACTCCTCCAAAGCCAACTGAGGAAAGCGACGTAACGTCAACGACATCCGAAGAACAAGATCAAATCGTACCCGAACGACAGATCGTTGAACGCCAAATGACACCAAAACACTTGTCGGATAACGAGGAAATCGTGACTTCCACGCCAATTAAGTCAGGTCACGATGATAAAGAAATAGCAACAACAGTAGAAGAAACCGTGGCAGAAATTGTTGCGGAAGTTCCCGTGTTAAAACGTAAGCGCGGCAGACCCAGGAAGGATGAAACGATTGCAAATCGTAAACTAAAAAAGCTGAAATTTAATGAAATGAGAGAAAAGGATGGTGGAAACGAAGAGTTTAATAAGGTTGCGAGAAAGTTAAGAACTCCTAAACCTGTGAATTACGGTGGTGTCAGTGGAAAAGTAAACGTTGCACGAAAAAGACTTCATTTATCTCTTAGATCTACGAGTAAACGTAAGGCTAGGGTATAAAACTTTTTCTATGTGTAGTTCAATGTACATTTTCGTGTTTTGTTCATTTAATAGTAATAATATGATAGTCGTATTGAATATTTGTACATTATTTTTTAACTGAAGATTTATAAATTTTACTTTTATCAAAAGGGAATTTCGGAAACACATTTATACGATGTACACTTTCAAATCTCATTTTATCCTTTTTGTAACTTATTTGATTTTAGTGTTTAGTCGGTAATGAAATTTTAAGAAGAAAGAAAAAGTTGTATTTATTATAATTCGAAAATTAATTTTAGTTCTTACTACGAAACCCAAACTGTTTTTATCTTATACTAACAGCTCGTTCGTTTCGTTTGGATAGTATGAACTTTTCTTTTCTTTGATTTGTATTGATTTGGTTGTTTATGTGTCTATAAATCTAGTAACAAAACGATTACCTTTTTAAATAGTAATAAAATTTTGAAAAGCTCAACCGCGTCATTTATTAACAAAAAAGTGTCGATGAGAATATTATTGTTGCAAGCCTAAACTGGAATATGGAAAGTACTTGATACGAAAATATTTCATTCATTTGTTTTGATTTGTTTTATTTGCGAGCGGGCTAAGTATTGGGTATACAGAAATCCTTCGCACTTAAACGAGGACGGTTTGACGATTGCCAACACTTGTTACGGTGGTTATGTTGGCTTCCGCCATGTTTCTGATGTCTACTCTCAAAATTTCACAAAAAAGACTGACAGATTGGTTATATGTTGTACTCATTTAAAGGAAACTGTTTTGGTTGTGTAAATATGGAAAAACAATTAAAGAAACGGAGGAAAAGTTAAGTAAATATTATCGTGAATATACTCTGTCATGGAATGATTTGTACGTAGTTTTCTGTATTAAAAATGGCCATATGAGCACGGATGATATAGAACGTTCGGGAACCGTCATGTACTGTAACTACAGAAACGTTTAATAAAAAATCCATGCCCTTCTAATTAACGATCGACGATTGAAAGTACGTGTGATAACTAATGAAATAAGTATTTCAACCGAATGAATATGCGATATTTTAACATTTAAATATGAAAAAATTATCCGCGAGATGGGTGCCGCGTTTGCTTAATATTGATCAAATGCGCGCCCGCATTAAACATTCCGAAAAATGTTTGGCTATCTTCCAAGGTCATCTTTCCGTCGGTGTCACAGTAGATGAAACTTGGATATAACAATAGACTTCTCCCGAGGAGCGTGCCCCAAAAAAGTCAACATCCGTGTTTTCGGCCACTAAAGTCATGACCACAGTTTTTTGAGATTCTAAAGGTGTTACAAACAGGAAAAACGATAATTATATGTGCTGATTAGCCTAAATGTTTTGATGCTGAACTTAAGAAAAAGCAAACGTCATCATCGCCATCACGATAATGCGCCGTCTCAGTCGTTCACTGTTGCTACAACAAAATTAATGGAATTGCGGCATAATTTACGATTATCTGCAATAAAAACTAATCGTCCTCGGTCAGGTTTGCTCCCGCGACCTTTAGGACTAGAAGGCCACATGCAAGCCGCTACAACCCAAAAGTGCTACACGTGTATTATTAAATAAAAACATTAATTATTAATTTCACTGTGCGATTGCATTTACAACTGCAACAAAAACGCATTTCTGGTTTCAATGGAACGTTGTAAAACGAGAGGTGAAAAGTTTCCATTACAAAAGATGTCA
The DNA here is from genome assembly GCA_038088585.1 of Chrysina gloriosa. Classification (NCBI taxonomy): domain Eukaryota; kingdom Metazoa; phylum Arthropoda; class Insecta; order Coleoptera; family Scarabaeidae; genus Chrysina; species Chrysina gloriosa. The sequence continues at coordinate 58,513,938 of CM076091.1, read as the reverse complement.
GTGGTAAACTGAGAAGAGTAAGCCACCGTCAACTACGGTTGTCTGTACTATTTTACTAAAGTTACAATCATTTTATTTTTAATTTCATTGATTACCTCTAAATATGATATTTTCTAGTTTGCTGAAATGCTATCATTTATTTCGAATAAAGGTGGAAAGTTGACTATTTATAACAAAATATCTTCATTTAATACAAAATATTTGTATGTATACCATATGAATTTTGTGCATACAAATTTTTACTCTGAATGTACTCGACAAACCGCCGCAGCCGCTAAAGGTGCCAAGAATGTTGGTCGCACAATACCACTCTATAAGTTATACGACCAATTTGACAGAAATCACGTGATTACCAGCAATCTTGAATTCGCTATAGAATATTCTGCAACATTTAAAAATATAGCCGTATGCAACAAAGCTGCCAGGTCTATTCGATGCGCTTCAAAAACTTGAATGCGAAATTTAAACGGTAGTTTAATTTATTTGTAGGCTTTTATTAACTTTTATAACAAAAAGAAATTTTACATGGATTGAAACGGTGTCTTGGGAAATATTTGGTTATAAATTTTCCGCATAACGCCCCAAGGAGTTGGTAATGAGTGCATTGAAACCGAAAATTATGCATTTTACATATTTGTATAGATTTCAATAGGAAATTATTCAGTACATACCGCTTTTTTCACAAATTATGCATCGAATTAAAGCAGAAGTAAATCCATAAGGAATAAAATAAAATTTGAGTAAATTGAATTTGAAATGAAATTGAGATAATATTAGATAAAACCACTTTAAATTATTAACGTAATTTTAATTTAGGAAACAATTTAAATTTAGTGCATTAGATTGGATGTTTATTTATTATTACAGATATTCATTTGACTGGGAAGTGTTGATTTGATTCGTACAATGCAAAATAATGATGTATAACTGTCAAATTAAAACGGGAAAACTGCAAGTGACTTGCTTTGTGAGTGATTCTGATATATTTTTGATTCAATCCTCGTATATTGAAATCTCTTGAAATACAAAGCACTCTTGAAAGTTATATAGCATTTCAAATTATAAATATATAAAGCAAAGAACGGAATTTAAGATGAAATAAATTGTAGATTTTTCGTTCTAATTTGTCTCGGCTTTTGTAATTAAATTTAGAAAGTTTAAAAACTATTTTAAAATTTATATCTGTGATTGTTAAGTAGGTTCCGATATTACCGGCACGCGTATTTTCAGGAATGAAGCTAGTGACAATTTTTGTCAAAATATCACATTTTTTGACGTTAACGAAAATAGAATTTGTGTTGACATAAAAAATATTGATTTAAGTATCAATGGTATCTAAATTATTTGTTTTTCGAAAACCGTACAACATTATTCATTGTGCCTTTTCAACAATAACGTTATTTCCCAGTTTATTAATAAAGGTGAGACAGAAGTGCATTAAAACGTCCCATATTTGTTTACATTTATAATTTACACAACACTAGCATTCGTGCGGTGCGTTTTTCTAATCTTATACCTGCCTTTGTTGTGCGTACCGTTTTTGCAAACGATCGAGCATGGAAAAGAATTTTTATGTCCATGTCACTGTTATTACAAAAGCATACATGTCCTAATAGTGTTACCTTGCCAGGTAATATATCATTGCCAATGAAATAATTAAAATAGGTTGTTACTGGCAGAGAATGAACTAACGCAATGTATTTTTCTATTTTAGATATGAAACCGAAGCCCAATAGAAAATTTTAACACAGCGGTGTGTTTAAATCAAACATTCATATTACAATCATGATAAATTCATGACAAATACAATACGATTTACAATCAAAAGTATTATATACCTTATACCTGATTTAGAATAGTGCAACTCAGGTGTATATAATAATAAATACTTATCTAATTCTAAAAGATGAGTGACTCTGCAGAACAGAAATGGATTTGTGAATATTGTACATACGCGAACTACCCTTCATCTATAAAATGCACTATGTGCAGAGGTCCTAAACCGTATGCCAGTGAGAACATATACAAACTGAACGATGAGAAAATCTCCAATACCAATATCATGGGTTCAGCTTCTGGCCCATGCGAAAACAAAGTTGGTAGGAACAGATGGGCTTGCGAAGTCTGTACTTATATAAACTCGTTGAAAGAGAGTCTGTGTACACAGTGCGGAGCACCAGCACCTATTACAGTAAATAACATCCACGAACACATCCAACCGTTGCGAATATCCCAGCATTCGGACATCGCGCAAAGCTTGTCTAGATCGAGGAATAGCAGTCCACCAGCGAGCGTTACGAACATCGAGAATAGTCGGAGGACGACGCAGGCGAAATGGAATTGCCCAGTATGTACTTACGAGAATTGGCCCAAGACGACGAAATGCGCGATGTGTGGAACCGTTCCTAACACGTTGAGATCGCAAGCTTCTAGTCTCATTATGTCATCGCCTGAGAAAGACACCGATATGAGCGCCAACGAAGATGATAGATTTAGAGGTAGCCCCAATATTCACGACTCTTCCGTCTCGCAAAGCCCTAATAACTGTGAATATGAAAGGAAGATGAGACATTTACGAAGGAAAGCTGATTGGAATTGGTTGAATGCTTGCATAGGTATTATAGAAGGGGATCTGAATCCAGTCGAGGCTTATTTATCGTCCGGAGGGGATCCCGCGAGGACTCTCACCGCTTCTGAAGTAGCTATTTTAAATAGATCATCTGCCTTCGATGTAGGACATACTTTAGTACATTTAGCTATAAGGTATGTGATTCTTCATTTGTACTTGTACTTTACATTAAGTAGGTGTTTAAGTAGCACTAAAAACTGGAATGAATTTTAATTGGTTTAAAAGCGGATTTCTTCAGTTTTCTGTATCATTTCATTTATTTCACTGCCACCACCAAGGGTCTATCATAGCTTGCTTAAATGTCAGTGAATACTCTTCATTTTGTTTCTCAGTATCTCCTTATACCTCATGTGGGTCTCCGAGTGTTATATCTTAGAAAGCAAGAACAACATAATTAGAATTTTATTCTATGCAGCACCATAATTCCATCTTGAGTACTAAAGCTGAACCAATTGGTACTCAAAAAACTTTATGTATTTTTGTTTACTGGTTTTATTATTTATGTAATGAACGACATTTCGCCTCTGTTTGAAATACGAATATATTCGGAAGACAGCCGGTCTTATTGGGATCCATACTTTTAGTTTTTTCTTTATTAAGACTGGAGCTTTGAACCCTCAGGTGAAATTTAAATAGTACTTGTACACCTTCCAATTTAATTTATCCTATCAAGTCAACATCTTCAATAAAACTTGCCATCTTACTAATTAACAACGTTGTTACCTCTTCTCATTTTGGGAATCAAGCTTTGAAATGTTCATACTTCATATAGTTTATCATTAATTTAAGAAGCTGTCTCTTTGTCCATACATCAATATCTACAGATCGGGTCTTCTATGATGTTATCCATGTGTTCATTAACAATAAGATTGATTCCTGTGTTTCATCGTAGTTGCGTTGGTTTTGGCATTTGGGACATTAAGGTGTTTGGTTATAGTTTAGCAAGCCGCTCATTATTAAATAATTAGTAGCATACTTTACTTTTGTTTTGCGATCTTGTTGGTGGTAGCTGCGCATACGTTGAGTTTGTCGATGTGTTTGTACACTACAGAAGATGTACGCTTATCGTACGAATTTTTTAGTTTTACTATGAGGATATCAATTTCACAAGTGCGAAAGTTTACCCATTTAGTATCGACACATTACAAACAACCTTCCTAAACTTTTTACGGTCTAGTAATGAGTAGACCCCGGAAAGTTTAGGGAAATTGACTTCCACCTGTGTTAGTGAGGAGTCTGAAATACAACTACTGCCAGTACAAGAACACCACCGGTTATTGAATTTCGTCCAGATCCAGATTAATAACACGGTATAACCGTTTACGTGAATTAATTTATATGTATTTTGTTTTTTAATCGATTACATTAAATAGTTTTTAATTTATGTCAAACACGTACTTATTGCACAGTCTGTATTCATGCATTCTTTACGTAAAAACATTTATCGACACTTGACGGTGTTACTTCTTGATAAAATCGCCTTATTTCTTTAATAGGAATTTCTCATCGATTCTTTGATGTTTTTTTCCTTCGTTATGTTCTTACCTTACTTAATTATTTTTTTATATAAGATATTTCGTATTTCTTTCAAATTTATGGAAATAATTAGTAATTCAAAGTATTTTATATTGAGAACGACACTTATCTGTGTACATCAATCAATGACAACTGAAACTTTATTATCGTTTTGTAATATGTGTACTATTATATATAAGTGCCTAAATTTGTTATTCAGCGCCGTTTTCTACGTAAAACCAACTTTATTTGTGATAAATAAAACAGAACTATAAAAAGGCGTTTGAGGAGGGCACCCGACCGCCTTCTATTTAATTTTTCCGAAAATAATTTGCGCTATTCTTAAAACTATGTAATATACTTCAAATTATATTCTAAAAAGAGAAAGATATCTGTGATAGTTTCCTAGATAGTTGTAACAATTCAAAAATCGTGAAAATTTTTGGAGGGGGGCTTTCATCGAAACCAGAATTTCCCAGTTACCGGTGTTCGCTTGTTAGTGTACTTCGTCATTCGACATATTTGGATTCTTTTTTGGATTTATTCACAGATGAACTTCGTTTATCTTTTACCTTAAATTACTTACAAAAAATTTTTGATCTACGCACCAAATATGAAGTAAATAATCTTTGATAAACGATTTTTGTAGATTTCAACGAGAAGATATGCTTGCTATACTGTTATCTCAGATTGAAGGATCTGGATCCGGCGTAAAACGCGTGCCCAGTTACGTAGCGCCGGACTTAGCTGCAGATATTAGGAGGCATTTCGCAGCTACTATTCGTCAGAGGAAAGGTCATTTCGCTTGTAATTTCGTTACCGAATTACCTACCTTCGCTTTGCCTGCAGGTAAATAAATGTGACGAATCTGCTCGGATATCTCACTCATACTTATGTTACCATTTCTAGGATTTGACTTCTAAATGAAGCGCATAAACTGAATTTTTATTTTCTCCAGATATAGAACTACTTCCTACCACGATACAAGAACAGCTATTCACCGAACTCTTGGATAAAGACGCCCAGGAACAGCTAGAAAGCGATCCGGCTGTTATAAATTGGTCCTTAGAACTAACAGTTAGATTAGGATCGCGTCTGTACGCGTTATGGAATAGATCGGCGGGTGATTGCCTCCTAGATTCTGTTATGCAAGCCACCTGGGGCGTTTTCGATAGGGATAATACTTTAAGGAGAGCTTTAGCTGAAAGTTTGAGTCAAGGAGGGCACATGTAAGTTCCAGATTCCTTTTAATATCAGCAAAGTAGTAGCTGTAATCACCTTTAACATTTTGAAAAACAAAAAAGAAATATGTGTGCAGTTCACACGCGGTAGAAGTGAAACCTTCAAAAAAGTAAACTGCGGGAGAATGAGACAAATGCAGTATCAGGAGTGGGATAATTATAGGGTTTATTTGTTATAATATTGGTACCAAGGCTTCGAAATACGCACGCGCACACAGACGTTGTAACACACGTACAAACATACACACAAAACGCTTTGACCAAAGCAGTATAATAGATATTTATCTTTCTCCCATATCAAAGGACTCAACGAAAAATTGAAAGTAATTTTAAATAACCAAATAGACAAATTTGCGTTCTATAACACGGAAAGTATAGCTCTCCTATTCTGATATTTTTATTATTTATTTTTTTCGCAAGATTTCATCATTTATTTATTCAAATATGTTTCAATTTCGATATATGTTTTTGAATATTTTTACCAATTTTACTCCATCTTTAAATATACAGGTTTTATCCAAGATGGAAGGAATACGAAGCAAGCCAAGCGTCCTTCCTCCAATACTCCTTAGAAGAAGGACAATGGGAGGAGGATTGGACCAGTTTGTTATCGTTAGCGAGCCAACCCGGCACTAGTCTCGAACAGTTGCATGTATTTGCGCTTGCGCATATATTACGAAGGCCCATCATCGTTTATGGAGTCAAGTATGTAAAGAGCTTCAGGGGTGAAGCATTAGGTTATGCTCGTTTTGAAGGTATCCTTTTTTATTATCCTCATGTTTAAAATTATTTAATACGTGCATTCGATAGGTGTATATTTGCCGTTGTTATGGGAGCAGAGTTTTTGTATTCGAACACCAATCGCTTTAGGTTACACCAGAGGTCATTTCTCGGCGCTCGTTCCTTTGGAACCGTGCACTAGTTTAGATACGCGATTGCCTACGCAACACACCAACATCGGTCCCGATCAACTCCACAGTACTTTCCTGCCGTTGATGGATAGAGAAAGAAAGTTATTGCCCATACATTTTTTAACAGAATCTGAGGTAGAAACGGACGAAATACGTGTTCGAAGATCGAAATTGTATTCGATGATTTTTGTAGATTGGAAGGGAAGAGACGATATTGCGACAATGGTTGGACGTTTGCGAAACCGAAGGTGGTATTTTGGTCGCTCAACAATTTTTGCACAAACGGCCTCTACTAGTTGCTCAAATGGTTGAGGAATGGCTGAATCACTACCGCAGGTTAATGTAAGTCGGATGATTTTTCTATATGAATTTTGCAAAAATTTATTGAACAAAGATCGTGTCTAAAGTAAGCTACACTATTTAAAAAAATAAGAAAACGTTATATTTTAAAAAGTAAATTTAATAGTTAATATCCCACATAATCTCCTTTAATCTCCATACATTTTACCGTGATAACAGTTTTTAATTCAGTGTCAAATCACTCTCCTGTAAAACTGGTTAGCCATCATTTCACATTGTTTTAATAGACTGGATTAGTGTGACGTCAGCCACCAGTGGCGGGAATTTGCTACTTCCATCCAAACAGTAATAACGTGTAAAATTCCCATAAGCGAAAAAATAATTATAGACTATAGAGAACTCTTTTGTAATAATGTATATATAAATTTGAACAAAAATAAGATAAAATTGATACTGCTGGTGTTAGGGTATTATCAAATAACAAGAAAAGAAATCAAATTTGAATAAGAGGTGTTTAAGGAAAGGTTAGGCTATGTTAGTCATATTATAATTATAAGCTTGGATTATATGCACGGAAAAATTAGTAAAATATGCGCAACTTATTTACAAATATGCACCGTACATGCAAAATATGCAAAAAATGCATCAGTATGTCAAATTTTCGAGAACGAAAACAAAGCAAACGTAATTATTCTACGTAGAATAAACTTATTTTACAATAGGTACATTACATAATATATTTATATATATAATGTATATTTACAATATTTTTAACAACGCCCAGGTAGTATTTACAAAAATATTAACATTTTACTTCCATGCAATTTACATATAAAACTAGCCTAACAATGTATACCTATAATTTTTTTCATTACCTACTTGTTATTAAAAATTTCATTATTAGATGTTTTTCATAAATTTTCTATCTTGTCGTCTGTCGTCTAGTAAGAGTTTGAACATAGAGAAAGATCGTTCAACATCGACGGAGGCAACGGGGCATTTTATTAAGTTGGCTACAATATATGTCATCTGCTAATTCCTCATTTAAAATATTAGAAACTTTTGAAGGAATTTTAAATCCCTAATTTTTTTCTAATACTAAGTTTAGCTTTTTAAAAATTATTTCACCTGTTCCTTTAACCGCTGATAAATCTTTATAGCACTTGCTTATTAAAGTTACAGATTGAGTCAAAAGCAATTTTTTCGATTCCAATTTCAAAACTGTTTCCGCTACTACAGAAAAATTGCTTTCAATAAATGCTAACTGACTTGGTATTACATCATTTTTTAAACATTGTTTTGCTTCTTTTATAGCATTTGAATCATCAGATAATTCTAAAACAATTATTTTATTTTTAAATAGTTTTGTGAATGAAAAATGTTCCCCATCTCGTACTAACTGGTTGTGGAAGTAATAGTAAATGGGGAAACTATTCTTTGCAAAACTGAATTCGTAATGGTAATTTTAGAAAACGTTCTTCACATTACTTCATTCATTTACAAGAGGAAATGGGTTTCTGATTTTTTTTTCGCAACTCTGTTAATACCATGAGCCAAACAAGTGGTGTGAATTAAATTACGAAAATTATTTTGAAATTAACCGAGGCTTTACACAAATAATAGGGGGCAAAATCAGACAACATTAACCCTAGAATATTAACTCACGTAAATTTTACGTGTAGTTCTTATTTAATATTGTTGCTACGCAAGCATCCAACAGCCTAACGGTACCAAATTCAAGAAGTGCCTTTTTCAATAGTTTTTGAACAAGCGCAAAAACATAAACAAAGCATATTTAGTTATTAAACTGCTTTAGAAACGTGTTAGTATTAACGTAGTACGAAATAGCGTTAGTATTCTAGGGTTAAACATGTTTTCTTATGTGGTATTGGACCAGGAAGAACAAATTTTATAAAAAGAACAAAGTTCACGATGAATATTGGCAACCTTCATGTTCTTTGTACACAGAAATCGGATAATGGCACGCAGTTCATAGTCGGCGGGATTTTCAATTGTAGCAGCCATTTTAAACAACCAAAATAGCACGAGAGAACGTCGGCGCTGCCAGACTACAGAAGGTAGAACAATGGAAGTTGAGAGCCGCTTCATTGTTTATCGTGTAACGTTATTCTTCCATCAATGAATAATTGACGCAAGCGAGATACCATTGGCTTTGACATAACGTGTTCTCCGTATACACTGCACAACTCGCGATGAATTTCAGTCGCACTTTCATTTTTTGTCTTAAAAAATAATAGCAGCACGTACTTCGCGATCGTCGATAGGAGCAAGTGGAGTCTCCACGCTTGCTGGCTCGTTACTGTGCGAGCGGTGAAGATAAGCGCATAGGAATTTTACAGTGTTGTCACTGCATCCAGACAAAAAGTTTTCTGCGACTCTCCGGAATCTACCCGCCTAATCGCGCAGATTTTAAAAAATAGTGTCACTTACTTTTGGGTCGTTCCTTGTATAAAATATATTTGATACATATTTTTTTAAAAAACATATGTTTCTATTTCGACCATTTTTTTAGGCAAATGTCATCCGCTCCGTTCGTGAGGCCGATCCCGATACAAGATTATTCCAGCGATGGTGACACCGACGACGAATAACGCAAACTAAATAACGTGCCAGTAAATGCACGACTGTAGAGCAGAATTTTCACTAGTACCTAATTAATTTCAATATACATACATTGAATAATATGATATACTTAATTTTCATAACGATGGTCTTGAAGAAACAGAACAAAAACAAAAAAAGGAAGAAAAAATAAACACAAAAATAATAATGTAGTAGTATTATGCGAGGCAGCGTCAAATGGAATATATTTTTTCGAATAGATAATTAATAGTTTGTATACACTTATATATAAATAATAGCTACCTTTGAGTTTGTTGTATATCTTACTATTTTTCGTTCTAATTCTTGTTTTTGCCTATTGTCACTGAATAACTTGGCCTTGATGAAGGTCGTAATTGATTCACACATGTACAGTACTTCTGATATGTCTTCATTTTAATTTTTCTGTCACGATGATGGGCAGGCTTTATTTTTTTAGGAAAGCAAAAATTAGAAGATAAAGTACAAAGTAAAGTAAAAAAACTGATATTACTTTTTTCTGTTGCTCTATTGTAATTAATTATTATTGGAATGCTAATTGTCTGTTTTCTTGCTTAACTTTATCATAGAATCGGACACTTTTACGTGGATACAGCAATCTTTGGTGTAAAAATTGCGAGATTCGAAGAATTATTTACAATTGCCATCTGTGTATATTTTGCATATTGATTGATTGATGCATTTTATCCACATAAAAGTGGCTAAGGGGATTAAATAACATGTCCTACGGTAGCAGAAATATGGAAGTACTACGAAATATATTTTGTGCCGCTTTGATGAGGTATTCCTCGTTTTAGTACTTTTTTCCAGTGATATAAAATGTTAATTTTTTATTAATATAAAAGTTGATTTGGTTTAAAACCGTAGTTTCATATTAAGTTGTGTACATTTAATTCGATTGTGGCGTGTACAGTGTGCTGCAATAATTCGTTGGTCTTCTACTTCACGGTTATTATTGAAGTTGAATTGTTATTGAAGCATGCAGGAAGAAAATATGCATTTGCATGAATTATTTTCAACTATACAGGCTATTCCTAAAAAGCACTATCGATGTTTTTTTTTTAAATGAAACATCCTGTATATTTTTGCGGCCTCTGATGCGTACCAACAGTCCCTATTTATGTTGAAAATACAGGGTTTTTCAACTAATACGTCAAATTTATAAGATTATATCAGGTAAAAAAATTGGGATAATAAACATTTTTGTGCCGCTCGACTTATTTATCGGAAAAGATCTGTTGATGCGCACTCGGCGTTCTACACGGTGGCCGTAAAATTAAGCAGACACATCCTATCTAAATATCCAATTAACCTTGCTTAATTTATTGCCTTAAATTTACTAGCGTTTGTATTTCTTTATCTAAACAGTAAACATTTGCCTTTATTTCTCTTTACCTGCATTTCAAAATAGATTCCTCCCAAAATTAATTTCGTCTTTCTTGTGATAGGAAAATATTCTCTCTTACAAATTTCGTTTTATTATGATCTTTTCCCTGTTTTAATTTGTCAATGTTACATTGTGGAAAAGGCCAGGTTTTTTGCGACATGCGTCAAATTCATTTATAAAATTATATGAGGTAAAAGTGAGTCACGGAATGTAAATAAAAATATTTACATCGCCTATTCTACTTAGGTGTTAACATTCTACCTGGCGAGTTGCTCGCATCGCATTCGTGAATGGAGCCTCTAATTGCTTGTAACCTTATATTCACTTGACCTTGCTAAAGAAATAGATCAAATTTTACTAGCGTTTGCATTTCTTTGTCTAAACTACATTATTATTATTATTATTAAACAGTAAACATTGGGAATTATTTAACGCGAGAGATGTCTGGATATGCACTTAAAGCACTCGAAGTTCGATGACCTCGGTGTCCGTGAAATTAAACCAACACGTCCTGTCGTAATATCTACTTTACCTTTGCTAACGATACGAGCCGAATTTATCGTTTACATTTCCTAGTCTAAATTATAAACATACACGTTGACTATGTATTCTCAGCAGTAATCGACCAGTTCCTTGCGAAACTTAAAAAATTAATTTCAACTTTCCTGTAATAGTAACCAAATACTCTCTTACAAATGTTTTATTTTGTTTGAAATTTCTTTTATTTTAATTTGATGCACAAGTTGTGAGATGTGCTGTATAACATAATATACACGACGTACCATTTGAATTAATTGTGTAAAATGGAAATGAATTTGTCCATATTGCAAAAATTGGTTTTGAACATTCTGTATGATACTCCAGCACGAATTCTTCAAAAATAAACTGAAGAACTTTTAACAGAAGCTGATTAAAAATACTATTTGTTGAACTTCATGTTTGCGAAGGTGACGATTTTTCAAATGGAGATCTGAAATAAATATTTTTCTTCTTTTAGGGGGATTTCGGGTCTTTCCTTGTAATCGCGTTAGGCTGGCAATAACGCCTTTTTAACTACATAATGTTTCAGAAACAAATTTTTGAAGAAACGCATAATAATTTTTTTCCCGTAAAAATCTAATTTCCAAAATCTAAAAATTAGAGGTCCTCAACCTTTGTATTGGTTGTTAAAAATAGAAATTATTTGCCTTACGGTAACATAATTAATTAGAGATAAAGTTTAGAGGAAGATAAAAAATAAAGGAAAATACCTGAAGATATCGATGACGCAAAAACGCGTCATCCATATCCAAGGAAAGAACTCGAATAACATTCGTCGCTAATGTTGCTGAAATTTTCAATATGTTGGTTGACATAAAAACTGCAGAAACATACAAGGTGTTCCATTTGAAAATAAAATTAACTGACCATTGCTATTATTTTTTAGAACATCCTGTATAATTGAAAATTATTTTAGAAAATGCAAAATTGCTTCGTAAATATTTATCAACATATTTTTAAAAGCGAATTGAATGTTTTTCGTTTATAAGTCAAAATAAAACAAAAAGAAATGTTTGAGTTCTAGTTTGACTTATAAGTGCAAAAACCGGGTATAAAGTACAGTCTGTGTGATAACTATGGAGGTAGAGAATTTTTTCTGTCACAAGGATTTGTTTTTATCGATTTTTCGCTGTGAATTTCATTAATTATTAAATAAAAATATAAATGTATATACATATATTCTGTGACCTATTTACCTACTTATCTTTCAACCTGGAAAATAAATTAATTATGATAGAATTTGATGTTTTTTACGCAGTACTAGGTCAGCTTTAATATAATATTTTAAAGGTTTAGCAAGCTATACAGCGTGAGTCAATTAATCCATATATCGAACACCATTTGTTTATAAAAACAAATTACTCATACAACGATACACCTCTGTACATATATACCTGGACTATCATTCTGTATAGCTTTGCATAGTTAACACAATAGAATTCGATAGGGCACTAAATGATTCTAGCGTGTAAAAATTGAAAAAATATTTCTGCTCTGGGACATGCTGATTTATTCACGATATTGTTAAAAATAATGGGATGTTATTTTTTACCAGTTATATGTACATTTTCCGTTCCGTTCATCTTTGGTAATTGTTCTAATTGAATCACCCTTTCTTTCCCACGTACGTACTAAAATTTTAATATCGTAAATTTCAATATCACGGGCTATTATTCTCTCTCTCTCTCTAATTCGAAGGAACAAAAGACGAAAATCGAGTCAAATTATGGTTTTGTATTTGCGATTTTTTAGATCACACACACACACGAATGAAATTAACAGATTAAATATCTTATAATAAAATAAATAGCTACTGTCATAGTAGAGTTTTAATTACTATTACATACATATAAAATTTTACGAAATATATTATATATTGTTAACACAGTGTGTTATAAAAGTTAGAATAAAGAGTTTAAATTATTTATTGTATATTATTGAACTATCGATTTTATTATAATTGAAATATTGGCGATGCAAAGTTGAGAAAGTAGAACACGCTGTAAACAACTTATTGTACTTAAAACGAATTAATTTTTTCAATAAACTTCTATTATGATTGAAGATACTTGTTTGTTCTTTCTTCCCCACATAAATATAGTAATTGCAAGGACTGTGGCGTAGTATTACTAGACACGATACCACATTGGTAAACGCATTACACAATTGTTTAATAATAAATTCGGTGGCACGTGTTTCACTAACACGTGACAAGCATCAAAACCGATCTGAGTAAATACTTTCTTTGAAGTTCTAAACATGCACATTTACACCCACCAACGATAGATTGCATAAAATAAGAGTAATACATTAATAAAATCAAAATTTTTCTTGGTCTCGCATGCTACTTTTTGCAGAAGGATGCTGTTTACTTTCGATGTGACGTTGACAATGGCTTCTTAAACAACACATTAGAGGGATATTATAAACTAGACATTGAATTTTGGCGCCGTCATAAATTAAGACCGGTATGTTCATTATAAACTTTTAACTGTCTGCCGTTGGTCGTTTTCGCGACGTACCAAACTGCGAAATTTTTAAAGCAAACATAAGCGTACAATTACGAAATAAGTGACGACAGCCTACATATTCACAGAACTACTCGCATACAGCATCGATTTAGTACTGACGCTGTGTGAACGCATGAAATAAATAATCGCCGACTCCCCATCCACTTATCTACTACACCGAGTGTTACCGCTGCTTAGCCAGACTAAACATTACACACAAAATTCTCCTATATATAGAAGCCAACAATGAACAACAGGTTAAGTGATATAAATTAGCAGTAAAGAAGTATTTTTGGCGAGGAGAAGATGTGGAGACGTCATTCTGTTGATCAAAAATATGATCCCTAGATCATCTTTTTCTAATTGCACCATTACCATGTGCTGATATTATACAATATATCACCGATTCAAACCCGGTGTGGATAGCGGATGATCTTGGCATAAATGTCCATAGTGTGAGAATCGTATAAAAACAGAGTTTAAAAGTTTTCCCCTTTATTCCTTACTTATATTGAGCAATTGCAACGGCTTTTTCTGAAATTTCTGTGCTTCGAGTGTGATGATGTATGCCCCTCTTGCGGCATTGCCTACCAGACATTTTTGGAAACATTTAGTACTGCGTCGTTATTGGAGAGAAGACCCTTGCAAGGAGCCCACTACATTTAGAAACTTGGCAATGAAATGGTGAGTAGTCCAGAATAATGGTATTCCCTGAATTTTCATATAGCAGGCGAGTTTTAACGATATGCCAGCACCTTTTTCGTTTGCCGAGTTCGAGAACAAACTCATTGCATAATTTACCACTATATTTAGGGGTTCTGAACATTTTTCATAGAAAACTTTAATATTAAAAAAATAATAATTACGGCTTTTCTGTGATAGTAGGAAAATATTTTCTCCTAGAAATTTTATTTAATTCTTGTGTTTTAATTTGATGCATAAGTTGTGAAAAGCATATATCGTATGTACGCCTATAAGGTGTCATTTTCTGTCACTAATGTTGCAGAATTTTAATCCAATTTTATTCCAAACTAGGTGACCCGCAAACTTCGTTTTGCCCAAATCTTTTTCCACTTATCTTTTTCCTAAACCTTCGCGTAGCAATTACGAACAAACCCGCAGAAGGAAGTATCCAATTTGGTCCAGTCGTTTTCAAGTTTTAAGCATCCGAACAAACCACGATCCATTTTTACATATACAGATATACAAAGATTCACAGACCTTACACCTCTAAAATTATCTTCTACGCCTTCAGACACTGCCCGCACAAAAGAGGAGTGTTATCAGAATATGGCTTGTAATCTACGTTGTGTAAAAAACCAATTTTGATCACAGAATCAAATCGCAACCTCGGAACAGAACGAATGTTCAGTTGATGACTGTCCAAAGTCTTGAACATGTACTGGACATCCACATCAAGAGGGAAATGATTTTGAAACAAACAGATAATTCTAGCTAATGAAAGAACGAAAAGTGTTAGAGGGTGTTTGCTTGGCTACTGCACCGAAGCTCAGTGGGTTGTTGTGGGTTTACTTGAAGAGTAAAGTGTGTCGGCATAACCCACCATGAAGCCATGAAAGAACAATTCCGACAGAAGGTGGTTCAAATTTCATTGGCAAGGATCCCCTGGAAGAATGTCTACGCCTAAACGGACGTCATTTTACCGGAGTTGTTTTTAAAAACTAGTTACCTTTACTTAATTTTGAATGCTTTTTATGTAGTTCAATATGGTGAAAATAAAATTTGAAAAAACTGATTGCATCTTTACAGTCTTTTAAAAACCGCACTTTACCCGGCCCAGACTGTGTTGATGTAAAATCGGAGATTAAACTCAATTCGTTTCTCAGATGCAATTGTAAGAAGAACCCACAAAACTCTGTTAAAGTCTGGGAGAAAGAAATAGTCCGCAATGATTTTTAGAGAAAAGGTGGAAAATTGAATATGGCTAAGAACAGCAAACCCGAGAAATAGAAGCAATGTATGAAGTCGCCATAGTAGCAATTATAAGGACTCAAAGACTCCCATGATTAGCGGACGTGGAGAGAACGTTTTCAATCAGAATGCCAACAGTTGTGTTGACGCTTATAATACGTGCTAGAGAAGAAGAGCAAAACAACGAAACTTCATTCGTCCCTGGTGATTCCATTGGTTCGAAGGTTGATATTAACCACTCAAGTTTTGTACAAGGTGTACTATTAGATATTATTACAAATTTCTGAAAAGAATGATAAAGAGAAGACACCCAAGAAAACGCGCATAACGACAGTATACAAGAAGAAATTGTGTAATGTGAGAGAAGGAACTACAAGACAAATCAAGAATAGCAATATATTGAGGAGAAAATGTAAAATACTCCGCAAGATCTTTGGAGAATTGAATATGGTTAAGAACCAAGAAGTAGAAAAAATGTATGGAGAACCCAACACAGTAGCAATAATAAGGTCACAAAGACCCCGATGATTAGTTAATGTAAAGAGAATGCCCGAAATCAGAGTGCCGAAAGCTATGTTGTCCAATAGAATAAGCGATAAAAAAGAGAAGAAAAAGCCCAAGCTCTCTTTGAAACCTGCAACCACGTCCGCCCCTAGAGACTTCAATTGTTCAAAGTTTGATGTTACTCATTCGAATTTTGTACAAGATCCGATTTTATTATTACAAATATTATATATTATATATATTATATATATTATTACAAATTTCGGAAAAGAATGATAAAGAGAATACACATAAACAACGCAGAACGACGGTATACGCGAAGAAATCGTGATATAATCGTGAATAAAGTGCAACGTGAAAGAGGGAACTATAGAACCAAAATTATTATTATTATTATTAATCAAGAATAGGAGTATATTAAGGAAAAAATGTAAAACGGGAGATTAAACTTAATTCGTCTCTGAAATCCAATGGTAAGAACACACAAAACCCTGTTCAAGTCTGGGAGAGGAAAATACTCCGCAAGATTTTGGAGCAAAAGTGTAAAATGGAACATGGTTAAGATCAACAACAAAGCAAGAAGTAGAACAAATGTGGAACTCAGGATAGCAACAAATATTATAAGCACCCAAAGACTCAGATGGCTAGGGCATGCAGAAAGAATGCCTGAAATTAGAATGCTAAAAACTGTGTTGTCATGTACAATAAGGCGATAAAAAGTGAAGGTAAAGACCGAAAACAAGGTGGAAGAAGGAAGTAGTAAAAGATGTAAAACCAATTGAGAATTAACAGGAGGAAAGAAAGAGCTCTAAGCGACGAAATTAATTAGCTAAGCCATGAAGATTTCATGATCTAACGTTTATTTTGACAATTGTAATCTTTTCTTTGTCCAATGAGCTGCCAACCGCAGAATTCACTTCATGATATCATCACTTAACCTTCCTATACTCACGCATACGGTCTGTGAGACCGACTTATATAGTATAGTATACGTCTTTCATTTTGACGTGAGTATAGGAAGGTTAAATGAAATGCGTTGGTTAAAGATGTAAAACAATTGAAAATTAACAGGTGGAAGGAAAGAGCTCTAAACGACAAAACTATAACACAGCCATGAGCCTTCTATGCTTATAGTGATATGAATTACACACGCTCGAACGTTTATTTTGACAACTGCAATCTTATTTCAACCAATGAGCGGTCAGCTGAGTAATTAACTTCAAGATATCATTACTTACATTAGATGAGTACCGCTTAACTGTTCTAAGACTTAAGTAAAAGATGTAAAACAATTGAAAATTAACAGTAGAAAAGAAAGAGCTCTAAACGACGAAACTAAGTAAGCAAGCCATGAACAGCCATGCTTGAATGTTTATTTTGACAATTGTAATCTTCTTTTTGGCCAATGAGCGTCCAGCTGCAGAATTAACTTCATGATATCATTACTTAAATGAAATGCTTACCGCTTAACCTTTCTAAGGCGTAAGTTGAAGATGTAAAACAATTGAGAGTTAACAGGCGGAAGGGAAGAGCTCTAGACGACAAAACTAATTAACTAATTGTCAACTATGCGCCTTCAATGCTTGTAGTGGTATGATCTACACATACTCGAACGTTTATTTTGAAAACTGCCGAATTAACTTCATGATATCTTTACTTAAATGAGATGTGTACCGCTTAACTCTTTTAAGACTTACATAAGTAAAAGACGTAAAACAATTGAAAATTAACAGGAGGAAGGAAAGACCTCTAAACGACGAAGCTAATTAACCGAGTTACAAGCCTTCTATACATACTTGTAGTGGTACGATCTACACATACTCAAACGTTTATTTCGACAACTGCAATCTTTTTTTTACCAATAAACGGTCAGCTGGTGAATTAACTTCTTGATATCTTTACTAAAATGAGATGTGTACCGCTTAACTCTTCTAAGACTTAAGTAAAAGATGTAAAACAAATGAAAATTAACAGGGGGAAGGAAAGAGCTCTAAACGACGAAGCTAATTAACCGAGTTATGAGCCTTCTATGCTTGTAGTGGTACAATATACACATACTCAAACGTTTATTTTGACAACTGCAATCTCTTTTTACCAATAAACGGTCAGCTGTCGAATTAACTTCATGATATCTTTACTTAAATGAGATGTGTACCGCTTAACTCTTCTAAGACTTAAGTAAAAGATGTAAAACAATTGAAAATTAACAGGAGGAAGTAAATAGCTTTAAACGACAAAACTAATTAACTCCTTGTCAGCCATGAGCCTTCTATACTTGTAGTGGTATAATCTACACATGCTCGAACGTTTATTTTGACAACTGCAATCTTTTTAGCTAAGGAGGGGCCAGCTGCGAAATTAACTTCATGATACCATTACTTAAATATGATGCGCACCACTTAACTCTTCTAAGACGTAAGTTAAAGATGTAAAAGAATTGAAAATTAAAAGGCGGAAGGAAAGAGCTATAAACGACGAAGCTAATTAACCAAGTCATGAGCATTCTATGTTTGTAGTGGTATGATCTACACATGTTTATTTTGACAACTGCAATCTTTTCTTGGCGAATGAACGGTTAACTGGCGAATTAACTTCATGATATCATTATTTAAATTTGATGCGTACCGCTTAACTTTTCGAAGACGTAAATATTTTTAAGAAAGTCGCTTATTCCGACGGTAATTAATTTCACAAACGTTTTTAACGACCCCGATAATTCGATTCGGTGAATATTTCGAGTTATTGACCTTTGACCGCCGCTGTATTTATATCACAAATAAATCATTTTATCGGTATTTTCGTGCGTTATGCATTATCGTCGCCACATTCGAGCGTATCCAGTTTCTTCTCGGCGAATTAGTTGTAAATAGCGTTATAAATTATACGGTTTGAGGGATCAATTCGCTGGAGAAAAAGGGACCGAAACCACGAACCACCACTGTAACCGTCCTGTTTGTGTTGACGCAGTGCTGCCCCTGCGGCAAAACCGGTAACAGTTTCGCTGTATTTGGGCTCGCCCATTTTGTCCCTTTTTCGACATGAACGGCAATTTTAACCAATTTAAACGTTAAACGTGGACGTATTTTGCAATTTCGCTCGTTACCGTCGTGAATCGGTAGTTGAGTGCGGTGTTATGAGGAGTGCTTAGCGTATTTTTCGGCGACAGTTTTATTCAAAAGAAAAAAAGAGAATGGGTAAGTTTTGCCGGCTTTTCCGCTTATTTCGCATTTTTACCCCGTTTAGAATGCGTTATTTCGCGATTCTAAACTATTTGAGCACGTAATTATCACATAACAAATACATAAACTCGTATATCTGATGTGTTGGGCCTATAATCTAATGCGGGGTGACAGGGTAATACGAGGAAACGAAGGCGAATTTCTTGGTATAAACTTGAATTATTGAGAAATGCTTGTAGAAAAACAGGGGCGGAGAAGCGGAGGGGGCCAGGTGGACGGTGTAATTTTTTACGAATCGGCCCGATTTTATCAAAGGTCAATTTACATTGTGGTCAAAATCAATATATCGCGTTTCTAGGGTAACTCTGTATTGGGGTTGCATTTTCTGATATCAGACGGGGGTCGAATCGAATTAAATGAATTCATTCAAGACTTTTGTTCAAAGAAACAATTGCCATAGTCGTAGTAAAACAATGTTATCATCTGGATCTGATTACAAGAAGGCATTGTTTCGATGCTCTATATATTTCTATTGACTTTTTAATGATAACGTAAAACGAGAATATCAAAAGCATTCACAAACGAAGTATTTCCCATATATAAAATCGATTGTTTTTCAATTATTTGTACTTTTAATGCGCACGTTTAGTTTTAACGCGATCATTGCGATATACACCCTAAGCTATTTAACCTTCCTATACTCACGTCAAAATGAAAGACGTATATTATACTATATAAATCGGTCTCACAGACCGTATGCGTGAGTATAGGAAGGTTAAATTGTAACAAGTATTGACATAACCTAAAAATAGCCTTGTGTCTCATTAGCTCCGCATACCTTATCATCTTATAAATGTGACATCATTATCGTTATCTATTTGCTTCTTATAAAGTAAATATAATTGCTATGAACGACTCGCATCGAGAACGTTTTATCTTAAATTCGATTGCAGTGTTACATAATTTAGAAACATCTGTGTATAGTAATCAGTTCCACATCGATTCATTACCTATACCAGTGTTTTTTGATATATACCTAGATCATGGCGTTGTCACAAGAACATATTTTTATTTCACTGGCTTACTTGCGCACAGAAAGACAAAATGATGCAGGCAATTGGGAGTATTCGCGTCAGAATAGTTAGGAACAGTTTAGGGCAGGGGTCTCCAAACTACGGCCCTCCAGTGTCATCAATCCGGCCCGCGACAGCTAATAGCTTATTGTTGTTGTGATAAGTTGGATAAAAAACAGAATGATAATAACTCGGATTTATTTACTTGCTAGGTAAAGTTTAATGATCAGCATAATACGCAGAAAACTCACTGAAGTAACCAGTATGGCCACAAGGCTGAAAAGTTTGGAGACCCCTGGTTTAGGGAAATGTATCCTGAAATGGATCTGAGCTCCAACACATTTTCACAACATCTCAACAGAATTATTAACTGATTTTTGAATACCGGTAATGTAAATAAAATAAAACACACAGGCAGAGAGAGCACTTTCACAGAGGTAGTAGTTGATGTTCGATAGCATTTACTCCAAAACCCAAAAAATGAATACGTCAATTATCGCTACAAGCAGGTAAAAGGTGTAATTCAAGTAATACAGCATAATGTAAGTTTTAATATTCATTAGGCCTTTCTTATGGAAGCTCTCAAACGATCCTAATGAAGAAATTGAAAGTGTCCGTTGTCCACCAATTACAGCCTCATAATGCGATACAGCGCATTCAATATTGCCACTGGTTTAATGCAATTATTAACTATATTGATACTTTAGATGCCACATACTTTTCCGATGAAACACGGATCCATCTCAGTGGCTTTGTGAACTCACAATATTATAGAACATGGGCTACAGGGAATCCATATACTCTAATTAGAGTCCCATTAGATCTACTGAAGTTAGGAATATGGATAGTCATGAGCCGGAGAATGATCATCGGTCCAATCGTTTTTAACAATAATATTAACCCCTTGCACTACGCCGAAATTCACAATCAGCCGTGCCAAACTCGGGCGCCTGAGTGATCCCGAAAAGAGTCGAAGCGGCGAAGACTGAGTGTCGGAACTTTGAACACATCTTACGACCATTCTTACGACTGACAATGAGTGCGAGATAGGCGTGCTCGTGTTGACTTCACGCGGTGGTGCTCTTGTAAAATTCAAAAGACAACAAGATACAAGATAAAATACCCAATCATTCAAGAAAAGGAAAGAAGAGATAAGACCTCATTCAGGCGTTCCTGGTGGCCCGAGATTAAGACCACGAGCATGGCTCGTGATATTCATGTTTGGCCCGAAATGTCGACCACGAGCCTAACTCGTGATATTCACGTTTGCCGTGAAATTGAACAACGAGCCTGACTCGTGATATTCAAGTTTGGCCTAAAATTTTCATCACGAGTCAGACTCGTGAAAATAGTGCAAGGGGTTAATGGGAAAAAACTAGCGTAATTTAATATTGCGACCATTTATTGATCAATGGCATGATGACGAATTGCAAAGAGGATACTTTCAGCAAGACGGGGCAATTGCACACATAAGAAATAATATGGAAAACTTAAGGTCCTTAGAAGAATACTTTCCAAACACAGTAATTAGCTGTAATCGTTCACCAGATCTGACGCCATTTGACTTCTTTTTATTTGTATATTTAAAAAATAAAAATACTCCCGAATCGCATACACACACTGGAATAATGACAATTTGCGGTCACTGAACGAGTTTGAAATATAAGTGTTGAAACATTGCAGAATGTGTTCGATAATATCAAGGGAAGATGCAACATTTGCATACAAAATAATGGTAACACAGAGCAGTACAGTCATATAGAGGAGTTATTGTGAATAAAATTTTACTTGAATGGTTTTGTTATTACTGTTGACTTCTAAATCAATTTGACATTTTGCGTTATTTATTTCTATCTAAAAACAGCTATACTCTCAAAAAAGCAAATCGTATCTTATGCTATTTAACTTCAGTGCGTGCTCAAATTAAAAAATATTGGCGATTTGTACATTTTCACTTGCGAACTGCCTTGGTAAATGTGATATTGAGTAAGTAATTTCCCGTTTGAACGACAAGGAATTTTTGTTCAATTTTAACGGGGTTCACAAATAATTCAGTGCTACCACAATAAAATTTCGTTATAGTTGCACTTGATCACACTGTACATTATTAAATGTTCATCAATCAAGAGAAAATGTGCCACTCCAAGTATACTGCTACAGTGATTTAATTTGGAGGAGTAAACTGGAAAGACCCAATTAAACTAGAACATTTTTTGGAGGGACATTTAACAGTTTTTTATAGTCACTTGATAAGGAATAACCGAAAAACAAAACTGTTGGGAAAGACAATCTAAAACCGTTACCACACAGACACCGTTAACGATCTACTGTTACAAGAATATGACGATGAATTAGTTTATATTTCCCCTATGCGATTCTGCTTTGCGAACAGCCAACCACAACGCTACTTTTAGTTTTAAATCGCTCCTCCCAATTAAAAAAACGGTCTGTACTCGCCTGAAAATGTTTCTAAGAAAATGATTTATTGACTCCTGTGGTATCATGTAAGTGATATGGTTCCAGTCCATGTCCCAATCTCTGTCCCTACATTGAAGCATTGTAATCTGAGGCCTTTAGATTGACTTACCCTATCATCCAAGACTAATACCGCCTCTCACTGAAACATTGTAATCTGAAGGCTTGATTAGTGAGAGGCAGTATTAGTCTTGGATGATAGGAAATCAATCCAAACGAACAAATACTGGGACATATGGAACGCATTGTTATTCGATGGTTTATTTCTGTCAAAAAGCATATTTCTCACAGACGTTGAGGTATTATGCCGATCCATAAGGGTAACCAATCTTAGTCTCCTACATTTCCGTTCGGTGGTACTTTCTAGGGCGTCCAGAGCTTTTTCTACGACGTTTCCTAGCTTCTTGTGACTAATCTCTCCAACAACGAATAACTATAGTTATATCTTTGCATCCGCCTAAAGACTTTACGAAACGCCTGCCCCAACCCAGTACCACTCCGTTCAAAATCGCTCAGCGGCCGAAAATTAGTTTGTCTTCGAAATCTTGGCATTATTAATTCACAGCTACATACTCTTACAGTCGACTAATCGAAGTAAACTGATCCAAAATAAAGAAAAGGAAAACGAATATTTTCGTTGCGAGCTTCTTCATTTTCTTATTATTTCCTATTCCCAACACCATGAACATCTGCAAATGTGGTTTGAAAATACTTATAAACTTTTACTGGATAATTCGTTCCTATTTTTTGTTAAGTAGTATATTAAAGATAGGCATAATGATAGGAAGAACCGATTTGTGGATGGGTACACTAGATCAATAAATTCCCTGCATTATTGTTATCCTTTTAGGCCAAGTATGGAACAGGATCTTTCAACTATTTTTTCTTTTTAATGCCGTCAATAATAATAACAAATTAATGGTTTATTCAGAAGGTAAATTTCACAGTTTTGTCAAGACTAGCTAGAGCAAAAGTTGCAAAAGATTCAGCTTCGGTTATGTCCCATTAGAACAGAGGCACAACGAATACAGTTACTATTTCTTTCTACGAAATGGAGACAAGTGTGGAATTCAGTGGCAATATCTTACATAATGTAGAATCTCAAAATATTGAATTCAATACGTCAAGCAGAATGCAGACGCTTAAACAATTGGTTCTAAACTTAGCTGAACACTGGCATTCAGAGAAAACATGACGTTCCTCATACCAAGTTCTACAGCTAGGATCTTCCATTTTTGATTATTATATGATGTGGAGATGTTGGCTAAGTTTACCAACAGGACCACTGCTTTCCTAATTTGTCCTCTGGCCATTCGCAGCAATTGTCGTGTTTTCTCCTTTGTCCCGATGCAGTTCTGAAATGTTTGTTATGCTACACCTGCTCTCAGTTCTTCATCTTAGTCCGTACAGTTCGATAAAGAATTCCAATGTAGGTTTAGGCGCTACAAGCTTCCTCTTTGGCCCTCTCCTTGCTAGGAGGTTTGCCTCTTCGTTTTCTTCTATGTAGTGTTTCGGTACCCATTGTAGATTCACTCTTATTATGTTCCGGCAAGGACGTCAGGGCACTGAACTGTTTGGGGATCTATAGTTCTCCAAGAATAACATGGTATCTGAGATGCGTAAACGGAGAAGAGAAAACGTTGACGTAAGCGAATGAGGTCTGTGCATTCTGTTGTCTTTTGTCCGTTCCGAACACGTGCCTCACGTATCAAGCTATTCTTGGCAAGCTGTACATAGCTCTCTATCATTAGGTTTGTTCGTAGAGTAAATTGGAAACCGTTGGCAACTAATATTCAATGCTCATGCCCGACTGGAAACAATTGCAAATTTGTCCTAAATTTAATGCTCTACGAACATAAAGGGAAGAAGGAATGCGTAATTTGTTCTAAAGGTGGCGCAAAACTCAGGTTTTGTAGGTCTTTTGAAGCATTATTTATCTAAATGTAGTAAGAATGTGGAGAAAACAACAAGAAACGGCACATATTCACAAATTAATATCGTCAACATACAGATGTGGGACAGATCATGGAATGGATCACCACAGATTAACAAGTAATCTAGGAGTCAAAATTACTAAAGTTGGCGCTTGCCATTGCGCATGTCTCAAACCAGAAATTTTCAATTCTGTAAGAAATTATTCTGACGGTTGCCAATCGGTTGGAAATTGAATAAAATTCACTCTGCGAACGCCGGATTTCTAGTCATCAGTTTGAAATTTTACTCTACGAACACAAATATATGAATACGCATGAGTCTGACGGTTGCTGATAGTTGCTGATTACTCTACGAACAAACCTATTATCAGAGATCCAACGAATTTTCGGTTCAAGTTACAAATAACTTTAGCTAATATGTACATTGATGCGCAGCACACCATAGAGTTGACAGAAAACATTTCGCTGGATCTGTTATCATGATCTAGACATTCTAGACATTTCTGTTGCATCCTTATATCGTGATTTGTACACATGTGTAGGTATAGCAGGCACATTTTCAGAAGTTTTTTCGATAATTTCTTTATTTTACTAAGACTGTCATAAAGTTTGGAAAATTGCACGTCAATATTTTTCGAATCAACACTAATTAGCTAATGGACGGCCTTTACACAATCTATAACTGATTGTGAGACTATTACGGTCAAACTTGAATTCCAAAAACTAGCGATAAATTATGGTTTTGAAGGATGCTTGATCACCAAGACTCGAAAAGGAGACGATCCACACATTGTTGTTAAACATTATTTCAAAAATTGTGAAATTTTCCGATGGTGATAATTATAATATACGAACAACCTTGGAAGTATCAGATTCTCAAAATGTTTCTAACAAAACTTGTTTATTTTATACCAAACGGTTAGCGTAAGCATCCAAGTGTCATACCATAACTATGCATACTCTGAATTTCGCGTATTTAACCATAAAATTTACAAGCTTACATTTTTTTATCATTTGGATAAAATATTAAATTTTTAGGCAATGCAAATACATAATTGAACTAAATACTTATTTATTTTCTTACATCTACGTACATAGTATCTGATTTTTGCCATGCACCTATTTACATTCACGAATGATAAGCTATGTAAGTGTTTTCGTAAGGCCTTGCAAAAATCGTAAAGATAATGTATAGCAATAAATTATAACCATATCGTAACGTGAGCTTAGTTTTTATTACAAAAAAATGCGATAATTGTTTTATAACAAACGAATAACTAAAACGATACTGTTGTCACTAGTTGCCTTCTTTTATGCCCCGTTAAAGTGATAACATTCTTTAGGAGCCTTTTAATTAATTATTTTAAAGCTAATACGACGCGATCGTCCATTATACTTAATCATACAGACTATAGCCCCAGGCGTGGGATATTACTCTAAATTACTGCCATGAAGTAACACAATTTTTATCTTCAACATCGTCGTTTATTCCGAAACACATTTTAGGCATCGTTTTCGTCGAAATAGGGAGATAGCTTTAATGGTTTATAACACGGAAAGGTCAATGTTCTCGGTCGAAATACCTTTTAAATTCTCCGGAGAAATAAGGTATAGAAATAAAAGAAATGTTTCAGAAGCATTCACTCGACGTACTAAGTAGTGCTAGTCACTTTAGGACACACGAAAGTGTGTGTGTGTATATACATATTATGAGGTGTCAGTTGTAAAAGTTATTAAATATTTTTCTTTCTCATTTCCTATTCGAACGATTTGCCTAGCGGGTTACATTAACTCTGGTAGGATGTTGATTTTTTTGTATGCAAGCAGTGAAAGCGATTTATTTATGAATAAAAAATGAACGTTAAAATTGAAAATTTAATTGTGACTTCCTGTATGTGACGTATACAAAATTGGAAGGATCGAAATACCAGGAATGTTTCCAAAGTTCTGGGTATAATTTTCATATTTCGTAAATTTTCATCAAAATTGCAATATTGTTTTTCAACATAATCTCCATTTAATTTAATGCACTAATCTCAACGTGAAATTAACCTTTGTAAACCGTCCTCAAAGAAGTTGTCGGGGTCTCTGCAATCAACGTATTTTTTGCAAGTTTTACCTCATTTAAGATCTGAAATCGAACACTCCGTAATGGTTCTTTAAAATTTGGGAACAAGTGAAAATGACTAGGGAGCAGATCTGGCGAATAAGGTAGATTCGTTTAAATTAAATTAAATTCGTTTAAAACATCCTTTGTTCATCATGTGTGAGTGTAAGTGTCCAAATTATGCAGAAGGCAAGGAATTTTCCTCGCAACAGTTTTGTGCATTCAATCCACTATGGGGGATACTACTATAGTTTTCTAGTATTCTTTTTTACCTTAATAAAGGGAAAGAAGTATTTCATTTCTTACACATCTTTTCGTCCTAATCCTTGCCCAAATAAAAAAGATGCAAAATGTTGAAAACATAACAAGAAAGTAACGTAAAAGGGGTGAACTTGTTCTTCCAAAAAGCGATAACTTTTGTTCGTAAATTCAACAGTTTGTCCTGAAAGTTATTTAATTATTCTTTTTTAAATACAATTGAACATAATTGAATTTAAAAAGGCAATAAAAATATTCAAGGCTTGGCATCGCGATGGTAATAATTAAAACATTTTAGGTCATGTTTCGTATTGCGTGTACGGCCTACATCAAATTGAAAAAGTGTCAAATGACTGAACGGTGTCATCATCATCATCATCATCGTGATCATCGACGTTGTTTGTCGTTATAAATTGTTACGCAGCAATTGCAAAGACGTGAATGAATGAGGCGTGTGTGCGTGTAGGAACGAATAAAGCCAAGATAGAGGCACTTCTTACACTACATACATATTTCAAGTTCAATGTTTTTATTGACCTATAACGATATTAAATTGTTTATGGTCAGTTTAAATAAGTGGAAGTGACTTTAAGTGTTGGAGGCGAACAGCAATGGTTCGTGACGGCTGTTTCGTTAGATGAGATTCTGTAATTTTGTGTGTTTGAAACGAATTATAGATTTGAAATAGACGGTTTGAGAACAGTAGGGGTTTGACTTCGAAGCATTTTATGCGATGAAAAATTTATTATAATAATTTAGTCATCAGCCTGGATGTAGTAGAATTAAATTAACAGTTTTGAAACCAATATGACGAAAATGCCCGTTTTATTTTTTGGTTCTTCAATCGATATAATCTGTACAGTCTATCGATGGTTGAATCGCTTTAAAGCTGGCACTACATCACTTGAAGACGAGAGAATGAAATTGAGATTATATTGAATAATTACATTGTAATTGTGATGAAAATTAAGGAAATACGACAATTATAGCTTTGAAACTTTGGAAGCATGCTTCGTACGCCCAAAAAATTTAACGGAATCAGTTAAATTCACAATTATCTAGTTATCAGACCAATACTTTTCTTAACCAAATAGGAAGGAATTAGGGGGTTACACTTGCTTTGAAACCTATTGGATACGTTTAAATCCTGAATCGATATTTGAGGAATGTTAAGCATGAAATACATAGTTGCAAGTGCTTGAACCGACCTAATTTGCTACTTTAGAGTAAATCCACTTGAGGTTCTAGCGATTCTAGTCTAAAATGTGTTTACCCGCAACACGGTTTGCAGAAACTCTCCATATACTTTCGCGTAAGTAATTTTAAAATTGCATTGTTTAGCAGTCGATTGTTGAAATATTCATAACAGTTTATTTTGCTTTTGAAATACAAAAGATTGTCGCGTCAGATATATCGAGCACGTTTACAAATTTGCCAGTAAAATTTTTCTGCTGTCATCAGACAACCTTGAATTTTGCTTCCATCTCTGATTTTCTCGTACCGAATCGCAAAACAGGCTACAATTCGCATATTTGACTTATCTGCTTACGCTAAATATTACAAAATCCCAGTTCCAACAAACACGATTCTCGTATTACAATTGTGTATTATGATTAAATCTGCGTGTTATTATGGAGTGTAAGTCCAGATCCAATAAGTGTTAACACCGTGGCCGAAGTGGTAATTGAAATTTAGCTGCGATCGACGAAGAAATTGTGCAACGATAACACATAACAGTGGCGTGCAGGAATTCGAAAAATCGCCTAACCTAAAAACACCATTCACAGAACACCTGTCTATTATTAGATAGTTATGCGCGTGTATCTAGAAACACATTGTCTCACGCGTTTCTAATTGATTTGAGTATGAATCGAGACTGGATAAGGATATCAAATGAAAAAGTAAAAAATTTCGAATGTAATCGTTCGTGGTTGATTACGAGATAATACAATCCTAGTTTTTTTTTGATGCTTCAAAGAACTCTGCCTTGTAATAGGAATATATTTAGATTATCCGGTCAAACAATTCAATGGGGACACATCGATACATAAAGATATTTAGAGATAAAATTATTAAAAAATGATTTCCGAGATTGTATGTAGAACACATTATACGAAGGGCATCTACCGAAACCATGAGAAAAGTAGCAAAATGCACAGCAGATAAGGTAAAGACCAAGGAAAAGGATGCTGGGATGATATCTACAGAAGAGAATGTTAGAGCACTGAAGATAAAAGCTTGGAGTACAAAACCCATAGATCAAAAAGAATATGGAGGTTACAGGAACGCACACACGCACATAAAATTATGGTATACATTTTTCTGCAAATTTTGTTGATGATAACCATGACATCCTGCTACATATGTAAGCTTTTGAAAATACTTTTCAAAGTGGTATAGTTCATTATATAGTACATTCTTTCTTCATGGTTTCATTCAGTTTTGCGTGTTAGTCCATTTAAAACATATCCATTTTTTCTGTTAAAAAATAGGGAAGATAACCTCTCCGAATAAGGAAGAATAAATGTAATAATCCAAGGAAAACGAGAAAGATAAAAGAAAGCCTAAGTAGCTGAAATGGAAACAGTAGACGCGAAGGCAGTTAAGTGCATGGAGAAATCAAGGTGTCAGAATGTAGAAAATAGAAAAGATACACTCTACAAATAACTGGAAAGTAAAAGAAAGAAACATCATGAAGTGAAAGTGATGATTGTAGGGGATATCGAAAATAATAAAGGAAATTAAACAGAAAACAAAAAGAATAGAAAAGGAGGAAGATAATAAAGAGCACGAAGAAATCTTGAAGAAAAACATACAGATTTGGGAAGGCGAAGAGAACAAAAGAAGACAAAACATGAAGACACGCAATGAAGTAGCTAGTTCGACATTATCCAGGGATATAGCAGTAGTTGTTATTCTCAGTAAAAAGTAAAGGAAACGAATAAAAAACTAGAATAGGAAACGCAGGAAGTTAGAGAACGCACGAAAACGAGCGAGGTGGTAGACTGAAGAACGCGGGGACCAAAATGAATACCAAAAATCTTAACCCAAGGGTAAAAGGAAAAAAGAAAAATCTCCGGTAAGAGAGAAAACGTGGCAGTCTTTAGGAGTCTACAACCTTGCAAAAGCGATGAGGACAATGCTGACGAAAATATTTGAACAAAAAGGAAAGAAAATCATCCGACGCAACAATAAGTACAAAAATATTCAAGGATGCAGTTGAGACATAAGAAACGAAAAGAACAATCTTCGTCTTCTTCCCGCATATGTTTATGCCCATATTGGGCGTTGGATGGAGATTTAGTCCATATTTTCTTTCAACCATTTCTTCCACTGCCCATTCTTTTCGTCTTCAAGTCTTGCATTTCGGCACGCTTTTTACTATCCAACTCCGCTATCTGATCTGTCAATTTTTTCCTAGGTTGAGGTTTTCTTTATTTTTTGTGTTCGCTTCGATCATAATCTTCCCTATAATTCTTTGTTGCATCCTGTTTATGTGTCGAAACCAGTTCCTGCGTCTTTTATCGATTTTGGTTATTTTTGGTTATTATTGGTTATTATTGGTTTCCGTTTCAGCTATTCTAATATTTTTGCTCCTTATTTTGTCCATGTTCGTTCTTCTGCAGTCACCTTAGCTCTTTCTTTTAAGTTGCGCCGATTGCGATTTCATGCTTTTAAGTTATCACTCAAGTTTCGCTCCCACAAAGTAGTAGATGTGACTGAATTGTATACTCAGCAGTCTTCTTCTTTTTGTAAAGAGCAATAAAAAGCGAAAAACCAAAAGAGAGCAAAATCAAAAATTAGAAAGTGCAGAAATGTGGAATAACATTGATGAATCCAAAACGAAGAGGTGAATAAGTAGTACAATGAAAGAGGGTGTAGAGAACAAAAAGAATTCAGGGATAGAAAAAGATATGAAGAAGCAGAAAGAGTTTGGATCCCCACAAATAGGTATTTCGACAATAAAGTTCTCTTTCTCACATGAGAAGTAACTACGTGTATTCCTCAGCTTTACGACAAAATTTTCGTGCAAAAGAAACGAACTAGATTTATAATAACTTATTACAAATCTAGTTATTACTAATAAGTGGATAAATGTGGCAGAAATAGTAGCCAGTGCGTGTAGTAAGCTTTAAAAGATTGGGAAAATCTAGATAATGTCACTTCCGGAAGACTTATGGCCATTGTTAAAGATCCGGGAATGCGGGGCTTTAACGGTAGTTGGTAGTGTAAAGCATGGAGGTTGAAAATAGGCCTCGGGTTTATGTGTAAGTCTTCCAAGATGAAGACTGGAGAGTCTAGCGAGTACGAGAAGCAAGCTCTGGAAGATTACGAAAATGTTGGCAGACTGACGGTCTTTACTGGAAATCTGGGACCGTGATGCCTCAAACGTAAATTTGCGTCAATAGTGCAAAGCATGGAAGTTGAAGATAGGCCTCTGGTTTTTATGTAAGTCCTCTGGGATAAAGACTGAGAGTGTAACAAGTGGGGGAGCAAGCCCTAGAAGACTGCGAAAACGTGAGCAGTACCTCTTCCGGAAGACTTACGGCCTTTGTAAAGCTCTGGCAAGGCGGGCCTTTAAGTGTAGATTTGCGTTAGTAGTATAAAACATGGAGGTCAAAATGCCTCGAACTTATGTGTATGGCCTCCAGGGTAAAGACTAGGAGTCCAGCAAGTGGGAGGAGCAAGCCCTAGAAGATTGCGAAAATGTGAGCAATGCCCCTTCGGGAAGACATGATTCTTTCTTGAACGCCTGGCAAAGAGAGACTTTAAGGGTAGATTTGCGTTAGTTATGTTAAGCATAGAGGTCGAAATTATGCCTCGGACATATGTGTAAGGCCTCCAGGATCTAGCGGGTGGCAAGAGCGAACCCTAGAAGATTGCGTAAACGTGAGCAATCCCCTTTCCCGAAGACTTATGGTCTTTCTTAAAGGTCTGGCAAAGCGTGGCTTAAGGGTAAATTTACATTAGTAGTGTGAAGCATGGGGGTCGAAATTATGCCTCGGACTTAGGTGTGAGGCCTGTAGGATGAAGATTTGAAGTCTAGCAAGTGGGAGGAGCAAACTCTACAAGATTGCGGAAATGTGAGCAACGTCCCTTTCGAAAGACTTATAATTCTTCTGAAAATCTGGAAATTCGAGATGTTAGAGAAAAATTTGATCTAACAGTGTTAACCAACCATAAAGGTTGGGGATAAAGGCCAAGGAGCCTACTAAGAGCGAGGAACAAACTCCAGAAAAACGGCGAAAATGTGGACAGAGTCTCTTCTTGAAGACTTATAGCCTTAATCAGTTAGTTAGTATGAAAGATCAAAACAATTGAGAGATATACTGCCAAGCGGCTCTCTTCGTGTGGTGTGCTTCGCCTTCATGAGTTTGTGACCTCTGAATTGATTTATGGAAAATGTTTTAAGTTGTCACGATATGTTCCTACTTTCACCATTTTCACTCTGACTGACAATGAGTAATAATAATTTTGTAACTCTTGGGTGGTTTGAGATATCCCTAATCATTTGACTTCTATAGTTAAAAGTTAGTTTTTGATCTTTTTTAATATTATTTATTATATATATTTTATTATTAATATTTGTGTTTGATGCAAGAATGTTGTTTTCCGAGGAAGAGAATGGGAAATGTTTCTTCTTCTTGTTTTCCGACTTCTACTGCTTTTAGAGCATCGTGGATTTTGATTTTTCAAGATCATTAGTTTTATTAACTAGTTAGCGTTTTCCAACAATTTTCCTTGGAAATAATAAACCATAAAAAGTGCCTATCTCTGTATCTTTAACCCATACTTTCCGAGAAATCTAAAATAATCCGATAATTACAACCGACTAGAACTTCCATCTAACTCTTACACAAATTCCATTAAAATAATGAACAAAGCAATAAAAATAAATAATCATGCTTTCTATCATTGAAAAGCGCCGGAGAATACGATTGTAAAACACGAACTCACTTGTACCGTATTAGGAATGCATAAATTCATCAACGTCTTATCTCCTCCATCTATCTACCATGCGATCGTGAATAATTAAGGTGAGGCAAAAGGCGTTGGTGCTTTTCACTTTCATTAACGCGTCCGAGGACCCGACAGAATTCGGTTTTAACACGGCGCTTTCTATACGCGAACCGGCTGCGAGTTTCCCGGTTGAAAGACCTCGATGAGTTGCTCCTTCATGCTAACGCATTGGTAGTCTTGCATCGACGATTCCAGACGCGTTCGCCGGTTATAATTTCGTCGTCCGGGGGTATCATTACGTCGCGGCGAAATTGGGAAATTCTTTTAAGGGGTAATCATGAAACTCGTTTCGATCCTATAAATCAATGTATCGTATATACGTTTCACGAGGGTATTGATCGAATTGAGCGGATAAGATGCAATTCTGTCGCTTTGAAGTATTGCCTTTGATGAATGAGTGGCAATGATGTAAAATTTAATGGGCGCAAAAGAACGGTTTATGTTGACGTGAGCGAGACCCGATTATTGATGAATTTAATCGAAGACATTAAAGATTATTCGTTTCTTCAAGCATGTTAAAAACGTTTTCGTTTCGAATATATTAAATAATATTAGTACATATGTATTCTAATTTTTTACCAAATCGCAACTTAAAGTACTGAATCCATTAAGATCCAGAAATCACACCATTCAACTCGTCCAGCTGAGGTTGATGATGACCAAATCAAAGTAATAATCGATTCAGCACATTATGACACAGTAGGTCAGATTGCAGATAAGCACACATGCATTGAAAAGTATTTGAGACAACTTTGCTACCTATAGAAATTCGATTTATGGATTCCTTATTACCTCAAAGAAACCTAGTTAACACAAAAAAACAGACTAGCATCGGCAGTTTGCTCGTGGAATGTAACGAAAATGAAGAGACTCACAATTTGTTATGAAAAACGAAAATTTACAATATCAATCTGCTACCTCTAATAAGCTGCGAAAGGAAGGAAATGCCACTGGGCGAGCCAGGTGCGGTACGGTATACGTGTGTATACTGCTTGGTGGCTTCGACCTTTACACCGAAAGGCAGAAAGGGTAAAAGATTAAGAAGAAGTCAATGAGCAAAGATTTTGGATCAAATATGGACCGACTCAATATACGAGGACGATCATAAAGTAAGTTCCGTTTCCGCCTAGTGAGCAGAGGAGTGAATCGTTCGGACATTCTTTGGTGCTATTTTGCTGTTACCGATTTCTGTGTTCAAAGAACATGAAGGCTGCTGAGATTCATCGTGAACTTTGTTCTGTTTATGATAAAAACAGTGAATGACAGTGTGGTTAGAAGATGGTGCCGAAGATGTTTCGAGAAGGACGAACTAATGTCCATGATGAATAACGGAGTGGAAGATCAACCGTTGTGACGGACGAACTTTTGGGCAATATCGAAGAGGAAATTCGTGAAAACCGGCAATTCACAATAACAGAACTAAATGCCTTTTTCCCTCAAATTTCTCGTACAGTTTTGTACGAGGCTATTACTGAACATTTAGGTTACAGCATGGCTTAATTCACAGGCGCCAAAGTTGTATGAAGAGGGCATTAAAAAGCTGGTTCATCGCTATGACAATTGTCTCAAGCTTAATGGCTACTAACTATTTAGAAAGATAGCTGAAAGTAATAGCTTCAAGTTCTATATAATAAAAACCTCTTCATGAACCGGAAGTTACTTTACGAATGGCTCTCCTATTACTTTACGATATCGAGGCTTTATCTTCTGTAATCTGTAGTGCTCCCCCTTGTTTTCCTAAAGTTTATCCAGCTTTTATTGTTTCTTCCCATCTCTAAAGCTGAGTTCCAGCGTTGTTCCTTCCCTTCCAGAATAAATGCAACCGTGAAATTCAAGGTTTGCCAAGGCATCCACGCCTATGTTACGGTTGCAAAGGAAATTGCCTATTTTGACGCAATCAAATCACCAATTCGAATGTGCGCATTCCAAAGCTAATCAAATTTAACAATGTTGTCCAAGAAAAGCCACCAGAACGGGAAACTCGTAAACGGTTTGTGTACCACCATGACAATGCTAGGTTGGCCTATCGAAATTATCAAAGTTTAATTGGGATGTGTTGCTAGACCACCACGTACATAGATCTAACCTTGCACCATCAAACTGTCATCTCCTTCTTTGCAGAAAATTTTGAGTAGTAAAAATTTCAATAATTATAGTGCTGTCAGGTTGTACTTGCTTTGTTTTTTCTCGATAAAACCCTGAAGTTTTAAGAAGATGGAATTACAATAATTTCTTAAAGTTAGATAGATAGTTCTGTCGTTGCATCATCAGATTGGCACCTCTTACTTTGCAGAAAATTTGGAGTAATACCACCTTCAATAATGATGATGCTGTTAGGTTGTATTTATTTCGTTTTTTTTTTGTCGATAAAATCCAGAAAATTTTTGAGTAGTAAAAATTTCAATCATGGTGGTGCTGTCAAGTTGTACTTGGTTCGGTTTATTTATCGATAAAACCCAGAAGTTTTAAGAAGGAGGAATTATAGTTTAGTTATAGTTTTTTTTGTCGATAAAACCCAAAAGTTTTAAGAAGGTTGAATTATAGTGTTTTCTGAAAGTTATATACGTAGTCTGACCTTGTACCATCAGATTATCATCTCTTTCTTTGCAAAACATTTTGGGTAGTAAAAATTTCAATAATGTTGGTGCTGTCAGGTTTTACTTGGTTCGTTTTTTAATATTATTATAGTGTTGTCTGAAAGTTACATACATTGTTCTGAGCTTGCATGATCAGATTATCATCTATTTCTTTACAAAAAATGTTGAGTAATAAAACTTTCAATGGTGATGGTGCTGTTAGGTTGAGTTTGGTCCGATTTTCGTTCGATAAAACCCGGAAGTTTTACGAAGGTAGAATTAGAGTGTTGTCCAAAGTTATCTATGTGTTCTGACCTTGCACCATCAGATTTTTATCTCTTTGTAAAAAAATTGAGTAGTATAAATTTCAATTATGATGCTGGTGTAAGGTTGTACTTGGTTCCTTTTTTTTTCGATTATTCCCAGAAGTTCTATGAAGGTGCAGTTATAGTATTGTCCGCAAAGTTAGCAAAAGATCACTGATAAAAATGGACATTACATTACTGAGTAAAGTACTTTCACTTAATGGGAAAATTATTTTTTGTTTAAGATTCACAATTACTTAGTTGCCAAATCAATCATTATTGTATATAGGCGTTCGATAAAATGGCAAGTTTAATTTTGACGGGAATATTTACGATTCATCTTTACCGAACATCTTGGATCCCTACTCCTACGGGTTTCCGTGCCGGCAACTCGGGGAGAAGGTATAGTCGTGGTCTTGGTGATCCGATCGACCGACTCAGTCGGTGTTCAGCGGTTGATTCGTTCAGCAAGCTGTACGATATACTGTCGTATCGTCTGATACAGTCACCTGAAAAAATATTTCGGTGTGGGTTGTATAGTGTATGGTAGTGATGCGGTGATAGTTCTTGAACTAATTTCTGACTCAAAAAACGCAAGCGAGGTTTACGATACGATAATAAATAATTCTTAGTGTTAAGAAGGTTTGGTGGTGCTGCTACTTACTGCATGGGATTATGACCAAGAGTGCGTTGTTTTAATTCGGTTTTATATTTAGACCGCGGTTGGAAGTTTATAATTGACATTTGTAATCTTTTACCTTTTTTCGACGTTCATGTGATTGCATTTAGCTTTTGTATACTGTACGAATGACGTAGATAGCTATTTTTAGATAATTATTTAATGGTATTTGTTACATTCGAGCAGATAGCTATATACGACCGAAAATATCTTTTTACGTATTTGATCGAATCGAACTGTTTCTAAAAAGAGCGGATCATTACAATACAGTGAAAATATCGCGCCCCTATCAAGAAAAAGACCATCTTTACGTTTTTTCCCGTTTTTTTTTATATTAATCCCTAAAAATCAAAATGTTCAAGTTAAAGAGCAAAAGTAAAAACAAACACCAGCAGCCAGAGGGCAAGGCGGCCAGCCAGAACCTTATCATTTCCGAACAGCAGAATAACGAGATTAACGCTTTAGATAAGAAAGCCAACCTTGAGTTACAGAACGAAGCCGATGGCAAAAAGCCGATCAAAAAAGGTGAGTTGCTAATTCCATTGTTTTGCCATTTTTTCTCGGTCTTCAACCGAGCCTCCTCCGTACACGTTGCCTTACCAGTAATAATCGCATTGTATTCGGAAAGGATCGCGTGATTTTCTTGTCACGTCGAGTATGACTATTACGTTAGTCGTCAAATGATTGATAAATATTGCATGTTCGATGAGTAAAATTGCTATTTATAGGTATATACAACTTTTTTGTATTCTCGAGTTCATAGGTCAGATTTCAAAAGTTATCTAGTACAAAAAGATGTTAACCTTACGTCTACTTTAAAAGTGCTAAATTCGAATTTTTGACAATTTTTAGAACGCCCAAAACATTTGTTAAAAAAATTGAATGGTTGAAACATAGAAGGAGTTAAGGATGACGGGCGTATTTGGTCATTTTATTACGAAGCCGATGACTTCCCAAATTTCTGCCGCAAGTGTAGATCAATTTTCGAAAAATTTAAGAATCCTTCGGTGAATTGCACAAAATTTTATGATGCTCTAAAATCTTTTCTAATTTTTGCGTAAATTGAAGTAAGTAACAGTTCGTGCCAACGAATTCAAGTATTTCGAGAAATTCGAACTTTTTCAAGTAAATGAGGATAATTTCACGATAGATCCGACATAATTCACATAGCTCGAGGCAATTATTTTTATGCAACTTCCACGTGTATAATTTATTTCGAAAGCAGCTTATTGCGTAAAGCACATAAAAAATTTCGCCAGGCGTTTTGTTCTTTGCAATGTTTTTTTACATTGCGATATCCTCAATTACGAAATCGATTCGACTTTCCGTTAAATCGGGACAGATTTTCATTCCGTTTTGGCATTAAAAATATGTACTCTGACTACTTACATACTTTTAATGCAACTGTCCCAGACTGTATTTGTTTATACCAAAAGGAAATTTTCAAAACAAACTTCTGTCATTATTTAAGATATTCAAAATGTATGTCATAATAATAATCAATTGTATTAATTAATTAATAATAAAAAATTGGCTTTATTATCCAAAAGAATACATATTCATTTACGGAACAGAAAAAGAAGTTAGATATGAGAATAGAATGCGAGTACAGAAATAATAATTTAATAAGTAAGTAAGCTCAGGCATTAATACTATTTAAAGTTTTGTAATGACGATTCTTCGCTATTACCCAACGAAGAAGTTTCTACTCTTACGACTGGACTGCAGTGTAATAACCACATCCTTATTAAATTTTAGCTGCAGTTCATCT
Source organism: Chrysina gloriosa (assembly GCA_038088585.1). NCBI lineage: Eukaryota > Metazoa > Arthropoda > Insecta > Coleoptera > Scarabaeidae > Chrysina > Chrysina gloriosa. The sequence goes on along the minus strand of CM076091.1, from coordinate 58,475,469 downwards.
TGATTATTACGACATTACCTGAATGATGTAATTGCCGTGCAATGTCGTTCTCTTACGCTCCATAGAGGCTTTCAAAAGTATTAAAATTTTAAAGATATTTATCATGCACAAAGGAAATTTGAAACGAACTAGATTTCCTACTAATGAAGCTCAAGTATCCAGTTTTATAAAGAAAAATGTATACAAAATGACGCAACGAATGTTTCTTGATGGTGTATCGTACATTACCAGTTATTAGGAAGGTAATGCCATCAAAATCCTTATCACCAGACCTGTTTCGTTTATTACCCGATATATACGATTCAACTTCGTTTAATCGGCTAATAGGTATTGGTACTAAATCAGGTCATTGGCTCTTGCGTCTAGACAAACAAGTAGGATACATTGGATATTCTTTCGAAAATTCGAGCTAATTTATAGGGAACAGGTGGACAACATTTCTAATATCTTTCGTCCCCATACCTCACTTCAACAACCACAAAATTGAACGAAGAATTTAAGTTCTTACTTTCCTCATGATTGATTTCTTCCTTCGATCTATTTCGTACCAAAAAACGAAGGTTTGTGAAAGTACTTTTCTACACGTTCAAGAACATTTTTGGATGTTTTATCTACTTTCAGCTTCAGTAACTAAAAGTGAAAAAGTGTTGAATAACAAAAATCTTCGTCTCAACCGTTACGGGGACAGCAATTTCAATTCCTTCTACTTCTTAATGCCAAGTTTTTCTATAGTTCTTATTCTTTCGCAATGACTTCATTATGCCCTAATAGGGGCGTCGAAATATTTCCAGAGTTCTTGCATACTCATCTCCCTTTGTTTCTAACCTGGATTAGCTTTTGAACGTTTTCTCATCGTTGGGTTTTTGTCCCCACTTCTATACTGATAATTGCGTATATTTTTCTTGTCATGCATCTTATATTCTATCCTTGGGCATTCGTTCCACAAATTCTGTTGGTAAATATTTCCTCTTGTTTTAGTCTTTTACTTATTTCCCTATCTAATTTTCCATTTTTATAGGTCTCACACTTCCACCTATTTATAGTAACTCTTCTATTTTCCTTCCTGACGTGTCATTAAATTCTGTTATAATTATCGTCTCTCCTTTATTGTTATTTATTAATTTTCTCTACCTGTTGTTAACAATTGACGAAAATATCTGCAAGCTCCTCTGCCCATTTCCCACAAGTTCTGGTATTTTCTTCAAATTCTACCAATACTTTCCAAAATAAAGGACATATGTGTATACCGCTTACCAGGTAATTTCTTTTCTCTATTTTACTTCTCTGAAGTAACTGTAGATCATCACCTACACTGACTATAATTGAAGCTTATTGATCAATAAGCTTCAGCTTTTGGGGAACCACATGCGAAGAAGTCTGCATGCATTTTTCTAATTGTTACGTGCGAGTAGACGACTTTTCTTTACTTAATTACTCCGATTGAATAAATAATAATACCCAATTACGTACTAAGTTAAACAGAAAAATATTTGAAAGTTGTTGCAAAAGATGTTTGGGAACTGCAAATGTAAAGTTAAACCGAAGGCTGAAAGTTCATGATCATCTTGTCTATTATTTTGAGCTAAAAAAGACAATCCGGAAGATAAGTGAAGACACTTGAATAAATCATGATTTCATCTCAGCATGTGCTCGAACGTCACACGTGTACATGTAGTTTTGGAGTACTAATCTAAAAATCGCCCGAGTGTAATTCGAGGTTGCCCGAGATAGAACCAACGTAACCTTTGCGAAGCATCGAAGGTGAAGGTAAGACTCCAGAAATCTTAACAAAAAATACTGTGATTTGGACCTTAATGGAATTACGAGAAAACGGTTACTGCTTCTGAGAAAGGCAACTGTTGAAGCTGATGTTGAATATTTTCCTCCCAAAAGCCTTTGCAGATTTTGTTCAAATCGTAAACAATCTAGTCTGGAATTGCGAGAAGAAAGTTACTGCTTCTGAAAAGGGCAACTGTTGAGCCTGTTGTTGGATATTTTCGTCTCAGAAGCATTGTGGATGTTGGTAAAAGCGTAAATTGTCTAGTAAGTATTTCACAATAGATCTCTTGAAATCAGACTATATTGGAAGGGGCTTAATCCCAAACAGTCTTTTGAGAATTTACGGTCATCGAGAAAAATATCTTCGGTGGTAATCAACCAGACAAAAATAATGTTTTATATTGTTGTCTTGTGGAAATATAAATTTTTATTTCTGTTGGTTCTATTTCATTGCCTATCAAAAGTATTCGCTGTTAGTAGCTGACAAGTGTTGGGTTGGGTTCATGTTGGCATATGGACACACTTCAAATACATTTATCATCTAATTCCTCTTTAAATATTTATACGTTTGTAAACTGATATTTTTTATCTAAGTATTATCGTTTTCATATATTTTTTATGATATACTCAAATCAGTTTTTGTATCATAGGTGATTATGTAATTAAAAAAATGACTTTCTTTTTATCGACGAGAAGAAACTACGATTAGGCTCATAATTATACGACAAAAAAATTGAGAGAGGGTTTTGGAATATTCTTTGAACACTAGCTTGTCCCTTTAAATTGTTTTCTTCATTTAGAAATTGTCAATCGACTAGAATGTGGGATACTACTAAAACGCTTAGATTACCAGATTGTATTTGAGGGATCAAATTAATAAGTCGGCTCATGTCAGTACTTGGGCTTCAAGATTGAAAGTCCAAGAGATCAGGAAATGGAAATCAACATAAGAATAGAAAATACTTTTAAGTTGTACCATGCAATAAGTAAAGATTTCATCGACTAAAGAGAAGTTTCGAGGATGAATATGTGCAACACAATAATGTATAGACCAACCTCCGGTTGTGGATCATGGGTCTTGACAAAACGACAAAGAAGCAAACCAAGAGTCACGAAAACGAGATATTTAAGATGACGCAGATAAGGTTACACGAAGAGATCAGAGAATCAGAAACATTCAAATACGAGAATAGTTGGAAATACGGTTTTTAGATATCATTCATCAAACAGAAAAGGCTGATCTGGTAGGTACATCTCCAGCATATGGGAAGTTACAGACTAGGGGGCGGCTAAAATGTGAGAAAAATACCCAAAAAGACTCTGGACAACACATTAAGTGAGTTCCTGCAAAGAAGAGAATGTACTTGGATGCAAGCAGAAGAGCGCAGAATAAGAAAGAATGGACCCAATTTGTTGTATAGAAATAAGGGTATTCTGAGTGCCACATACCATTAGATGGTAAAAGCGACTTTTCATTATATATTTTCATATAGATTGAAATTCTTAAATAAACTACACCTATTTTTCATGATTCGATCTCAACAACTTCCTGGTATGTTTAAATTTAAATTAATCCTATACGGAGATTTTATCTACAATCTTTTTTGTGGTTTGGGCTCCCAATTAAAATTTGGGTAGTAGTAATGGTCATCAACGAGATAACCGTTTACAATCTCTTCTAAATACTCATGTTGATCACTGTACGTTGGTCTGAACATTAAATTTTGTCCGTTTTATAAACTTCCACGTATAGACTTGCGTCTTGGCTCTATTATTATTATTTCTGAAATATTTGAAGTCCGACCCTGAGAGGCATAAACATTTACGAGAAGAAGAAGAAGAAGAAATATAGAATCTTCTTCGCCTTGAAGGCAGATAGATTTGGATTTTATTCCGGCCTGAAGTGTCCTCGAATATTTCAAAACCTAGGTACGGTATTTCTAACCTTACTGAAACGTTAAATATAGAATCTTTTATAGAGAGCAATTAGTTCGCGATTCTCGAATCAAGAAGGAAAAGAACGTAATTATTTTGTCGGTTATTTTCATCTTTTGCCTGGATAATGTGTACGACTTGCACAATACGGGATGTTTGTTTCCTGTTATTAATGCATTTTTTCAGTAGCAGTTAACCGCAGATAATTTCGAAATAAATGCTTATATTTAGGTACTTTCTCCTCTCTATTTTATTTTTTAGGAAGGTCGATAATATTGTGGATGCAAAAAGCACACCTGTCTCGCGATTTTCACCGAAATGCTAATCGTGATGATTAATAAAATAGGCGGAAATTCCGCTACTACTACTTATTTTAAGAGCAGATATTCCTGGATTTTCCGCCTAAAGCGCGTGATGAAAATGAACGATTATATACAGGAATCCTCAGGCGTCTTTAGTAACTGAACACAGTTACGCATTATTTACGATGAGTCAAAGTTATATCAGTAGATTTTATCTTTAAAATATTTGCTGGTAGTTTGATTAGAAATTTGGATCACATTCAAACCGTCTTAAGAAAGCATTTTAATACTACTGCTAAAGATATTCCATTGGATTTCTCTTGCTTAAGATGAATTTGCATGAGTTGGCCACCATTCTGGCGAAGAATAATAATTACAAGTTGGTAGGGGTGCCACCAACTTCCACACGTGAAGGAACATGGATAATTTACTTCAATTCTGAGACCAGAAATCAGTGAAAAGAATGGCGTAAACTAGAAGAAGGGCCTCTGCTAAAAGGACGTGCAGTTCCGTTACTCTAATCTTTGATCTGGTTCATTGCGGCAGGCACTTTGCAAGGAACGGCTTGGGAAGTTGCACAAGCGTCCATTATTGCAATAGGAACGAAGATTGTTTTAAACGAATTGTGCTGGGATATCCTTCCACATCCACCCTATTCGCCAGATTTGGCTTCAAGTGATTTTCTTCTGTTCCTAAATTTGAAAGAACTACTGCGAGGGCTTCTATTTGAGACCTTAACTGAGGCAAAACTTGCTATACATAAATAGGTGTTAGTGACTCCAAAACAACTGTATGAGTCGGTTTAAAAAAGTTTTATATTGGATTATATTCAGTTGAATGAGGAATATATTGAAAAACTACATTGTAATTTTGAGCAAATTGACGGAATAAAACAATTATAACCGATTTCCTAGAACTTTGGAAACATCTCTCATATATTCGTCAACTAACCAAGCCAAGCAATGGAGGAAGAAGTTTCAACCATAGAAATTTCGCACAGTTCTCACTCAACAGCTGATGGAAACAGTCAATTAGTTTTAACAATTCGAGAAATTTAACAGCACTTGTACTAGCACATAGCAGACACCCATAGTATATCTATTTATTATTTTTCATGTTTTCAATTTTCATGAAATGTTTTCACCAATTTGACATTATTGTATTGTATGGTTTGTCTCGTGCTCTATATTCATAATTTTTATCTTATCTGGAATATTACTTTCTTCTTCACTTTCGCATGGTACAATTATACAGGCTATGTATATGCGGACGCATTTCTTGCAACGTTTGGATGACGCGCGTGGTCAAGTGACGACGTAAACGTTTGCTACCCCACATCACACGCATATACAGCATACAAGCGCAAATAAATGGTTTGATACTCACATCTATTACGATGACGCTTGTGGTCAAATGCGCACAAAATTACGATTTTGGACATCCTACATATCCTTTTTAGATTTGTATTATGATATGGCACTTCATTCACGCCTCATGAACTCGACGAAAAGGAACGTTTTCTTTTGTTGAAAAAACAGTTTTAAGAGTTTTCCGTTGAACTCACCGAGTTTCTTGGGCATTGTAACACGCAATCTTCGTAATATTTTGAGCTTTCTCTCCAGATGACGATGTTCTTGTATTTCGCCCAACCGTGGCGTAAGTCGGTCGAGTTTTAAGCTGTAAACTTGTTTCGTCAACATTGAAGTAAAAGTATGGTTATTGAAATCGTCTGAAACTTCTGGAAGCAAAGTTCTTTAAAGATCAAAGTAATTTCTTCTTAAACATGGTTCATGTTATGACCCTCGCGCAAATCTTTTCTGCTTCTCGAATAGCGAGGTCATAGTTCCTCTTTAAAAAGCGACATACACATGGGAATTTCCATGTATTTCATTTAGAATTTGTGGTTTAGGTTCTGATTTTTCAGCAAAATTATAGGCTAAATATCGATCAGGTGACGTAATGGAATGAAACACATTTTTGTTAATTTGTCTAAATTTTTGTTGTGTGGTGACCATATGATCCAACTTGACCTTATATAAAAAAACTGAGGTTTACATAAAAAGACTTAAGTTTTCTTTAACAAGTGAAAGGATTTTAGAGTTACAAACTGAAAAGACCAGCTTTTAAACTGTTAAAGCTTAAAAAGGAATACAATCTCTGTGTCATAAATATTTTTGCTGTTTACTGTAATAAAATTGTTGATGAATACGCTGCGAGTTCTAAATTCGATCGTTTTGTCAACATTTTAATTTTCTTCAACGGTGTATCACAATTGCCAAATATTTGCGACCGTCATACGTGATGAATTAATTGAAACGAACGGAGTAAAAATAGAAATTCGTGGAATATCTTCTTCTGTCATAAACAACGATCGACAATGCTAAATACAGTCGGATGGATAAAAAGATTCCAAATCTCCGAAAAGTTAGTAGTTGTGACGTGCTTACACAGCGTTAATATTTCTATTTTGTCAGCAAATATTTTTAACTTTCAAGATGGCATTGTAAGCAGCATATTTACACTGAAAAAACCGACAGATAGATCCGAAGAAATTAAAAGCGATTTCAAATATTTATACTGCGATAAGTTATCTAAGAGTTTTATCTCGTTCAAATAATACCCAGTAATTTATATAAACATTTTCGTGTTCGCTGTTTACGTATCAAGTGAATAGATAGTATTTTACGTTAACTTTGCTAACAATAAGTAAAATCTTTCATGTTGAAAATATCATAACGGGGTGATACGTATTGGTTTGGCAAGTAAATAGTCGCGGATTTTTTTAAAGAAATTAAAGATAAGATTCTTCGAGAAACAATTATGCACTGTACATTTTTATGAATGACCTTTTACCATTTTTCCAGGCCTAGTTGATGATGATCCATATTGTTTATTGTTTTGATTTCATCGTTGAAGTTGGCACCGCAAAATATAAAAAAATCCTTAGAAATGACAATGTTATTTGTTTGACCATGTTTGACCACAAAATATGATGATTGATGTTTGAAAAAAAAATTCGAAAATTGGTTTTTCTCGATAATAAAGATGGTCAAACAAAACTATCTTGTGGTCAAACATGGTCAAAAAATGGTCAAACAAATATTTCATTTCCAAGGTTTTTTTATATTTTACGGTGCCAACTTTACAGATCTAAAATCATTAGAACGAAATTTATCAATTAACAATTTTCACATTGCCCCTTGTTTATAACTTTTTCATCATTAAATTTACAGTACACGATTTCTTGTGAGCTTGGGTACGTTGTTTTCTGTGAAGGAACAAAATAAAATCGATATAATTTCCATTTTCGCTCTGCTTATGCTTAAACTTGCTTAAAATTGGCTTTAATTTTCACACTTCATTATCGCTTGCTCTTAGCGTTAATCGCAGACTTCCAATTGCATTTCGACAGTAGGGCTCTCGGCAATGTCACCAGATGTTTGCGCATGCATTACCACCATCAGAGGGGTAAGAAGACTAAAAATACCCGCGTAAATAGAAGCATGTGTCGTAGGTGTAGACACGTTTCGACTTACTGAAAGACGAATTGTTCGCATGAATGGGAGAGATGTTCGAATAAATATTTATCCTCCCGGAAGCTATATTTAAATTCGATATCTCTAGAAACGATTTTTTCTCTCTTTCGTCGACGGATTTTTTCGGCGTGTATCAATGTTTAAAATTGTACGGCTTCGAATAAAGAATCGAGGAATTTGATAGATTAACAAAAGAAGGAAAACGATAGAAACGTTTTAGTTTAATTTTGAACTTCAAAAATCCTTTTTATTTTCTTCGAGGAATTTTTCTTGAAGTGATTAGATGGGAAGGAATGGTTTTCGTCAGAGAGTTTGAACACAGATATAAATATTATCGTTCAGGAACGAATTGTCTATCTCATTGGGGTCTGAAGTAATTTTCCTGAAGGAGTAACGTTGTCCTTTTATTTTCTTCCGCACTTTTCTGTTGTAACAAACGTATGGACGAAGGTTCTGTCCCGGACAACGTGTATTGCTGGAAAGTTTAGCCACAAAGAAAAAAAGCTTGAGGAAACACCGAAGGTGAAGATAAAGATCCAGAATTTTGAACAATCATAGACTTAAACTCAGTGTAATTGCGAAGAATTGGTTACTGCCTTTGAGAAGGGCAATCGTTGAGCTTGATGTTGGATATTTTCGTCCCCGAAGCATTGTAGATGTTCCTAAAAGCGGAAATAATCTAGTAAGTATATCACAATAGATCTCTTGAAGTCGGAGTAATTGGAAAGCATTTAATGCCAAACAGTCTTCGACACAAATATCTTCGATGGTAATCAACCAAACAAAACTTGATATTTTACACGGTCGTCATGTGGAAATAAAATTTTTATCGCTGTCATCTAAAATGGGTTATATAAAGCTTGTTAAATTTCAACAGCTATTAAAAGTACTCAATTCACTATTAGTACCTTGCTATCATCACTTTTGTGATTAGTTTGGGTTGGGCTCATGTTGGAATGCGAATGTACACATTTATTATCTAATTCCTCTTTAAATATTTATACATGTCCAAACTGATATTTTTTTATCTAAGTATTATCGCTTTTATATATTTTTTATGTTGTACTTAAATCAGTTTTTCTATCGCAGGTGATTATATAATTTTACAAAATTGATTTTCCTTTTTATCGAGGGGAAGAAACTTACTATCAACGTCGCAATTCTCAGACAAAATATTCTAAACAGAAATTTTTTGAATATTCTGTGCGCTAACTCGACCCTTCTTTAATTTCTTTGTTTCGTTTTGAAATCATCAATCAACTAGAATGGGGGAATACTACTAAAACGCTATAATTTCGCTTGGATTACCAAATTGTATTTGAGGCATCAAATTAGAATAAGTTGATGTATGTCAATAGTTGGGCACCAAATTGAAAGTTCAAGATCTTAGGAAATGGAAATCCACACAAGAATAGAAAATGCGCTTAAGGTGTGTTATACAACAAGGGTTTTATCGGGAAAAGAGAAGTTTCGAGAAAAACAGGAATAAATGTGGTGTACAAGAAAATATATATAGAACATATCGTCACTTTCGGTTGTGAATCATGGGTCCGGACAAAAGCACAAAGAAGCAAACTACAAGATACGGAAATGATATATTCAAGAAGTGTCAGATGGTTTACATGGGGAGATAGAACCAGAAACACCTAGAGTATGGCGAGCTAAAATGTAGAAGAAACGGGAGAGGATGATCCAGAAAAACGGGCCAAAACAGTTGGTAAGAAGAGACCGTACTTGAATTGAGACTAAGATTTAATCGACTAAAGAAAAGTTTCGAGAATTAATGTGTACAACACAATAATCTAAATCAATCCTCGGTTGTGGATTACAGGTCGTGATAAAAAGATAAAGAAGCAAATTGAAAGCCACGGAAATGAGATAGGTTACGAGGAGAGATCAGAGAATCAGAAACACTCAAATACGAGAATAGTTGGAAATACATCAAACAGAAAAAACTGATGAAGAATGAAGGACAAAGTGTATGAGTCCAAAATGTGGAAGAAACAAAAGAGAGGAATACCCAAAAAGACTTGCGACAAAGCAGTTCGTGAGTTCCTGGTAAGAAGGATGGATGCTAAAAGAAGGAGGGCGCAGAATAAGAAAGCATAAGTCCAATTTGTATACCAATAAGGTATTCTAAGTGCCATACACTATTAGGTGGTAAAAGCCGCTTTTGATTATATATACGGGTGGAAGAAACAAAAGAGAGGAAGAAAAAATGCTTGGCAAAACAGTTGGTGAGTTGCTGGTAAGAAGAAAATGTACTTGGACGGAAGCAAGAAGAAGGGCCCAGAATAAGAAAGAATCGGCCCAATTTGAATACAAATAATCATCGTACAACTATTGTAGTTAATTCCCATATTCTTTTTCCCGCATATCTCCAATAATGCTAATATCTGTGTAACATCCAGTTTATCACCACTAATTGTTAATTATACTTACATATCTGCACCTATACATATTAGTTTTCATTTTCCAATAGTATCTAATTATATCTTTGCCTTTAGTTATGATGATAATAATAATAAAGTTATCAATAACAAGATAATCATCTGGTTTATCTTGTTACGATGAAAATCATAATAATTATATATTGTTGTTGTTGTAGTATATAGTCTCCGGTGTCTCATTCTCTCAATCTAAAACACTGATAATTGCTTGTAATTAGAAACGCAATTAGTAACGCTATTGCAGATATTTAGATTCGACCACAAATTATCAGCCAAGGTACACACATAAATATCGCAGCCGGAAATTGCAAAGGAAAACAATTAGAGAGAGACCTTGGCATAGAAACACAATACTTCTTTGTTGCTGTAATTATATTTATTTTATCGTATCGACGTTAAAGTAAACGAAGAAAATTATATTCGAAACTTTTCATTGTTTCATAATTCAAATATTAGGCGTCTCTTTCGACTCGAAATACATACCTTGTACAAGTATTATTCAATTCCAAGACCGCTCGAAACGTACTTCGACTACTCGGAATACAAATATCCAACACTTCCGCAGTTATGTAAACTTCCCTTTTCAGCACTAGGTGTGTTGTACCGTTAGGAATTCGATGCAGAATAAATTAATGGTGATATTGAATTTCATCGGTTTTAACTTTGAAAACGGTTTCGGATTTTCTTCAGTTTGATTTTTTAACTAAATAAAACTGGCAATAATAAAATAGTAGTAATAATAATATTGACAATGGTAATAATAATGATAATAACGGTGATCATGACGAAGATAAAAATAACAATAATGTAATGTAAAGTAATGACGTTGCTAGTTTGATACTGCGAGAGATGTTTCCAAAGTTACCAGCATTTGGTTATAGTTTTTATATTTCGTCAATTTTCACCAACATTACAATGTAGCTTTTCAATGTAATCCCCGTTTGATCCAAACTATCTTTTCCAAACATGCAATTATTTTTTTAAACCGCCCCGAAAGAATTTTTTCAGACTCTCTGTGATCCAGCTATTTATGTCAAATTTTCTCAAATCGAAGTGGTTTTTTAAAATTTGGGAACATATGAAAATCAGGAACCAGACCTGGCGAATAGGGTGGATGTGCAAGCAAATCTGGGATTTTCCGAATTGATCAAAATTCTCTGCAGGCTGCTTCTACGAAAATGCAGAAGTGGACGAAGTTCTCAAAGCAACATTTGATTGATGGAAACTGAGTACTTATACCATTTGATTATCTTACAAACTCCACAAGTTATTATCGCGTAAAAATATGAGAGAAAACGCCAATATAATAAACAACACTAAATTAATTTAGGAATTACCTACGCTGATGATTTCGCATGAAAGTAAAATAAAATACAAGTATGTAAAAATAGTTGCATATGATTAAAGGAACGGAGTGGTTTAAAATTACCGGAATTTTTCGTTGTTGAATGAAAGGTGTTTAAAACATTTTGTTTTCTACACGATTCCTTCTAAAATTCGGAATTTCTCAATTTCCCTTCGCTTAAATCTAATCTATTAATATCCACCTAGGTTTTGTTAATGCATATCTTATCTGCGCACACGTAAGTACTTATTGCTTGTGTATATAGACGTATCACATTAACAATTAAAATTGTTTCATAAAGTACAATGTCCATACTTTTATTTTCGTTTGGTTTAGCACGGGAAACACACCGTTTAGTTAGTATCAATTGTAAGAGTAGTAATAAATGAAGGCAAATTATAAATATATCTTTAAAGATTTCACAATATGTCTCAAAAGAATGCACGTTCTACGAAGTGCCTAAATCCTTTCAGTAATAATTCCTTTCTTAGGTCTAGTGGCTATTAAAGTCATAGAATCAATTTTAGAGGATTTTGATTAGTTAACACCATCCATGCGTCTCCTTCGAGCATCGTGGATGACGAATCACTTGGCAGCAGGCTCTTCACCCGGTTCACTCCCTATTTGCCCTCATCTGCTATTGCATTTGTGTCATCCCAAACATCTTAGACCTAGCTTTCATCCAAGATGTCCTAGTAGGTTTGTCCCCTAATTTTGGTCGTACTAGGTTGTTAAGTTGTTACCTTGGTATAGCCGGATCGTGTGTTCACAAATTGACAAAATTTTACCACCAAGGGTACTAGGATAGGCCCCACATTTTAGCGAATAATTCTTCAACCCATTGAAATGATACTTTTAAAGGATTACCAAAAGATAAACCAATGAGCTATGATTACTCGAAGTCCGTTGAGCAAATTATCTGTCCAAATTCTACACGGGTTCAGAACGATGTATGGCACGACAGTGTGATCAACTTCTTCGTTTAGGGCGGATTCCTTTGAACATTGGCAAGAACTCTCAGTAAGTTCGCTCGAACTACTCCTAACAATTTAGTTCTTTTCTTTTTCTGGAAAATAAACTCGAGATTTACGCTGATGGTTTTTAAAACGTGTTCAGCTACGTCTTTCGCCATCCAAGATAACGAAGAGGAAGAAGAAGACTTTTGGGGTATGTACATTAGTGGGTAAACAGAACCGCTCGATTGAGCCACGATCGACGAGGTTCTCATTAAAATTTGGTCCAATCAAAAGTTTCTAGGTCCCAAACAAGATCGCGAATTCAATGTTATCATCGACGCAACTATCCGGCTCGTGTCTTCCAGTGCTTAACACATCGATGAATCATTCTTTACTAGCCATTTTTTATCAGACAGTTAATCGGCTACCTCCTTGCGTGGTTTTCGAAAAGAGAATACATTGGATTCTACTCCTTTTTCGCCGATGTTCTTGGTTTCTTCTTTAACCTTCCTATATTCACGCATACGGTCTGTGAGACCGATTTATATAGTATAGTATACGTCTTTCATTTTGACGTGAGTATAGGAAGGTTAAAGAATGTGCTCTTGCGCTTCAAAGCCTCTCCAAGCAAGTTCTTAAGACAGTGTAATTAAGACTTTTATTGTATGTTCTTTATATTCCTTACCATTTTGTTTTCTCGTATTGAAGGGCCAATTTTTCAAAATGAATGCATGTTCGGATATTGGAGTCTCTCGTTCGAATATGTACTTTTTCGGCGCAAAATGACATAAATTTCCTCCAGACACTGCCCTTGTTCTTTTTCATGTTTTGGCTGTACTTATAATGACATTATCTTCAAGTTCTCGTTCTGAGATATCTCTAAATCGATTCATGGTGTTTAAGAAATTTTTTTTTTTGACTTTGACGTCGCGGTTGCAACAATCGTCATGGCAACGTGGAGTTTCCACTGTAATTTCTTAAAATTCCATGTAATAATTCAGTACCTGTAAAATATTTGCTGAAAATCCATCTACGACTCAATTTCAACATCATCTACGTATCCCCCTCAGCGACAGAATTCCCGCATCCATTGCTGGTGAAAGGGTTAAAAACCACACGATCTCACCCTAGCCGAGACATTTTTATTGAAATTTTAATTATTCAAGAAGTTTAGCAAAGAACGATATAAATGGTAATCTGTGGATGCAAAGTCTAGATAATATGATAATAATTTTTTCAGTCGTTTCACATCGTTTTCAAACGATAAGGCTCATAAAGCTCGTATTCGTATTAGAATAATTATGATTGATTAAATGTATCTCCTACACCCTCTAGAATCATTTGCCAACCTTGCGCAGTCTCAGCTTCGTGTTTAGTCTTTTTATGAAATTCCTACCCCTTTTATTTCAAGAAAATTACAATGTTAGCTAAATTTAACATTCTAATATCAATTCTCGAATGTCATAAATCTTACGACAACGAACCTAGTCAAATACTAATTAGCAGCGGCAATCTTCCACGTAAAGGATACGCTTCAAAACGAGAAACAAACACGAGATGATGTCATCCGTCGGGTTATGTAAAATCCCCGCTATGCAGCGGCGTACAAACGAAGTCACCATTACCTGAATACTAAACCGTGAAACTGGTTTGCTTACTAAGAACAAAGTGTTAGGTAATTTCTCAATATATGACTCAACACCTCGCGTAAACGTAAACAAGCATGGTGAATTTCGATGCTGCGCGGTAGCTAAAATAGATGCGCTAGTTTGACATACAACCAACAAACTTACGAGACGGGTACATATATGCAAAATTTTCGATCGAGAATATTTGTTTTGGGATGAGAAACGCGATCGAGTTTTATATTAAACAGGCTCGAAGCAGTAGACTGGGTTGGTAAAGTATTTGGACACTTGTGCGACTTGTTTACGAGAAAGAAGAAGTCTTGTTTTGCAACCAGATGGTAATTGTCCGGGACAACGTCACTGGACAGATGTGTTTCATTGAATTTTTTGACGAAGATTATGCTACCAGTTTGATGAGATTACAAATGGAATTATTTCCTTTGAAATCTTACAGTGTAACCAAGAAATAAATTCAGATGTGTACATACCAGAGATATTTCGAATGTTCTAAGAATTTGGCTCTAGTTCAATTACGTAAATCTTATTGGTCAGAGAAGTCTTGGCATATTTACGCAGCCATCCTGTGCAATATTGCTTGATATATCTTAGCTACTTGACTGATACAGACGTATTTCGGTACCGTTGATTTTGCAGTCATGGAAGACGCAACTAAATCACAAAGAGCTAGATAGGTGTATTTAATAGATTTTTTGAGGAAAATTTAGCTATCATCTAGACGAGATTATAAATAGAATTATTTCCTTTGAAATCTTAGAGTGTAACCAAGAAATAAATTCAGATGTGTACATAGCAGGGACATTTCGAATGCTCTAAGAATTTGGCTCTAGTTCAATGACGTAAATCTGATTGGTCAGAGAAGTTTTGACATATGTACATAGCCATCCCGTACAATATTGTTTCGTATACCTCAGCTACTTGACTGATACAGACTTATTTCCGTCGCGTGGCGTCGATTTTGCAATCATGGAAGACGCAACTAAATCGCAAAGAGCTACGGTTTTCTTCTTATTTAAAGAGGATGTGAAACCTTCAGAAATCGTTCAACGTCTGCAAGGCGCTTTTGGAGAGTCTGCAGAATCTAAAAGTATAATCTATCGATTGGTCAATCGTTTTGAAACTGTCAGAAGCTGTGCCTAAGCGTCCGTTATTGCAACAGGAGAATGCAAGGGCCCCATACCGCATGAAGAATTAAGAATGTTTTAAAGAACTTACGGTGGCTTTGTTTCCATGTCAATCCTACTCACCAGATCTTCTTCACCTTCTAGCGATTTTCTTTGGTTTCCAAATTTGATAGAACCACTACGCGATGTTGGATTTCAGATCTTAATTGAGGTAAAACTTGCTGCAAATAGGTGGATTGTAAAGACTCCGAAAAAGCGGTTAGAGGACGGTTTAAAAAAACTAGTTTCACGTTGGGATGAGTGTAGTTAATAAAATGGAGATTATATTGAAAAGTTAAATTGTAATTTTGATGAAAATTGTAACCAATTTCCTGGAACCTTGGAAACATACCTCGTACATTTGTCAACTAACCAAACTAAACAATACAATTCAAGAAATCCAGAAGATGCTTCTACTACAGATAATTGGGGTACTCCACGGTTAACAGCTGGTGGAAATAGTCTTAACAATATAAGTAACCAACGTATAGTTTGGTAACACTTCTGCATACTCCTAGATTTGATGCTTTTCCAAACTGCTATATCCATTACTTTCTTCTTGTTCTGGTGATGTAATACCAACAATAATTAGATTTTAGACTCCGTGTATCAGATGTTAAATGCATTATAAAGTTTTGTGATACCAGTCAGAAAGGTCAGAATAACAACTAAATCAAAACTTACTCTCATCTCGACGTGGTATAATTTACAGATGATCAATTAGCAGATTAATATCTTGATATAGCGTGAAGATAAAAAAGGAGTGAATCGTTAAGCTATGCATGCCAAGCGAACCTAAAATTTATAGCAAATTACATCTTATTAATATTAATTAGCATTCAATGCGGTCGATGCTGCCGTAATGCCAATTAAATCGTTGTAGAACATGAATTGACTTAATAAGAGATTTTTCATGAAACTTTTTCAGAAACAGTTTCTTCTGCAAATTTCTAAAAATATTTCATGTTTTGAACGCCTGAAATGTATTCTTTAAGATATCGGTTATTTGATTTCTTTGCTACGGAAACTTAATTTCTTATGTAAATAAATATCTTTTAGAACACAATTTGTACTCAGTAACATCTATCAATTTTGACTTAATTGTTAAACATTTGGCAATGATAATTTTTGTAGCCCAAAAAATAAATTATTGTCGGTCAATGTTAATCAAATTTGACAATATCGTCGTATTAATGCGGTAAGGAATTGACTAATAGGGTTGACATGCTAAATAGAAGAAAAAGTTTGACGTGTAACGTTAATTTAACAGTGTTTATATTTATAGAAGCAATAAGTTTAACCAACCGTTTTGTAGATTTTGACAATTTTATCGTAGTATTTGACATCTTACTAGAGCAAATTTGACAACCACATACGTTGATCTAAACGGAAGAACATCATTTTTTGATAACTAGATATTTCCGCTTTAATAAATTTCGTATATTTACACTTGATAAGCACGTAATAAATTCGACATATTTCGCAAATCGAGCTTATTACATTTTCAACTGCCTTTATTTGTTTGTATGCTGATTTTTGACAGTGCGCCAAACCAATTGCAAGGGTAAAACATCTGTTAAAATCTGACACTAATGCTGACATTATATTACATCGGTAAAATCCTGACCACACAACTATTTGATTAAATCCTACGACACGTGTTTCACTAGTAACGTGGCTAGCATCTTTAAACACCTTACCGTATGGTAGTTGTCATTTATGTGGAGATTTTGACAGTTTTATGGTCATATTATTCTACTAAATTTGACAACTGTATCGGTTTCAATAAGCGGACTACATTTGTTCGACAATTTCGCCTATTTCCGAAAACAAATTCCAATTTGTCAAATTTGACAGCTTCATTAAATTTGACAAGTGTATTGGTGTGTTTTGACATAATAAAATCGTCATACGCCGCAAATTGAGTTTTCAACAATTTCGAAACCATTTGTGTACTGGATCTTTACAATTTTCGAAAGAATGAAATCGACAAAAAATAATACTTTGAGAAAGTTTTTGACAATTTCGTTGTGATATTTAGGCTTTTGTTCAACTGGACTTGACATTTCTGATGGTTTAATTTGTTTGACAGTTTGGTCTCCGTGTGGTAGTTGAGGTGGCAATATTGAGATCATTTTGACAGATTTATTGATCCTAATTTTACACACTATTGATTTGTTTTTTTTTTTCTGTACAACAGCTGAAGTATCAGCTACGGGACCAACATTGGATTCGATGTTTTGGTTACGTAGATAAACCTAAAAATTCAACCAAATCCGTCTATCAATGAAACTTACCATTACTTAGTTCTTCTAAATTATGCGCCTTTTACCCTTAGATGCAAAGTGGAGTTGAGATTAGCGTTGTTGTCCACACGTCTCTCTCCATACCTTTCTAGCTTGTGCAGTTTGCCTAATTCCTTCCCATTTCATTACTATTCTTTCTGCTTCCACTCGCACACCACGTCACTCCAAGTTTTTCTGGGTCTTCCCCTTTTACTTTTCCCCGACACTCCCGTTTCATATACAATGTTACTTAGTTTCCAATTCAATATACAGCGGTGACTTTACCCCCACATTGTGGTAGGCAATTAAGTATGTGGTGATTCCCCTAAATTATCTCCAAAATCTTTTTATGTGGTCAGAAATTAGTTTTATACAACTTGACACCCTTTTAAAATTGAGCTTGCCGAAAAGTGGTCTAGCACTTACAGAACTTAGACGCCAACTTTCTTGTTTCCTCTATTTTCCCTTATTTTCCTTTTTCTTAGCGCCATATTGAGTAGAAATGAACGCACATCTAATTTTGAGGCAATAAAGTCAATTTGGAAAGTTTTTCAAGATAAAATTCGAAATATAGGCTATTTACAACTCTAATGATCCTTTCCTCTAGGGAGCCTAGGCAAATACCTTTTTCAAGAACGCAAGAGCCGTCATAAATTTTACATCCGATTGCTTTTTTACATTATAATTACAAACACAAGGCTAATGATTCTTAAATTATAACATATTTTGTTTATATGTAAAGTTTACAAAAATAAATATTAAAGTTCCTATGTCTGGCTCATAAATTCAATTTTAACATTTTAACACTATCTTTATATTTCTTTATTTTATTTACTTATTTAAAACAGTAGATATTTTTCCTTTCCTTAAGCAGATATCACTGTATCGAGTCTTTTTGTACTTTAAATTTTCCTCTTACATATCTAGCTAGAATACATGCATATTTTCAACATCCCAAAGTAATTATAGAAATGGAAAGCGGTTATATTGTTTGGTTATTATTCGCTTCACAAGCTATACCATAAAAATAACTCACAGATGTCTCTCCATATGGACCAGACAAACTGCCTCTGGATAATACTCGCGCCAAGCAGTTCAGAAATTTATGGCCTTGAACGAATAATCTGTCGAGATTAAGAGGACCAATAATTCATTTTTTATCATCAAATAAATCTATACGAACGTTTGCGATTTAAGAACAACATTCTCCCATTTGCGTAATCCATTTCCTTCGAATATTACCCAATTTAATAATCGAAAGGGAATTTAGTAATGTGGAACGTGTAATACGAACGTGGGCGGTTATAGCACTAAAATATCTAATAGCTTCACGACTGCCTGTTTGGAATTAATGCGATTCCTGTATTTTCAAGAGTGCTGTTGGCTTAGACATCAAACGATTACGTGCTAAAATGTTTTGAGTGGCGGGTCTTTAATTAAACAGGACCGGTTTGACGACTTGTCTCGGTTGCTATCCTTCGGAATAAGAATAGATTGCATTAGTAATAATAGATTCAGATACTACCTGTGTTGGATGTATTAGCACCTTTTCGCTGTGCTAATTCGAAATTACAAGGTGAACGAGGAGATTTCGCATCCTAGGATGAATTTGCAAATATTAGATTTGGTTTATTATAATCGCGATGAATCACTAAGTTAGAATTCGGCGCAAAAAGCAGGAACATTTGAGAAGGTACATACATCCAATTTGTTGATGATTTACGATAGGACCAAGTCATACTTACCTACTTTTCTAAAATGCTGTTTACTTCCAAGCACGAATTAATTTAGTGGAAATATGAGATAAGTTTATGGAATGAAATAAGTTTTCAGTAGTGTTATGTCCAGTTTTATCAATGACTTTTTTCCATCTTTCAAACGGCATTAAAATTTCACATTCGTAATTCTTCTGGTTTTTGTCGACGAAGTACGGAGCAAAGTACAATTTCACATCATCTCCAATATTGCAGTCTGTACCATCTTAGAAGTATTTCAAAACGAGGAAATAAATTAAAAATCCGATTGTGTAAGCTCGCGACTAAAGGCACCCTGGATTTGCTTTGTATTTAGAGAATCTGTATTGAAATCGTCATTGTTAGAACTAAGAGACTTACGTCCATTACTTCAGAAATAAAAGTAACCGGCGCTCACTTTGTGGTACAAAAAAGCAAACTTCTGGAAAGTAGTTAGAAGTTTAAAAGTCTGGAGGCAAGTGCAAGACTAAATGCTCTCAAAAATACAATGAAATTGTAGAATCGACTGTTTTTCTTCGGATTTTTTTGTATGAACTTTTAAACGAATGCTTCTTATTTAGTGTTGTATGTATTTTAAACTTTGATTGGACTGAAGTTTCTGTAAGTGCAGTTTCCGCCTTCCCGTTTCTTTTTCGTTGAAGTATTTGAAGCAATTCCTGATACTGGGATATTAACTAATATAACACTATATCAGCGATTACCCGATTACAAATGACGGCGTACGTATGCTGATGACATTGTAATGTTGGCCAAGAGAAAACTTAATAAAGACAATGGAAAATTCAGCAAATTACGAAAGCTTGAAATTGAGTGGAGAACAAAGAACACAAGTTGCAAACTTAAAGCTCACTGCAAACTATGGAGTACGGTATAACTTTGAGAGAGTAGAAAAATTTCAACTATCTGGGTGTAACGAAGTAGAATTATGAGGAAGCGAAGTCTTAGAAACAATAAGAAAGGGCATTAAAGTGTTAAAGCGCACTTGATTCATGTACTAAGCTCAAAGGAATACCAATGAAAACACAATTAGGGAACTATAAGACTGTAATAAGACCAGTTGCTCTCTTTGCTTTTGAGCTTTGGAAAATAAACCAAAAAGAGAAAGGAGTGTTGGAAGTTAGCTCAGAAAAACTTATGGAGGGAAAAAGAAGGAGATAGCTGGTTAAGGGGATCATGGATAGATCAAATAAAGCAAAATTGAGGATCTATAAGACTGTAATCAGACTATTTTTTCTTTTTGATATTGAGCTTTGGAAACTGAAAAGAAAATAATATTGGAAGTTTGGGAGACAACGGGCGCAGGAAAAACTATGGCGGGAAAAAGTGGGACATATTTGTTTAAGGAGGGCTAATAATGAGCTGATGAAATTATATGGAGAACCGTTAATAACTAATATAACGGGAGCACAATGAATCAGATCATTTTAAATTCTCAGAGACTATCAGAAGAAAATAAATGAACAGGAGACAAAATGATAGATCGAGAACTGAAATGATGAAAACAATAGTGAATGAACTCGAAAGTAGGAAATATAAGTAATTGGCGAGAAATAAAAGAGTGGAGACACATTGCCAATAGCGTTATGGATCTTCTCGGCATGGAAAGCTGATTATATATATTTTAAGCGAGGGGTGGACGAAAAGGGCAAGTAAGCTCAAGCGAGGTAAAAATGAATATTTTTGGAAGGTCTGTGAAGTTGACACCAGAAAATAGAAAAAATCATTGGAAATGAAGTATTTGTTTAACCACCCTTCATTATCGAGTAAAACATTTTTTCAAACATCGATAATCGATGATAAAATATCCCTCGCGTGTAGCAAACCGTTTGACCACTGCTTAGAATGTTGATAAAGTTCAATAAACAATTTTTGTTATGATTTTCTGTACGGTTTTGATTTTAGATCCTTGAATATCTACATTGAATAACCTTTTTTAATAAATAAATAATTTCTATTACTCTTAACTAAAAATTCATGAGGTGGTCAAACATGGTCAAATGATATCTAAACGGTTTTGACTACCAATCTGAAAATATCCATTTTGCCAAACAATTTTTATGAATAAATAATGTTTATTGAACTTTATCAAAATGATAAGCAGTGGTCAAATGGGGTCAAACCATTTGCTACACGCGAAGGATATTTTATCATCGATCACACAGGGCTGCAAATAAATACTTTTTGAAAATTGTTTTAACTTTAGTCTATCGCGTAGGGTTTTTCTTCACAAAAAATTGATGAATTTTAGGAATAGCAAGCTACATACAACAAAAAATCATGGAATGTATATTTTATTTTACATTTTATTAAAATCATAAGTAACCAAAAAACATTTTTCATAAGAACAACTCACTTGTACTTGTACTTGTACTTTTTCTCCTGTAGGACTCCTGGGAATCATCTCTTTTGACCATCCAGCAGTAGTTCGCTATCATATTAACATTGCACCTTCCTTGATATCGCTTTTCGATTTCCTTTATATCTTGATGAAATCGTTCACCTTGTTCCTCGCTGACAGCACCGAGTTTTCTGGGAAGTAGTTAATGTGCGAGTGGAGAAAATGTAATTTTAGGCTTATGTTACAGCTCAAATTCTTGAAGCTTTCCAACATATCAGTTACCATAGCCTTGTAGCCAGGATCCTTTTATTCCGATAAAACCCAGTTACAACAAGTTTAAAAGAAACCCATGCTGGTTTTTCTTTTGGGTCCATTTTTATCTGAAAGTTGTCATCCTTCAAAAGTTTTCGGATGTCGTCAAACAAATACTCCTTCTTTTAAGTTCGCCTTCAAAATAAATTTAAACACTTGACACACTGTATGAGGAAAGCAAACGAAGGCTTGACAGTTACTGTAGTGGGGGAAGAGGCAAGACAGAGAGATAGGTGCCGACTGGGAAATATTCCAGTTTGGACCGGATTTGGTTAGTTGTACTATTATCTGGTCAATTTAAAAATGGCTATTTCTCTAAGAAAATCTTGAAATTTTTGCTTATTAACTTCCTTTAAGTGGATCTAAGAGCAACTTTAATTTTTTAAGCTTAATTAAGGTTGAACACTGTAATGCTTACTTGCCTAAAATGCTTAATTATCTATAATTTTAAGTAGAATTTGCAACTAGACCGTGCGTGATGGAATTTTTTCATTATTTTCCCTACAATCAGCGCAAAAGACTACAAAAATCAGTGATTATATTTTAAACAATTTTTTATCGCAAGGCTGTTATTGATGTTTGAAAAATAATTTCGAAAAATTTTTTTTTCTGGATAATGAAGGGTGGTCAAACAAAACTATTTTGTGGTCAAACATGGTCTAAAAATGGTTAAACAAATATGTCATTTCCAAGGATTTTGTTCTATTTTACGATGCCAACTTCACAGACCTATTTTGGGGGTAATACAGACTGAGTAGACCTAAATGGATACAATCAAAACCCTTTTGTACCCGCAGAGTGCAAGGGTAGTAGGTTCTAAATTTCTCTATTCGTATACAAACTCCGCCCATTCTTTCCTATTTCTTGCTATTTTCCTAGAGGCAGTCCAATCCAGTACCCTTTTCCTTAGTATGTCTGCCGTTTCATCGCTCCAGGTCTTCTCCTATTATTATTTACCTTTACCTTCTGTGTACTCTTCACTGATCTTTCCTTAGTCATTCAAATTAGGTGCCCGAACTACCCCATCTGTTGTTTTTCGATCCATTCGCTTATCGATTTCGCAAGTAATTCTTGTCCGATGTCATCGTTCCTTATTTGCAAATGTCATCCAATTATAGTTGCTATGCATTTCTATGTCCCCTTCTTCGTTCCGATATATCCGAGTTTCCTTTCAAAGAAATCCCATGTCATTGTGTTCTATCGATGAATATATTTCAGAACTAGTTTCAAGTTGAAATATGTAGCTTTTCCTCTATTTCACATTTTTCTTGCTCAAAAGTTACTTTACCGTTGTCATCAATATCTGTATCAGTGATCAGCAATGAGTAGTGGAAAAGTGAGTAGAGTGGAATCATGACTTATAATTTCTAGTACTTATACGCACTCATACTTATTGCAATGTTGTTCAACTTCATATCCACTCGAAAGTTTGAAGTACTCATCGAACTCATACTTAACAACATTTATGACGTTGTTGATTTCGACTCTCCTTAACTCAATGTGTATAGACGATGCAAAATAAGTATGGTTCGCATACGAACATTAATATACTCATTTTGAGGTAGTGTGTTTGCTCTGTTGCCTTTTTTACTGTTGTTTTTTACTAAAGTTAAACAAAGAGATATGTGTAGATTTGTGTTGCTTATTTCATATTATATTGCGCTTTTACCCTTACTTTTTGCACTAATTGAACAACTCTGCTATTTATTTTTTCCTCAATCTCACTATTGCTATCCATTTTTCACTACCTGCTCATAAAAATGATAAATAATAAAAAAAAATTTATTTTCCCGAAATGTTTCTGCATAAACTTACAATTTTATGCTTTTGTATATCTTTATACATTTTATACTGGTTGCAAACTGTTTAACCTTCCTATACTCACGCATACGGTCTGTGAGACCGACTTATATAGTATAGTATACGTCTTTCATTTTGACGTGAGTATAGGAAGGTTAATGACTAAACTTTTAACCTTCCTATACTCACGCATACGGTCTGTGAGACCGATTTATATAGTATAGTATACGTCTTTCATTTTGACGTGAGTATAGGAAGGTTGAATATACATGGATGAGTTGAGTGAGCTGAATCAATGTAAGTATTGTAAGTATTTTCCTGACATTAGAAATCAAACTGAGGTGATATATGAGTGTGAGTATAGTATGTGTATGATGTCGCCGTCGCATTCATATTTATTGCAACCTGTACTTATGAGTCAACGTTATCGTGAGTATGAGTAAATCAGAGTAGTTGAGTTTAAATGATGCCTACTCACTTATATTTAAAATTTCATGAGTCAGTATGAATAGCGAAAAAACGATGCATTGCCGATCACTGATCTGTATGTCCCGGGACCATCTGTAGATTGAGTTTTGTCTTCCACTTTCACATTCCTAATATATTTACGAGGAATATAATTTTGTTAGTACCATAGTTTCCCTCTGCAGGAATTTAATAGCTGGTTAGACCAACAGGAAATGTTTCATTACGGTTTCAATTTTTTCAAAATTTCAGAGATGCTCGAGGATCAATTACTTTCGCCCATTTGTAAGAACGACTACCACCTACAAGACCGACCTACATTTATTTTTACGAGCGAACAACCCGCTCTCGTCTACGACGACGAGGAGAGGTCGCGGGATCCGAGTTTCCGCGCGAAAAACGGTCATTTCTATTTTCGAACCGGCGGAATTCGTAGATTATACACGGCTAATGGGTTTGATAGAATGCACGGACCTTACATACGTGTAGAGACGTATCGACGTACGAATGTTTAATCTCTCTTTTTTAATTCGATTTACCAAACGCCCACATCACATGATCGTTTTATTTTTTCGATTCCGTCTTACGTAATGACAAAATCCTCCTGTAATAACAACCGTTAGTAATCGAATTTATATTGTTCAGAGAAAATGAATGTACATATGTATCTATGTATGTGAGAATATAGTTTTACAATGGAACATTCAGCGAAACCGTATAAAAAACCACGGTTTAACCTTGAGGTTTTAGCGAACAGAATTTACATGATAATCGGATCTGCTTGGATATTTGTAGGTCAGTAGGTATACCGCAGAAATCTATACGTACGGTGCAAGGCAAGTAATTCAGTGTAAGGGGTTTCGTAAATGTTGTCGAAGTATCAAATGAGGTTCAAACAAAGAAACGAATTGCCTATAAAAAATTCGTTTAGATTGGGTTGATAATTGGAAAGTAAATATTTTATTTTATTATTTCCGCAAAA
Organism: Chrysina gloriosa; assembly: GCA_038088585.1. Lineage (NCBI taxonomy): Eukaryota > Metazoa > Arthropoda > Insecta > Coleoptera > Scarabaeidae > Chrysina > Chrysina gloriosa. The sequence goes on along the minus strand of CM076091.1, from coordinate 58,450,421 downwards.
GAGAAGAACATATTGTAAGCTCACAATAATCCCTGAATGTGTAGTTTCGCGAAGTTTCAAGAGAGCGATGGTGTTAAAATTGGTTCACAAAATTTCATTTTCGTAAATTTTTCACTCAAAAATTAACAACTCGGAAACTGTCCGATTGAAATTGATAACGATCATTTCAAAACAATAATAGATTCGAATCGTCGTAACTATCAAATTTTCACTGTTATCTGTGCTACGGAATATTTTTTGGGGAATGTCGACGAAATAGAATGGGATATTTATTCTACCAAAAAGAGCAATAAGTTTCCTATGCAGTTTTCAACATAAGGCAAGTTATAAATGTCACTTCAGAGAAGAGAAGACACATCCCCTAGGCTCAGCATTAGTTCTGGGCAGGGCAAAATTTGAGTCGCAAAGCAAAAAATTCGTGGAAAAACAACTAAAACGGGACGACAACGCGAACAAACATTGATTGAAGTGCGAAATTTAATTATTGATCACCACAACAGGAAAAACGCTTAGCGAGCTCGATGAAATCGTAAATACATCACGGCTCTACGCAACATGCTGTGATTAAATGTTTCAAAGAAATACATTTAGTTTCAAATAAAACAAAATCTGGGAATTCGAAATTGTCAAGGTTGCTGACGAGCGGTGGATGGTGCAACAAGTTAAAAAAGCGCTTGAAAACTCGCCGCACAAGTATCACAATACCTTAACATCAGCTGCAACCCCAAAACGAATTTTAACGAAAAACTAATTTCCATCACAGGCCATAATTTTGCAAAACCGTATGAAAACAAAGATTTTGGGTTCTTGAAACAAGTTTTATACTCCGACGAAAGTAAATTTAATATATTTAGATCGGATGGTCAGTACTGTGTATTTAGAAAGTCCAATGAAGAGCAAAAAAAAAAGAAAAGCTTACGTGCGACTGTCAAACAGGGCAGGGGATCAGTAATGGTTTGGGGGCTGCATATCCAAAGATAATTTAATTCAAAGAAACCTAAAAATGGGGATTAAGGAGGGATCCCATTTTTATCAGGACAATGAGCCCAAGCGCAAGTCACTCGACCTACGCTCGTGGTTAACATATAAGTGCCAGAAAGTACTTGAAAATCCTCCCCAATCACCAAATCTAAATGTGATTGTACAGTTATAGGCGCATTTGAAGGGCCAGCTGAAGAATCATAAAATTACAAATTAAAACCGCATCGAGACTGAACTTAAGGATGAAAATAAACGAAAAGACTCAAAGCTGTTAAAGATAGCAAATAATTGCCAACAAAATATTAATATATAGAGGAAATCTCTGAAGAAAATATATGGAGGAATAAAATGGGAGGATGGATGGCGAAGACGAACAAGCAAAGAGTAGAAAATTTTCATATATAGAAAAATTACAACACTGATTAAGGCCCACAAAATAAAGTTAACTAGATGATGAAAAAAAGGACAATCAAAGAATGACAAAGATGATGCTATATAGAACATCAATAAATAAAAGAAGAAATGGAAGACCACGAAAAGAGGACCTCCAGAAGATAAATATTATAGATTCAAAGAATACACCTAAAACAACAGTGAAATGGAGAGAAATAGTAAAAAATGTATGGAAGAGTTATAATGAAAAAATATTTTGTGAAATTGTATTGTAAGCCAGAGATGTACAAGGCCTATAAAGCTATAATAATAAATATTTCTTTTATTTTACGATATACATACATATCGTATTTATTTTTTGACATGAATTTTGGTAATTCTTTGTATTTCTGGATTATTGTTTGTAGAAAAAATGAATCCAATCTATTTTTTGTTATTGCATTTTATAGGTTTTTTAATTTTTGAAAATACACTTTTAATATTTATCTTTCTTTGCCATTCCTTCTCTAACCAAATTTCAGCTTGCACACCTGTTCGACTTCTTTATTGAGCCACTGTATGTATGCCGTGATTTGTTATTGCTGATCCAGTGCTTTATTGGTTAATACCCCAGCATTCTGAATTGCTTAAAATTCTTTTATAGAAAAAAAAAAAACAAAAGAGATACGCGGCAACTGCACTTGTAGAAACTTCCGTTCAATCAAAGTTTAAAATTTCCACAACACCACACAAAAAGCATCGTCGTTTCTACATTTTAATTGTATTTTTGAGAGCATTTAGTCTTGCACTTGCTTACAGACTTTTGAACTTTCAACGACTTTTCAGGTTTGCTTTTTATTGCCATGAGAAGTTGAGCTCGGGTTACTTGTGAAATACTTTGTGGAATAATGGCTGCGAAATTTCCTTTCTAGAAAGTATGTTACGAGGCACATTTCCAGAGTTCTAGGAATTAAGCTATAATAATTATCATTACCTGTATTAGTTCGTGAAGTTTCATCAAAATTACAATACAGTTTTTAAATATAATCTCCATTTAACGAAATCCACTTATCCCAAAGCGAAAATAATTTTTTTAAACCGTTTTCATAATACTTTTTCATAGTCGCTACAATCCACCTATTTATAGCAAGCTTTATCTCATTTAAGGTCTCAAGTTGAACACCGCGTATTTTAAATTGGGGAACATATGAAAATGACTGGTAGCTAGATCTGGCGAATAGGGTGGATGTGTAAGCAATTTCTAGCGCAGTTCCTTTAAAATATCCTTCGTTTTTCGTGCGGTATGAGCTCTTGCAATAACGGGCATTTATATAACTTTCCAGGCCGTTTCTTGCAAAACGCCTGTCACAATGTGCCAGATTAGAATAATATTTTGCGTTAATTTTAATATCTTTCGGTAGATAATGCATAATCCGTAGTAATTTCAGCAAACAGTATTACTTTTTCAGCCGACGGAACTGCACGTGCTTGATGCTAATGTCCTTTTTCTGGTTTGCACTATTCTTCCAACCGATTTTTGATCTACGAATTGAAGCAAGGAATGTTGCATCAGTAATCATTATCCGTTGCCGAAATAGGTAGCCGTAATGTGCTGCTAAAAGCTCTGGTCAGATGTCTAGAGCTTCTGTTCCGGCCTTGTTCACCCCTAAACATTGCTGTAAAATCTCTTGTACTCCTCGTGAACAAATTCCTACACTAACATTAATTTCACGAATAGAGGTATTCACCCATCATCTTGTCTTCTACTGACGTTCTGACAGCTTTGAAACGAGCGAGCCATCAACAGACTGTATTTTTAGGTTCAGCAGACTCTCCAAATACACCTCTTTTCGTGCGTTCTGCCAGCTTTAAAATGATCGACCCACTGATAGACTATACTTTTAGATTCTTAGAGTTTCCAAATAAACCTTGCAGACGTTGAACAGCCTCTAAGGGTTTCACACGGTCTTCAAATAAAAAGGGAATGATTTACTGATTTTTGTGATTTAGTTGCGTCTTTGATGACTGCAAAATTACCGGTACGGAAATACTTCTGTATCAGTCAAATAACTGAGGTATACAAAACAATATTGCACGGGATAGCTGCGTAAACCTGGCAAGACGTGCCTTGACCAATAGCGTGCCCTATAATATTTACGAAATTGAACTTGAGCCAGTCGTAGAATATTCGAGATATCCTCCGTATACGGATCCAATCACAAGAATTTTTTCATAATCATTCATTCATCATTTCAACATAAATTTAAGTTTACTGTGAAGGCTTAGTATTTACGTATTTATGTAAAAACCATTTTCGGTATTATTATTATTATTATTCGGGATAACGATGCATTTCATTGGAAGAACTTGAGATTTCTACCGATTAGATAAACTTTTTTGAACTCGTAAATATTAACGCTCAAAATTTGTTCCATCCGTCCAACCAAACATTTGTAAACTTTTTTGTTTGATTTTTGTTTTATCGTTTCATGGTATCCCGCAAGTTACATTCATTTATTGTTAATATTTTGTTCCTTTTGTTTTGCCTTACGTGACTGTCAACTTTAATTTAAGTAGCACACGTTTTGTTTCAACGAAACACACACGAAACCACCGTACACTTTCAGCGCTACGAATGTCCATAATTGGGTATAGCTTTTTATTGAATAATTCATCGGACGGTAATGGAATTAACTTATGCACGTACATAAATAGTAATTCTGTTGGTAACTACGTTCAACACGAATTAACTCTCCCCGGTTGAGTCATTCCACCGTGCACCTAGATATACATTTATACTTATGTAGTACTCGTGCATTGCTTCAACGCTTTCGGAAAGTGCTATTCTCTGTCATCGATAGGCTAGTATTTCTTTTCGTTGGGTTTCAATAATAAAAATTTCACCTTTACGTTACGGTTAACGTTACGTTCGATTAATCCCCTTTTTCTCGTAACGTAGCTAAAAAGTAAAAGTATCCCGCGAAATGGTGGTTCCGGTTTTCGATACATGAAATAGAATGGAAAAATAACCATTGGATTTGTTTCGAGATTTGTATGGTATAAGTAGTGATTGCATACTTTCTTTATTTTTTACGTAAACAGTTCTGGTTGTAAGATTACATTAACCTATAAAAAATTTTCAGTAAGAAGAAATGGTGAGAATTGTGTTAATTTACGAATAGTTGAGGTTATTAACAGAAACTTTTTCGGGAAAAAAAAACCGGTAACATAAAATCCGAATCGGTCGTTAGGTTTTCTCTTATTTTGAACAATCTGTACGTAAATTGTTCATTTTTTCTGTTCGTATGATGCTTTCTATTGTTATTGTGCAGCAAATTGCAAGGGTTTAAAAATAACTGAGAACAAGGCAAAGTATAGTGTATTGGATGAAAAACAAAGAAGACGAGCGCAAATTTAGAGGTCACTGCAGCGATTGGTAAACGGTACTAACTTCAAGAGAGAGAAAAATTTTAATTACTTGGACGTAACAGTAACAAACAATAGTAATGAAGAGACGAAAATTCTACACAGAATAAGAAATGGCATAAAATGTAGACGGCAAGCTTAACTCATGTATTAAGAGCAAATAATATATCAAAGAAAGCAAAATTGAGGATTTATAAGGCAGTAATAAAACCAATTGTTCTTTTCGATAGTGAGCTTTGGAAAATGAACCAAAAGGAGGAAGGAATGTTGGAAATCTATGGATAGAAAAAGAACGACACATTTGGTTAAGGAGGACCAATAATAAATGATATAGTTGTATGTGGAGGCAACAATAACAAGTATAATAAGATGCCCTGGACATATTCAAAGACTACCGGGAGGGAGGATAACAAAACAGGTGCTGATAGAAGGAATTGCCGGGAGAAGACGAAGGGGAAGAAGAAGTAACTGGATAGGGGCAGTGGAGAAGAAGTTTCGTCAAATGGAAGTCATAAACTGGAAGCAAATGGCGAGGAATAATAAAGACTGGAGATACAGTTGCAATAAAACAATGGGCCTTCTTTACCCGTAAAGTTGAGTGTATTTTTCAATGGAGGCGTTCATTCATTTCCGAAGAAGTAATCCATAAATTTGGATTTTGTTCTGGTATTTCCAATGCGAATCTATAGGTTTAGCAACTACGTATTTCGGATTCTTTTAAAGGAAATTAAAAGATAAAAATGGAACGAAATATTTTTATTGACAACCAGGAGTGGCTGCCTTTGGAACACAATTAAATTGTAAACGTTCTTCTTTCAAAGCGGGGATTATTTTGGTGGGCGTAGCAACACACCTTAAATAAGCTTCAATAATTTTTACTAATCTCTGACAGCTATTTTCGTATATGTGATAGAGCTCGATGAGAGGATTATTTTGATACATAGTTGTGATGTATTTGTTCCAGCCATTGCCGAGTAATTTTGAGAAAACTGAAAACCTACTAAACTTTCAGCGGCAGTTTCACCCTCTTAAAAGGAAATGGGGTCGATAAGGAAAATATTTTCGAACATCCTCGGGTGTGCACTACTTGTAAACAAAGTTTCAATTTTTTTAATATTCGAGTTCGGGATGTTTCCTTGTTAGTTGCCAAGCCAATAAATGAGACTGTCCAAAACATGCACTATAGTCAGATTATCTGTCGGTAAACAAGTACACTGTGATTTAGAACGTTTCGTTATGACTTTAGCACCATTTTTGCAATTCGTGGTATAGAATGTTATTTCGTAAATGAATTTTCAGCGAATATTTCTGAGAACTTATTCCAATGTAAAAGTTTAATTTGATAACTTTAAAATATGACTATTACTGATTGAACAGTTTGATGATACAGTCTTAACGAATTTTACAGAATTAGCTCCGTCGTGAAAGGCCCTCTACTTTCTTAAAAGACGTTACAAAAATGTAATAGAAATTCACTTTTTATTTACAAACTGTTGACCTGTCACTTTAAATAATTGCAATTTTTGTGTGTTTAGCCCAGTGTTTCTCAATGGGGGCGATGCCGCCTCCATGTGAGCGTTTTTCCATATTGAATTTATATTTAATAAACCCAACAAATTTTTTCGAAGTGAAGGGGGTGATACTACATAACTGTTTTATTGAAGGGGGCGATGGTTCATTAGAAGTTTAGCCCATTTATCGCTTTCTATTTTTTTTTTTAGTTTTATTTGACTAGAGGCAACTGGAGTTCGCAAATAAATCATATCTAAAATAAAGCTTATCCTCTTCAGATACGTGTACGTGGAATGACGCCAAAAGATTAATCACTTTTGCATTGCACAAACCTTAAAATTTCATTGAACGTACACTTTACAGTTTAGATCGAAACTTAAAATAGTACAAGGTAGACAAATATATACATTCAAAACGACATAATTTTCTGGCTTAAAACTAATTAATATCTCTTTGTTCTTTTCTAGGCAAAACATTGTGTCAGGTATGCAAGAAGAAATGCTCGGGGAAGTCCTCAGGGTGCAGGACAAATATTTCCACACGTCCTGCTTCAAGTGCAAAGTGTGCAACCATTCCTTAGCTCAGGGTGGCTTCTTTTCCAAAGACGGCGAATATTACTGTACGTCGGATTATCAGAGGAATTTTGGTACGAAATGTGCAGCTTGTCAGGATTATGTTGAAGGAGAGGTTCGTATTAGTAGAATTAAATTTTTTTGCTCTAGTCGCATTAATAAGATTTGTTTTTAGAATTTAATTCTAGGCGAAAATGAACTCGATGTGGCGTACATTAGTTTCATTAGTTATTTTTATTGGTGTCGCTTCCAATGTGTCAGAACTTTAAGTCGAGCATTTTGTACTATAATTATGTTGAATGAAATATAATTTTTAATATATCTAAATAAGTATGGTTTCGAAAGAATTATCAAAAACAAGATAATAACGGACTTGGCTGTTTTGCAGAACTGACACTGTCTGCTCGTTGTCTTATCTTTGGGTTTCCCAATATTTTTTTAGGATTTGAAAGATAAAAGAAATTTGGAAGAAAAGTCAGGAATTTATAAAATCGAGTCTAGCGAATGTGATAAAGCATACATAGGACAATCCAGACGCGCCCTAGCTACACGCTCCATAGAACATGTAGCACATTATCGTTGTGGTAGAATAGATTCATCGAGTGTTGCAAGGCATGTGAATGACGCAGTCCACCACATAAAAATCGAAGAATTTAAAATTGATAAAAAGTAAATTCACCGGAAGGACTATATGCGTATAAAGTGCTACGTTTATGGAAAAATACGAATCTTTAATCCAAAGACAACGGTCTGATGAGTCGTTCGGTGCTTTTTGATTTGTTACAGGGTGAGGTAGTTTGCCCTTTGCATGAACGTTAAGTGAATGGAAAAATTTGTTTGAAGAAGAGATACGAGCCGTCAGTGTAAAGAGGAAGTGCTTACGAGATTTGAGATGACTTGGTGTTCGTATTCAGAATAATTTTTTACCCTAAGAGGTAGAAAAATTGGATTTCGAGTTGTAGAATCTGCATGAGTAGAATTTAATGAAATCGCTGTTCATTCCGTAAGGTACAGTTTGAAGGTGCCAGCTTCTTTGCTAATGAAACACGTGTCACCGAATTTAAATAAATAATTGTGTGGTGATGAGTTGTTATATAATATCAGTCGTACTGCACCACGATCCTTGCAATCACTATTATTTGGTTTACAGAACAGAGATGTTTTTTAATTTTGTTTATATTTTCTTCCATGTGCTGTTCTATGTTGCTCCATTATGATCTGATCTGATTTGTTTTATTCTGCAGTTTTGATCTGATCTGGTTTGTTCTATTCTGCAGTTTTGATAATCTGATCTGGTTTGTTCTACTCTACAGTTTTGATGATCTGATCTGGTTTGTTCTATTCTGCAGTTTTGATCCATTCATTTTCATTTCATTACGTATCTCTGTGTCTTGTTCACCTTTGTTCTGTTCTATTCTATTTTGATCTGTTGTTGTTTTGTTCTGTGCCGCTCTGCTCTATTCTATTCTCTTCTGTATTTTTTGCGTGCCCTCCGTTCTGTTGTCTTCTGTTCTATTCTATTCCATTCCATTCTATTTTCTCCAATCTATTTTATTCTAGTCTTCCAAAGTACGTTTTTCTTCAATATTGATATCACAATTTTTATTAACGCTTAGAGTTTCTAATCTTTCTGATTGTGGGCTGAGTATGTATTTTGCAATTATATCGCACTCTATGCACGGTGATTCTAGCAATCCAAATGAAACATTACTCAGAATGAAATCTTAACCTTCCTATACTCACGCCTACGGTCTGTGAGACCGATTTATATAGTATAGTATACGTCTTTCATTTTGACGTGAGTATAGGAAGGTTAATCTTGCCAATATATATAATTTGAAAGAAACTACGGTTACATAAATAATTTATCCTCAATCCGACAATGAAATCATGAAGTTCATCATCTATAGATATATGTATACGTATCATCGTTTCTATGTGTATCCATTAATTTTATTGAGTTATCACTTCAACGGTGCGTGAGTCACTCGTCGAGCACTTTCAAAACGAATTATAGCCTTTATCGATAATAAGAGAAAAAAAGCTTAAAAGATAATGCAAAACAAAATTAGCCCAGTTCTATTCAATTAACGCGAGAAATAAGCGTGAAGCTTTCTGCCGCGGTGAAAGTAGCGACGACGTATGTACGTTTTCCATAAGCCGTAGAAATAAAAATTTGAAAAATCGCCTAACATGAAAGCAATGAGCCGTGCTCGTCGATGGTTTAATAATGGTCTGGGGTTTCTCACATTTTCGAGAAAATAATCACCGTTATTATAATAATTGCGTTTCGATCGGGCCCCGTCTTATAAGCGTAGTGGTCATGTAAAACGATTTATTACAGTAAATGCTCTAATTAGGGAATAGTTCCATGTTATTATTGTCGCTTGAACGGTTGACTTTCTACTTGAGAACTTAAAATCTTAGATTATTTAGTAAAAGAAGCCTGAGATTATCGGAAATCGTTTTGTCCGTCGCGGTAATTAATTTTTATGAAGAGAATTCAGAGAAACTAATTCAGCCGACAATATTCTTGGTTATTTAAATAACAAAACAAAAGATAGCATTAGGAATTAGATGTTTTCTTTGAAATACTAGAAAGCTTTTTGATGTTTTTAATTTTTACACAAGAACGCAGCGTTTAGAAAACATCTGCACCTGCTTCTTTCAGGAAAAGCAGATATATTCTGTAATTTCCAATCTTCAGTCAGCTGTGCCACGCGTTATAATTTGGAAATTTATATCTACTGTAAGCTCTAAGTAAGCAGAACGTTTGCGCGATGAGTACTCCGTACCTCAAGCGATTAGAAATACACAACCGAAAGGTCTGCATATGTCTTTCAAAGCAGCAGCAAAGTATATCCATAGCTCAGACGCATTTGTTAAGAAATGGATTGTAAGATATCAAACACAAAATCACGTGGACGATCTACCAAGCGTGCATCGCTCAATCGATGAAAATCGAAGAAGAAGTCGTTGCGAACTTGTTTAAACGAAATCGCGACTTAACGCTCATGGAGGCTCAACAACGACTCGCTAATCGCAAAATCAACATTAGTATAGTGACAATACGTCATCGATTGCACGAAAACAATATTCAGTGGGAAATTAGTCCACGAATGCCGTAGAGAAGTGGTACAGAGAACCGTTAAAAACCTAGTAAAGATACACATCTGAGATTGCTTCGGATCCTTCTAGTTTGGGCTATGAAACATCTTTACCGAGTACCTAAAAGCACAAGGGATGATTAAAATTTATGGCAAGTACCTTCTACCATCTACGAAATGATTTATTTGGCGTTGATAATTTGTGTTGGGCTTCGCAAGAGGGCAATGTTCCTAAACACTTCGTATGGTCCTAAAAGGACGAGACGACATTCAGCTATTGGATTGGGCTTTGGAATCCTACCACTCCAATCCTATGGAGAATGTGTAGTCGTTGTTAAAAAATACACTACGTGCAAATTGCAATGTCCCAAATTTGAGGAGTTGCATAACTTTTTTCAGTATTCGTCAATTGTGCGGAAAAACTAGTCGGGACCATGCCTCAACGATATGAAGTCGTACTAAATCATAATGGCGACTATTTAAGTATCATTAAGGTTTGATAAAAGGGTGGATGACGTGTTATCATTAAGTAGTGTAAACCGGTCTGTGTCTCCACTTACGTGCAAGAACGTCAATCCGGTTTACACTACTTAATGCTAACACGTCATCCACTCTTTATCAAACCTTCATTATCAACCTATTAGATCTCCATCTGTTTTGTTCATAAAAAATTGCATTTGTGTGTGTTCATTATATTTAATTCGCGGCACACACTTGTAATGCTGTCCCTAACAGAGATTTTTAAAGCACAACTTTCAAGTTTTGATTTATTTTCTTCTTCTTCGCGTTTTCATTCGTACCACATATGAGATGTAGGATTGCTTTGTTTTCAAAACTTTCTATATCCTCTATGTATGCTCTCTGCAATTCAGATATTGCTAAAATAGATAAAACAAAATCAGTATGATGAAAAAATCATAAATAATGCATTGTTCGATAATTTTGATGTACTGAATTGTAATTTCACGAAATTAACGATTCGCTTTCTTATCATCCGAGGGATTATACACGCAATTCTTGTTTTCTTATCTTACTACATTCTATAAAACTATTACATTGTTATATATTGTGTTATTAGTTATTAATCTCGTAAAGATAAATCGGGTTTAGAGCCATCGATTGTCGAATAGAAGCTAGATTCGAAATTATTAGTTCGAAATGAGACAAATTTCTACAAAGTCAAAATCGAATCGTGTTCGTACATTCATTCTGTAGTTTTTGTACGAGAAGAATTAAAAGTTGATTATAATGGTAAAATCTGCGATCAAGGTAATACTTAATTCGTAATATTTTTGGCCTAAATTTGATTAACTTTTCCCTAAGAAACTAAGTTCACAAAGGCCTACTACGTAAGCACAATTTTCACGGATTATTGGCATATACAAATTGCGCTTACTTAGTAAGCTTTTGCACAGTTATTTAATAGCTGCCCATTAACGTACCTAATTTACCAAATTAACCTGTTTTCGGTTAGCCGTGTTTTTTTTTACTCGAATCGAAAACCGAATTTTGAAATCAATTTTTTGAAAGAAATTCGGTTTACCAGTTTCGAATAAAATTGCATTTCTTCGTTTCATTCGTTTCAAAATACTGAAGAATATTTAGTTTAGTCCGAATTTGTCACTTTCTCTTCACTTCTTCCTCCATTCCCTTTTGTTTTGCATTTCTCCTATTGATCCCCTTTCTATCTTGAGTTTTTCAAGGTCAGTATAGGTTTTTTGTGTTCGTGAACTATCTTGTTTTCGTTTCTTCTCTTCGACCAACAGTTTCCTTAACGTTTCTATTCACTATTGTCATGAATGCAGAGCTTTCCTTTGTTTTTTTAACTTTCTCCATTTATCTTCAATATTTAGCGTTTTCCTGCACATTTGCCAATTTTTATGTCCCATTTTCGGGCACCTCTGTCAAAATTCCGTAAATTTTAGTCTGTCGTATCTTATCTTAGTGCTCCCTCCCCACCTCCCAGTGATTCGATACAGATGTAAACCTTTACAAAATGCATTTATTGCACCTGCAGTTCATATTTTACCCAACCTATATCTATTATCTTATTATATTATATTATTGGCTGGCGACGCCCTTGGACGGGCAGAAGGATAATATGAAAGAAGAAGAAGAAGTAATTGTTCTTACTGTTTTTAATTCTTTTCTTGTTTTTGTGTTAGTTTCATCGTTACTATTGTTAGCAGATAGTTGTCACTTCTTACTTTTAGCTTCTTTGAATTTTACGTCCTTGATTTGGGTCTATAACTGAAGTGTAAAGTTTTTACGAATTTAGATAAAATCGCACTTCTTCGTTTGCGACTGTCAGCTGAAATACAATCACTTCTGGTACTATAACGATTCTAATGGATAATTGTTATAAATGTTTGGCATGACACCAATAAGATTTGTTATGGCCAACAACAAAGAGTTAGAACGAGTACTTATTGCTCCTAATTTGGCCTGTTTTCAAAAAGTTTCGTTTTCGACCGAGCAACTAACGAACAATTTGATTCTTATTATTTTGTTATTATTATTCTTTTATTAATATTTAATATATTTTTGCAATCACTCCCCTTTTTCTTGATGTTACCGGAACCTTTAGGTTTACGTTTGCATTTACACTGTCTCTTCAGCTCTGTTAACATTCTTGTCCACAATTCATCATTCCAGAGCTTTCCTTTGCTCTTGATCTTTCTCCATTTATCTTTAATACTCAACCTTTTCCTGCATTTTCGTATTTATTTTTTTGGTAATCTTTCGGCCATTCCTGGCCAAATTCCCACAAATTTCAATCTGTCGTATTTTATAATGTTTGTAATTGTTCTTTATCTTTATATTTCTTTTTTGTTTTTGTCTTAACATCATCGTTAGCAGATAGTAGTTACTTTCTATTTTTGGCATTCTTGTTATAAATACTTCGCTAATCTCGCAGGTAGTTTTGGCTTTGGCTTCATCAAAATCTTAAGGTTTTTGTTGGTAACATGTTCGTTACTTGTTCGTACATATGAGAGTTCAATTACGAAATTCGGCCATAATGTACTAATTGCGCATTGTTGCAGCTATTTGATTCTACAGAAGTAGACAACTTGTTTTGCCACAAACTCCTGTAGTAGCCCAGTGCGCGATTGCAGCTACTACAGGAGTTTGTGGCAAAACAAGTTGTCTACTTCTGTAGAATCAAATAGCTGCAAAAATACGCAATTAGTACATTATAGCCGAATTTCGTAATTGAACTCTCATATGTACGAACATCTAACGCACTGGCTTATATAGAGCTTCTATAGAAATGAAAACTACTTGACAAAGTCGCACTGATGAGCGGTATGACCGCGAAACGCGCGTCTGCGAATAGTGAAAGTAGTTTTCTAATTACGCACAAGATCATCTTCGTTTGAAATGTATTTTTACACGCAACAAGTAGTCATTATAACAGACTCATGTTTTTCTTATGGTATAGTATTTAGACCTATATTTCAAATTACAAAAAAGAATATTTTTATATGAATTTCCTGCTTTTTCTCTTTGATTTCGTTTGGTTTTTATGTTTTGCAATCTCCTTGCTTGCATCTCACTCATCTATTGTTATGGCTCCTCGGTGTAGGAATACAAATTCCCGACTACGCAAGCCTTACTCACAATCCTTCGAAGAACGAATATTTGGCTTTTGGGTTCATTGGACTGAACCTATCGTTCCAATCCAAATCTAAATAAAACAAATTTACAAATACGCACGCACGCGCCGCACAAGCACGTTTCAAAGCGTATGTTTGGAAAATCCGACCTCGAAAGTTCAAGCAGGACTGGCTTAATATATCATTGAATTTTTCTATATTTCTTTATTATATCGATTTTTGGAAAACATGTTTTTTTCAAAAGTCTGATTGATAAACGCTTCATTTGCATAATGATTTGGGAAGTCCAAAACTTTAACACGAATCTGACGCAAAGGAAAAAGAGAACAATAACCAAATAAAGTTGATTGAATTTAATCATGCCGAATATTCCATCGGAATAAACATCCGCGTGCAATAGTAGAATTCCATGTCGAACGTGCAGGCTAACACTTACAAAACAAAAAAGAACATTTAGTATGCCGCTCATACCCTGATGAGGTATGTCAGATGCCAATTAACCTTAAGTGGTACAATTGGACAATTATATCATGCACTTTTAGCTCTGACACATTGATGCGTTAAGCGACCCCGATGTAACTTTTAATTACGTCCTCAATTTACCGATGATTTTTTCTTCTTTCTTAGACAACTTTTTTTTGTAATTTTCAGGTGGTCACAGCCTTAGGAAAAACCTATCACCAGAAGTGTTTCACTTGCAACAGATGCCGTCAGGCGTTTCCCAGCGGCGAAAAGGTCACCTATACCGGTAAAGAGGTCCTCTGCCAGAAATGTGTTCAAATTCCAATACGGCAAGCTACCACCCCTCAAACTAGCCCTACGTCGAGTAACCCTAACGGTAAGTGGTGATATTTAGTGTAATATGAAAGATATCGAATATTATTGCGTTATTCTCACTTATTCTCTATCCATATCTCTTCATTATTTATTTTGGGGGATTGGTCACCAATAAATCAGCCATTTTAGCATTATGGTCTTTGTACCGATCCCCAATAACACTCTAGTTTTCATCCTCCATAAGAACTTGCCCAAGGGAAGCCTAAATGTACGCTCTAGTAGATTCTTGCCGAAAAGCTTCCGCTCGAGTCCCTCCAGTTCCTCACAGGCGCAGTTAATATTCATACTGGTTTCCTCTTGTACATCTCCTACACCACTATTTTCATGTTGCCTAGATGCTTTTTCAAGGGGTAGTGTAGACCGGTGATAATCTTGATATCTTTTTGCTTCCTCTAATTAGGCTATATCAGAGAATTTGGAACTAGCCTACCTAACAGTATCTTAGTGTGGTATTGACCTCCAGTCACTTTCCATTTCTTTGAATGTTCTCTTTCTAGCCATAACCAGATTTCGCGTCTTGTGGAAGGATACAGGTTCTGGTCCCAAAGTTACCTTTTGAACCTTCCTTGGCTAGTTCATAGACAATTAGTTTACCTTTAACGTCATCATGTCCTGGCAATCAAGGATGCAATATTGTCACTTACCAGCTCATGAAGGGCTTCTTTAAAATGTCTTACTAATTTAGACTTGGTAATAGGCTTCATAACGGCTTTAAAAGTCGCCTGACTATCAGTGATTATGTTTATTCTTCTAAATCCATCTTATCTGTATCTCAATGGT